>JBBPBT010000151.1:12755413-12801109 GCA_037974875.1 Cicer bijugum | reverse complement strand
AAATAAACTTAAATAAATTAATTTAAATATATATATATATATTATAGAATGAGATGCAAAATATAAATTTTTAAACTATATATAAAATAATTAAATGTATATATATTTTAATAAAATGAAAATGATTTCTATTAAAAAATAAAATAAAAACATTTAGTAAGTAGTTGAATCAATAAATGCAAGAATGTTGATATGTATAGACGCAAATTTGAATTTAAAATTTTTCTCTTCTTTACTCTTAATAAGTAGTATTAATATAGACAAAAATGTAATATGTTTTCTCATGTAAAAAAACAAAAATAAAAAAGACAAAAGTATATAAAAAGAATGTGTTTTATTTATATTTAGAGACGGAGTATTTAATGCTAAAGATTATACTAGTTGATATTATTTAATTAAATGAAATAAAGAGTGGTATGCGTTAAGGAACGCAGGCGAGTATAGTCTTTCTAGTCTGTCATCCAAAACAAAAACGCCTTGACGGCGAGAAAAGGCAAATGATGCGTTAAGCGTTTTAAACAAATTAATTCTTCTGTCTCTCTAAATCATAACTGTCTTCTTTCTTCTGTCTCTCAGATCTTCCATAAACCCTATAATACTCATTCTTTTTCTCTTCAACATTCTTTCTCTTTCTCTTTCTTTTTCCGTTTCTTTCCCGGGAAAATCTGTATCCCAACCTCTTCTTTCTGTTCCAGATCTTTCTGCTGCCGACTAACCGTTTCTTGCTCTTATTCTGGCCTCTTTCGGTTTTTCTCCTTCCTGTATTCAATTCAATTGACATTTTCGCGTTCTTCCGATTGATGTAACTGCTGTTTTCCGTCAAAGTGATGGATTAACAGTTCGTTGTGGTGATGATGATGATGCTGCAGTGGTTAATGTTAATATAGAGAAGACTAGGAGGAACAAAAATGGATGATAGAGGTGGTTCTTTCGTTGCTGTTAGGAGAATTTCGCAAGGTCTTGATCGAGGCAACGCGTATCATTCAACTTCGGGTATTAATTTTCTATTTTCGTATTTACATTTTCTCGTGATATTATCGAATATCTCTCTCTCTCTCTCTCTCTCTCTCTGTGAACATTTATTCTTTGCGGCTATTCAAAATTGCGTTCGTTGTGAATTCATGCTTCCACTGATTTTTTTTTTTAAATATATAATAATATTTTGATTGCATAGAGTTGAGCTTGCTTAAGATCTATATCGAGCTCAGTTTACTAATGGAAGATGACGTTAATCTTAGTGCTAAAAGCTTTTTACTATGGTTAATATATAATTAATTATTTATTTTAAGTACTTTTTGTGATGAGGTTGTCGCGTAGATCTAGCATTCATGAAATGTAGATAATGCTGTATTATCTTTTTTCTTTTCGTGTGAAGCTGATGTCAACTGATTTAGTACAGAAATAGTGGAAAAAATGTAATTTAAGCAAGCCAGTGGCTAGCATTATGATTGAAAATGAAGCCAGTGGATGGCATAATAATGATTAAAGCAAGCCACTCTACCCTGATGTCAATTTTTAGTAATGAGTTATTAACTTATTATTATACACATAATTTTTTTTTATCAGGGGATACGTCATTTAGAAAGTAATTGAGAAGGAAATAGAGGAGAGATAACAATGAGTCTCATCTTATTGTAGTTCATGTAACCTGAGTGTTTTTAGAAACTAAACTGAACTTAACAAAATCTATTATGTTGCTGAGGATAAATCATTTACATATAGAAAACATGATTTCCGAACGACTTACTAAAAGTTTGTATCACAAAAGTTGGAAACTCGATCTTCATTTATGGGCAGTTTTATTTTGTTACAGCTGAGTATGTGACAGGATCAACTGCATGGCTTGGCCGAGGTTTGTCTTGTGTTTGTGCACAGAGAAGAGAGAGTGATGCTCGACCCTCTTTTGATTTAACTCCATCCCAGGTAATATACTCTGATTAAAATTACTAAAGCAGTAATGCTATTTTTTTACGAAAGCATCTTTTAAACTATATGCAATAGATGGGATGAATATTGAGTATACACTTGTATTGAAAATTCTACCTTTTCACCGAATAAATAATTGTTTTTCAATTGTATTTTAGACAATTTATACCATGCTCTGAACTTTCAATAGCTTTTATCATGACACCAATGCTTAACATGGTTGTGTTTTATGTTTGTTTCCTGATCCTTGCTCTTCTTGTACGCGTCTTCTGAGATCGAATTAATTTGCCACTCTCTACTTTTTTTTTTTAATATTGCTATATATGGCGAAATAAATTAGCAATGCTGAATTTTCCATTTTCAGGAAGAATGCTTGCAGAGGCTTCAGAGTCGTATAGATGTTCCATATGACAGTTCTATCCCCGCACACCAGGTATCCTTTCTATTAAAAGAATAAAAGAACTCAAGTCTAAGTGATGTGAATTGTGATGTGACAATAACTATGAAGCCCATCAAAGACTTCAAGCCATGTACCTATAGCTTTACGTACGACTTATGGCGAACTTATTACAATATGTGCAACCTTATGTCTCTTAAAAATGTAATTTACTGTTTACATTTGCTTTTTATGCATTTTTTTAGGAATCCCTAAGGGCTTTATGGAATGCTGCATTTCCTGAAGAAGAACTCAGGGGCTTGATTTCAGAACAATGGAAAGACATGGGTTGGCAAGGGAAGGATCCATCAACAGATTTTAGGTAGATATTATTCTAGTTGATTTCATCTCTTGTCTCCATTCTAACTTCATGTCACTAATGATTTTCATTTCTACTTATCATTGGCAGGGGTGGTGGTTACATATCATTGGAGAATTTGCTGTTTTTTGCAAGGAATTTCCCAGTAAGAACTGTTTTATTTTTGTCCCCTCTTTTGGGTATTGTAATCAATATTTTGGAGTCTTGTTTTTTACTTGAGTTGACCAAAACCAAAGTTTAGAAGTAGAACGTTATGAATAAACCCTACCAAGGTGCTTAGAGAGGTTAACAAAGCAATCATATGAGTTTATTTCCTCCAAAACAAAAGGAGACTGGTTTATAAATGAGAAATAAGAATGATTTTGAAAATGACTGATCTTGATTTCTTTCCCAATGACCTATCTAAAATTACACCAGCTCCACGTGTACTTGTAAAATATTTAGTACACAAATTTGTAGTTAACTTTTATCCCTTATTCCTTCCATTGGTTGGATGTTGAAATCCAAGCCTTTCTAAACATTGTGGACTCCACATATTGTGAATTGTGATAACATGACTTAAATGCTGAGATTCCTCGGCAGATAATTTCTAAAAATTTCTGGATCCTTTTTATTTGTGCTCGTATCCACATATTGTGAATTGTGGCAACATGACTTAATTGTTGCATTTGTAGTGAATGGTTGTCTGTTCAATGTGGATAGTTATGTTTCAGACACATGGCTGTGATCTTTCAGTTTTTTAGACTTATTTTTGCATTTTTATAGGACCCCTGTTTTCCTGGGTTATCATTGGTAATCTAGTTTTGGCTGCACTCCTCAGGAACTGTCGTTATACCTTAGATCTATTTTTACTTTGCTGTTCATGTCTCTTTATTGTAAAACTTAAACTTTTCATTATGTAGAAATCTTTTCAAGATCTTTTAAGGAAGCAGGAAGGAGATCGTTCAGTGTGGGAGTACCCATTTGCTGTTGCTGGTGTTAACATTACATTCATGCTTATTCAAATGCTAGATCTTGAAGCAGGTTGATCAGTTTCTCCTTTTATTATAATTTTTATTCTCAGCATATATCATGTCTAAAAGGAACTTGAAAGATGCCTATATGTAAAGGAACCTTTGTTTACTTTATTTGAGAGAATAGAAGAAGTTGGTTCCATTAAAATGACATAAGGTGCACATTTAAGCATTTACGTAATAATTTTTCTGCATTATAAATCTTTTTAGATTTATCCTTAAAAATACTGTCAGGTCCTTGTGTGTTCAAATAAATTTTGTTTTCTCTTGGTTCATGTAACATGGATGCATCCAAAATTTAGCCTGTCATCAACCTTACGATACAACAACAACCAAGCCTTATCCCACTAAGTAGAGTCAGCAACCTTACAATATTTTCCATAATATTTTCTGATATGATATATTAAGAATTCATACTTGATGCCTTCCCCAAGTAATGAATTGAATAAGATTATGATGCTATTTGTTACTAATGTTGTTTGCCTTGACAGTTAAGCCACGGACACTGGTGGGAGCGACTTTTCTAAAATTCCTTGCAGGTAGCCTTTATTGTTTGCATTGTTAGTTATTGATTTCACTTTTTTTCTACAATTAGGAAGGGAGCAGGGAGGTTGGAACTTAACAAGATGTGCTAAATATTACATAAAGTGCTTGTCTTTCTTCGATTACTGTCATCGCTCACTGGACTTGCTGCATCATTTGTAATAGATTCATGAAAAAATACATTTTTGTGACAAATGGCATTTAGAAAATACTTGTGTTTACAACATAGATTTTACTAGATATAGTGGTAGTATTCATTGTAGGTAAACTTTGTGTTTCAAGTAACTAAATTCATTTATGTATGTCTGACAGAAAATGAGTCAGCTTTTGATCTTCTCTATTGCATAACATTCAAGCTGATGGATAACCAGTGGCTTTTGATGCGCGCATCATACATGGATTTTAATGTATGTATATTTACCATGAATTCATTTTGTAGATATAGGGAAAGATTGTGCACTAGCAATTTTAATTGAAGTGTAAAAATTTCTCAAGATTGCTGGTGATTATACTTGCTTATATGTATATATGTGTCACTTAATGTTGTTACAGACAGTGATGAAATCTACACGCCGTCAGCTAGAGAAAGAGCTTCTGCTTGAAGACCTTACACGGCTTGAAGATGTACCCTCATACAAACTTCTCAAACGATAGATATCAACGAATAGTCCATGAGTCTACTAGTTTTAACTTGAAGGTTGTACTAGATGTGATGATACTGTATTTACATTCTTCCCACTTCAACATTTAACCTTCTAACATTTGAGTATGACCGAGGTGAGCCACATGTGATATCAATGTTCTGGAGGCAGAGTTAAGGTTTAAATCCAGTTGGAGGATGTAATGTTGACTGACAAATTGCCAGGGGAGTCTGAAATGTAGGTTTGCTTGGTACTAAAAAGATTAGGTTGTAATGATTGTGGTTTGCCTATGTATTTCGATTATAATTCAGGCAGGTTTACTATAGTTTGTAGCAACTGCTGGCCTTGTTTGTGAAGGTATTGGTATACTCTGCATATTTGTTTGAGTAAAAGATAAAATGTTTCCATTTTGCCGAAACTATACTTATGCTATTCAATCTTTAGTATGGTCACCCATGTTATGGTTCAATGTTTTGCGTTGCTTTTCTATTGACCTGTTTAATTATGACTGCTTTAGAAGTTTCAATTTAATATTTATAAGAGCTATGCTGAGCTACTCGGATTTGTGAAGAAAATACTAAAAGTACAAACAGATGTTTCCATTTGAAGTTGTCACCGGCTGTTATGCTGAATATTTGATGGATAGTGGTAGTAGAAGTGAATATCAATTTTTATCTATAGCAATATCAACTGATAGAGTGCTTTGCTATGGCATGTATCATATGATGAAAATCACTCCCTCCACTCAAGAAGATAAGATTATTGCAGTCAAGTGTCAATATGTAAATCCCTTGCAAATTCATCAATCATCATAATGAAAGTGATCATCCTACTACTAGTCATATGATGAAATGTAGCAATACCAAAGATAATAACGATAAATCCGTCATCTAAAACAGTAGCACACAGCAGGAAAACAATATTTTAGGAAATCAGCTACGGTCATTCAACTATAGTTCTACAGTAATGGTGTTTATCTCATCAGCTAACGGGGGCTTGGCGGAGATGTGATCAATTTAGAAAACCAGATGGATAAAATGGTAAGTACAATAACAAAAAAACAAAAAACAAAAAACAAAAAAAGAACAGCAAATCAATTAAGTTTCGGTTCCATTCAGCTTATGAAATGAAATTAGTTAGGCAAAAAAATGTTAGAACCAACGAATCAATCCAAAATGTGTCTAAATTTAGTAAAAATTAGCAATTAATCCGTTACAATAAATTAAAATTTTAATTTAACAATTATCTTTTTAAGCTAATTAAAGATTAAATCAAGCAAGCTTTGAATGTCTTAAACTACTCACTGTGCAAAGTACAAGTTACATAGTTTTTTTATAATTAAGTGCCTATGTGAATTTTTTTGTGCTTTGCCTGATTGCCATGCAAATTATGCTTTTTCTTTAACTCTCTGATTTCCAGAGCAACGGAGCTGTCGTAATATAGTATTTGATCAGAAGATAAATAGAGTCTGAAAAAAAAATTATTCCGACTAATATTTAAACTCAAATTCTTTCAAAATAATTCATCTTTAATTAAAGTACATTAACCGTTTAAACTTAATTTCATGTATCAGAAAAAGTTATTATAGATAAAAAAGTTTTGTTGTCTTGTTTCTTCTAATAACTCAAATAGTTATGTATTATAAGAAAATTATATTTCATACTCCCACACTTTAACCCCTACCCTATAATTCTAAAAAAAAATTAATTTTATCCGTATCATTTTCATCTCTTTTCATTGAAATTTTTTAATCAGTTGTTTATTATACACAAATACGAAATTTTCAATATAGAGTTGTTTTCCAAAAATCCGATTTAGAAATTAATATACTGAAAATTTTAAATTTTACATTTTAAACTCTTATATGTAAAATGAAAAAGAGAAAACTTTTACATATCAGAAATTTCTTTGTTTTTTTGAAATTTTTTATATATAAAAAAATTATTAAACAATTATATATCAAAAATATCAAAGAAAAAAAATATGTAACATATTTTAAAATTTTCGGTATATTAAAAATACTAAGATAAAAGTTATATATTAAAATTTTCAAAAATTCAAAATTTTTAATATGTAAAAGAAATTGTGTATCGAAAATTTTCACTACATTAAAAAAGACAGATGTGGGATAAAAAAATAAACAAGAATATTCTTAGAAGTTTATAAATAGACGGTAAAATATGATAGTAGAAGGCAAAATGTGGAATATGAATTATCCCATTCTAATATTCACCGGTTGATCAATTGAAATAGACCACCAAACCCTCACTCATCCATTGTTTCTTGTTAACTGTCTACCGTTGTATTTTACCTCATGTCATATTTTGTTTGAACGAAACGCTATCTACTTTGGATATTTTATTTTAAGGAAAAAATATTTTGAATATTTATTGCAATGAAATAAGACTTCTTTGAAAGGATGAGGTTATTATTATCATGATAATGATTGTGTGGATTGAATGAATGATATGAATTTTGCTTGAAAATTATGAAGTGTGAGTGTGTGACCATAGAATTTCTTTTACTTTGTTTTCTCTCTAAACTTGCACACCCAAACACAAATAAAATGTTCTTCCTCCAAACTCCTTCTTACTCTAATTCGCAAATTCAACCATCGAACATTATCATACCTAACCGTTTTCCTAACAGAAACGGTTATATAAAGTTCCGAACAACCTACCGTGAGAATCTCCGTTACCTAAAAACCCTAACTATAATCAACCCCAACACCAAACCCAACAACCTCCCTCTTCCCGACGCCGTTGACCACATCCTCGCCACCGTCACTTTCCTCAAATCTCATTCCTTCTCCGACGCCGATATCCCCCGCCTCGTCCACCACTCTCCCCATCTCTTCACAACCTCCATAACCCCCGCCGACATCTCCCCCGTCTTCCACTTCCTCTCCGACGACCTCCTCGCCACCGCCGAAGAATCCCGCGGCCTCATCCTCCGCTGCCCCAAACTCCTCTTCACCAACGCCAACTACTTCCTCCGACCGACGCTTCAGTTCCTCCGCCACGTTGGAGTTCGTAACCTTAACCGGCCGACGAACCGGAACGCGCATCTTTTGAACACGCGCGTGGAGAAATTGCGCGTGAGGGTGAAGTTCATGGAGGAAGTGGTGGGGTTTTCATACGAAGAAGCGATTAATGCGTGTGGGAGGTTGCCAGCGATACTGGGATACGATGTGGAGAATAATTTGTGGCCGAAATTTGTGTATTTGGTGAAAGAAATGGAGAGGGAATTAGAGGAGTTGAAAAAGTTCCCTCAGTATTTTGGGTTTAGTTTGGAAAATAGGATTGTGCCAAGACATTTGCATTTGAAGGAAAGAGGTGTTAGAATTCCGTTGAATAGAATGTTGATGTGGGGTGATGATAAGTTCTACAACAAGTGGAAGTGAAGTCAACAAGTAGCAACTAGCAACCCACACATTTGCACAATAATTGATATAATTACATAATAACCTTTCACACTTTTGCTAATTTGATATGTTTTTTATTTAGACATAACCTTAATGATTATGTAATATTTAATATAGATAATTGTGTTTTTCATTACTAACCTTATTTAGGTGCATGGAATACAACTATATTCAGTCCATTTTTTATTTTTTAAGGTATAGATTTTGAACAATTATAATATCAATGAAGAGGGTAGATTCCCGTCTATATTGCGCTTATTTAAGGTTGGAGAGAGTAAGAAGATATATAGATACCATTGGTTAAAAAATTAAATTCAAGGTTGACCTATGGAAAATTACAAGAGTTTAAGGACAAAATGTAGATTAGATGAGTGACATAAGATAAATATCTCTGGTTCCAAAGCAGAATCTACAAACCCACAAGAAATGGTAACAGAACATGTTATTCATCAACTCTACGAAACTTGGGCCACACTGTGATCACTCCTGGCCTCATCTCCTCAAAACGGTATCTGCATAACAATACATATAATAAGAGCCAACATGGTAAACCTAGCTTTCTAAAGCTAGATAAAAATATGCAAGTCTCATGCACTAAGCAGCCCTTTTTTCTTTCTTTTTCAATGTGGACAGTTAAAATAAGAATTAAAAAAGTCACCCATTTCGCTATGTTATAACTATTAGATTGATATAGAAGTTTTTCATCAACAATCTAATGACTAGCATACAGTGCTCTAATTCAATGCATCCAGTTTTAATTAGTGCATCTTAATTCTTAAGTGCACCTAAAGGAAGAAAATATAAGCATAGATATTATGTTCCACCTGTTTTCACTGAGGAAACTTCTTACGGCTGTAGGAAGAGCAGCTTGTCCTCGGCTGTGATTCCCAACACCTGGAGAAATGAAAAAAAGCAATTAAGGCCATCCTAATTAAAATCCTTATTATTTTATGTTCACTCGTTAAATCTTAATTCTTTTATTCAAGAAATATTAAATTTGCCAAAAATTAACTGATAGCTTCCAAAGGAAAGAAGGAAGCTGTAACATAAACAGAAGCAGTGCAGCAAAAAGTACAATAACAAGGGACTATGAGAGTGAGATGGAAGAAAAAAATTACCAAAGGTGGAATTTTTTGGATAAAATATCTAGGATCCAGATTCTCTAACTTTGTCTCTATCTCTTTAGGCAGAATTTGCTATGAAGGTATAGCATAGAATTTTCATGTTATGCATGGTCGAAAAAGAAACCAAAATACCTGTTATGACGTGTAGAGCCAACGATCTAAGCCTTATTGGTGCTTGCTTATCCAAATTTTCTCGGTCCATGAAGTTAAGAGACCCAAGAGTTGAATGTGCATGGGCATTCTTCTTCACACCATTTGAAGGGGCTGAGCTTTTTGAGAAGCTTTCACTTTCGATTCTATGGAGGTGTTTTTGCAATGCTTGAACTGCTTCGGCTGCGTGAAGACCGTGCAAATCCAGTTTCCCAATATCATTATCACTATTCCGGATACTTAAAATTTTTGTGGCTGCCTCAGAATTAAGTTTGTCGGCATTATGCCATTCCTCCTTAGCTCTCATTGAATGTTGTTGGGCAGAAAAGTGTTCACCTTTTAGAAAAGCATTAGCGGCTGCTTTAGAATGTCGTGATGCTGACCTGTTTATTTAACATGACATAAAATTCTCAATACTTAGCGACAATCTAAAACGTGTAACACCAAGATGCAATCCTTTCAATAAAATAAAACTGATTGATTCAACTCGCATTGGAAAGAAATATTGATATAAAGCTCTTTTTTGAAAGAATTGCAAATCCAACCAAATCATTGACATAAAATAAAAAGCAATCTACGGAAATAAATTAATCAACTTAAGTTTTTCTATTTTCATTGACTTTTGCTATGTAAGGTAGGAAAACATCTATCTATGCACACTACAAGGGTTTCAGAGACAGAGAACCAAGACATTGTACGTTATAATACATAACAATACGGCATCATCAATTAAATTACATGTTTGATTGGGAGAATTCATAATAAAAGCCAAACCCATTTTTTCCACTGTCTTACACTGAAGAAAACTATAACATAGAACAAATATGACAAAAGGCAATAATAATATATAGCACTCTAATATATTCAGCATGTTTAGGATGCATGCAAATCAAAATTTAACAGATGGCAAGAAAAGTCATAAATGGTAGCAAGGATTAAGATGTGATCCATTCCTCACTAATTATTTTACATGTTTCCCTACATATCTTGTATAAAAGTCGACATAAGTAGAAGAAAAACGACATCTATAACGTGAGAACAAATGCTGATAAATAAATATTCATACCAAGACAAACACATACAAGCAAGACAAAACTAAATAATACTATCTCAAGAAAGCTAATATGAGTTGGCGTTCAAACCTCATTGTCTTCAATGCATCCTTTCGATGGTTATTGTAAATATCATCGTCCTCCCATTCCGGCTCGACCGGAACAAAATTCAAGAGGTCCATTTTGTATTTCAGGTTATTGACATCAGGAAACTTCTGAAATGAGGAAGCATTTCTATTCTCTGAGTCTTTATCGTTATCTTGGAGGTGACCAACAATATTAGAATGGAAAAGAATGTCATCTTTGACCATATTTAAAGTCAGACTTTCAACAGTCTCCACTTCATCAGAAATAGTTGGCCTTGGATCGCTTGATACTTTACATTCTTCAAAATCGGCTGCAGATACCATTGTTTCCAATAAAGCCATGGCCTTATCAACATTATTATCAACAGCATCCAAGATATCCTCAATCAAGCTATTTTCAGCCCAAGGATGCAGCTCTTTGAGCTTTTTTGTAGCTAAATTGACATCTTCCTGGGCAGTAGCCGCGCAAGATTTTTCACCAGAATCAGAACCTAACACTGCCTTTTGGCCATTTGCACCCTCTTTCAAAGGAGGGAAATTTTCATTAGGTATAAGTACCGAAGAGAAAGGCTTCAACGGAACATGTTTTTTCTTGACTAACTTATCACCATGTCGCATAGAACCAGATGAGCCTATAGGTGGGAAAGGGTCATTGCCAGCTTCAGATTCAATATTGTTCTTATTTCTTTGCTTGAGATCAAAAGCTGTCCAACCAGAAGGTTGGCTACCCCTGCCCCACGACATCTTTTTAAGGGAGGTTCTGGCCGAAACACTCATCTTGTTCCATACACCATAATTTGAGCACAAATCACTTTATCTCTCTGTCTGAAGACTTGTGCAGCATATGCCGAACAAGAACTAAGGAAGCCACAATCTGAAGACCTGGCTTACAAAAAGACCAAGTCAATTACTATAATAAGCACTCAGCATCATGCTACATACAAGTTAGACAATCACTTAATGACATAATAATGATCATTTATACCTTGGTTGCATAAAAAACTTAATTAAGCATTTATAACATAAACGCTTGTCATATAAATGTTTACTTAGTGTAAGTTATTTTTATAACAAAAGATAGAATAATGTCAAACTGTTTTCCATATAAGTAAAATTTGAGAACTTATGTAAATAAGTTAAAAACAGCTTATGGACATGTCATAAGCTCTCTCAACCAGTGTCGCAAATGCCTATGCAAGGAGATAAACTCAACTATGTTAATCCAAACATGTCCTTAAACTATCTCAAACAGTGTAATATTATTACAAGACATAATTTAAACTAACTCAATTTTCAAATTGAACCATGTAAAACACCGCCAATTGAAGAAAAATAGAGAATTAAAAGCAAACCCATCACAAAAAGCAGATTTAATAATCTAAAAAACAATGGTAAAGAATAATACATAAAACCCCAGAAACAAAATTTGAAAAATTGAGCTGAAAGAAGAAAACCCAGATGAAAAAATTTAACCTTTTTTGTTGCAGAAAATATATAAGAAGAGAAAGAAGGTAGTTGGAATGCTACTTGGGAAGGCGAAAACGTATAAAGCGAAACCGAGGAATTGATCTATCCAAGGGCTGAAAAAGAGATGGAAACACAGAAGCAAAGAGTTGTTGTTGGTGGAAGAGTTTTGCGACGACAGCAGGTTGTTGTGAATCAGATCTGCACCTGTTATCCATAAATTGCTTTGTGAAGATTGCGAAAGAGAAGAAGAATGAAAGATTTTGGGTTTTCGTCCCAAAGGGTCTTTCTCTTTAAGGAGCCACAAATTGATTCTAGAAAGAGAAAACCCGTATGAGAGAGAGAGAGAGATTTGGTAACCGCCGCCGACGCTGTCACAACGAGGAAAAGAATATGCGAATGGCGAATTGCGACAATATATTGAATTGCCGTATAATAACTTCGTTTTTTATTTTTATTTTATTAAAAAACGATGAAAACTTTTAATATTAATTAGTTTGGAAAAATAAAATAATTATTTTTCCAAAGATGGTAACAATAAATCTAATGGTATATATGTAAATTTAGTAAAAAAAATATACATCTTGAGAAATCAAATATAAAAATACCGTCTTAAAAATTATTTGTGCGTTCAATTTTAAATTTTCAAAATAAATTTTTTATTATTTAATGTATTGTCTCGGTTTATATAAGATTATCTTCTTATATTATAAAATATTAATGTCTTTTTTTATAAGATTTTTTACGAATTATAAAATCTATTAATCATTTTTTTACGAGAATATTTTTAATTAAATAAAAAATATATAAAATTATTCACTTCTTTTTGTAGTAAACGAAAGATAATTTTAAAAAGAGTATATATATTGTTGGTATGGATCTTGCACAAAATATTTGAGGAGTCGGAGGAGCGATAAATACTAATTGAAATATTATAATTAAAATTTTTAAAAAATATATAGTTTGTTTAGAGTATCACACAATTCATATATATTAGACAAGTTGAAAAAAATTATAATTTCAATTTTCACAAGTCACATAATTTTCACAAATCATGCAATTCACACAATTCAATCAAATAAAATATATCTATTTTATAATTTTCATCTTTGTCAAAAAATTCTTCTTTAAAAAATGCATCAATTTTTTTATGTTTAAATATCGTGTCACTTTTAAAAAAAATATACATATTAATTAAAACAATTAACAATTAAAAAATAGTATCATACTTATCATATATCAATTATTAATATGAAAAAACTTGTTAATAGTCGAGTTGCTAATTAGGGTGTTAGAGTTTATTGATTTCAGATTAATTAGTTTATCCTTCTTTATCATATAATATATATATATATATATAGAATTATATTTTATTAGTATAAATTTTAAAAGAGAGAAAACACATATAAAAAGAGGTACATAAATAGAGAAGAGAGACGAAAACAAATGGAGAAGAAAGAGACGAAAATTACTCAAAATCATATAATTTAAGAATATTTTAATAATTTATCACTATTATTTTTGATAATATAAGAAATTAAAAAATATAAGGGTGTCGTGGCACACTCATCCGCCACTGGGTACAAAGGGATCGTATATATAAGAAAATGCTATAAAATTAATCTAAAGTAAAGGTAAATAAAGTATAGAAAAATGAACACAAGGGAGAAGAGATAATAGAGAAGAGAAAATATTCTATTATGTTCATCAAGATGCATCCTTAAAAGACTTCACGAGTCATACTTATATGGCACAACACTATTCTTGTAACTTACAAATATATTAAAAATATGTGTATTAATATAATGGAATTGATGGTATTTAACATTATGGAGTGGGTAATTTTTAAAAATAGGATGTAGGAAGATGGACATCCACCATATATTATAATTATTTACAACACTTCATTTTCAATGTTCATTAAGAATATGTCTCGTTGAAATCTATTAAGAAAAAACTTAGTGAATAAAAAAGAGTATATTTTTTATGTGTGAACTGTCTCATTAAAAATCTTACCAAAAAAAATCTAATAGAACAAAACCATAATTAAAGGAAAAAAATTGCAAATTATAATTCTTCCTCTCATGTGGCAATCATCTCTAGGATGACGAATATTAATCTTCTATAATAGTTGCTTAAAAGTTTCACTTGACAATGACTTTGTAAGAATATATTTCTTTCAACTAGGCTATTATTGTGCGGATATAAGTCTCTTTCATGTGTTGAAGCATACACCTCAACCAAAAAACATTTCAACCTCTCTATGTAGTGCTAAGATTTCAATGTGAGGATTGGACAAATGACTTGCATCTCTCATATCACTAATAAAATATTTGATGATAAATTAAAAACAAATAATATATCAGAATAAGTATAATTAGCAAGATACATTATTGTCCCCAATTGAACTAAGATGCGATACTTCGTGACCAATTAGTTCTCATTAGATTACATAACAAATGTTATTTGTCCATATTGAACAATACTAACACTTTTGCTATATAAGCTTCATAATCTACAAAAATATTATTCTGTAAATACTCAAATTTGTAATTTCGAAACAAATATTGTTCCTTTTTACATATTTCATCTTACACTTTTCTTTAATCAAAGTATTTCATATGTTCTTCACGAGTTTTGATTTTATATCATTAACATAAACATCAATTATAACAAATTTATTTTTTCACATATTTTCTTAAAAAATGGATAAATGATGTCAATCTCACATATCTCATTTTAAAATATTCATTAAAAATATTATACAACATGCATAGATTGTTTGAGTAGATAAAGAGACTTATTTATTTTGATTAAGTCATATTTTCAAGAGTATGAATTTTATGGAGTTTCATATAAGCATCATTATCAAGTGAGCCATACAAATATGTTGTAACACTTTTTTTTTATGTAAATTGAGTCTTTTATGTGCTACTAAACTTAATTAGGTATGAAAAAGTTATTCACTTCAAGTGTATATGTCTCTTCAAAATAAATGGTAGACTTTTATCATACTTTTGAATAGCATGTTAAACTTTATATATGTATTTCTTCACTCTCAATTCTCTTCATGTGAAAAATCAGTCGTACGTAGTTAATTAATTTAGCTTTGCATCTTCATGTGTGCAGACTACAAGTCCAAAAATATTTCACTTTGCAAAACGAGTTTAATTCCACTTCAATTGATTCTTAATATTTTTGAAGCATTTCTTTGTCTATAATATTTAAAAGATTTTAGTTCATGATTCTCATTATCATTAATAACATATAGTGCCACATCATACGCAAAATTATTGTTAACGTTGACTTTCTTTCTATTTCATCATATTCGATTCATAATATTATTTTATCGAGATCTCTTTATTTTCACAAGTTTCATGTACCTGATCAATTATTCTAGAACTAAAAATCAATTATGTTAAACACTTTTTTGAAATTTTCATAACCTCACTTGACCCATTTTTCTTTTTAGCCCCTTTATTTATTTGAATTTTTTTATCTTTTAAACCTACAAATATATTATGTTTCACGAATGGGTACTCATTTGCAATGATACATTGTTTAATAGGGACTTCAATTTTGATTGGAGTATTAGCAATTATCTTTTAAATTTACGTTCACACTACTTTGTATGAGAATCAAGATGAGATAATATATTCCCACTATCATTTTATGTTGTTCATTTTCTCTCCCCCTAATGTTGAGAATACTAATTTATCAAATGATAAACTCATTTGAAAACAGTACTTCAATTTTTGTTGGCTCAATATACTCTATAAAAAATGGAGATTTCATATTCAATATGTCTTCTTAATATTCATTCATATCTCATCTTAATCTATTATATTGGAACAATTGAAATATACACAACACATCTAAAAAAATATCTTAGATGAAAAGTATTAGGTTATTATCCAAAAATTGATAATAAATTGAGGGGTTGACTTGTAGTAACTTGTTAGATTGATATAAATCAACGAATTGACATATATTGCATGTTCCTAGGTAAAAAATTGGAAGATACAATCTCATAAGTATTGAACTTAAAATCAACATTAGATGTTTAATTAGCAGTTCTTCAATTCCATATTTATGTATGAACTTATGTTATATGATGTTCAATATCAATTCTAGTACAATACTTATACGAAAAATGAGCTCCTAGTAAAATTAGCTAAGACAATAATGTCACAAATTTCTAGTTGTGAGTTGATAACAAACACACTTCAGTGTGTAAATCTATAAAAATATCACCTCATACACATTCTAAAATTGAGAAAAACTCATTCCCTCAAATTGTCAACTTTCATTGGGAACTAATAATACACAAAAGTTGTTTAATTGAAGAATCTTCTAATACCTTAACATATGTTCACATAATATACTTGTAATTACTTTTTACATCATGATAGATCTGGAATGGCTTAACTAGATATGTCAACAACAAATTTAATAAGATATGTTAACTTTAAGTTTATAATAATGTGTTTAATTGTTTTGATTCATTTGAATCAATAATTAACAATCATAATATGTAAAAGAAAATAATCTAAATAAAATCATATAATAGATATTCTTAATATTTTATTTACCTTTTATATTATCATATGCATATATCAAAAACAACAACAATATGTTACATATAAGTAAATGAAGACACAAAATTCTCTTGAACAAATAAAACTCTATAAATCATACAAATATATTTTATTTAATAATTATAAAATAAATGAAATTAAGATAAATTGTTTATTTGTTCATCATGAATTATTCAAAATAAAATATATTTGAAATTAAAATAAAAAAGCGAGAATTTAAAGATAATAAGGATATTATTTTTAGAATAGTGAGAATAAATATTCATAGAATAAAACCTCTAAGTTGATTATGTCATCACTCGTATGATTGAGTACCGTGTTGATAACATAATAAAATTAATATAAACTAACGGTAAATAAAATGTAGAAGAATGAGCACATGGGAGAAAAAATAATAGAGAAGAGAGAATCTAAAAGTACTATTATATTCATTAAGGTGTGTCATTACAAAATCACAAAATCACATGAGTCCTATTCATAGGATACAACTCTTGCAACATACAAATATATTAATAGTGAGTGACCTTTATGTTAGATCCAAGTTGGTATGAAAAACTATGACCCTTGTTTTGTTTTGATCATAACAAAAAATATTTTGTGGGAACAATTTGAAGTATTAATAGTTTTACTTAAGTGTGTTGTTCCTCAATCACGTAATGTTAAATGACTTTATGTTGCATCATCTGATGATTGGACAATTTCAAGGAACACTAAAACTTTACTCTTAAATATCGTATTCTAAGTCTGATGAATGTGCTTCTGGTGATTTTGTTTTTGCATGCAACACTATGATAATTCTGCATCTGAGAAGTGTGACAAACATTTGACCGTTTGACTCTAATAAGCGTGACAAACATTCGATCGTCTGACTATGATAAGTGTGAAATGCTTTGACATAAAGTCAACACTATGATAAAAAGTCAATGCTTTGAAGAAGTCAAATTTGTTTACCCTTGCTCAACATATTGAATGTTACATGTCTAAGTAATTGTGTGACATACTTTGAACAAAATAATCTATATTCTTTTTGTTTCCGTATCAAAATACGTAGAATCAATTATAAGAACATATTTGAACAAATTTTAATGGTGAATCAATCTTTGAAGATTTTATACAAAAGTGTCATGATTCATGTTGATTTTTTGCAATCAGGACAACGATTAAAAATCCTAAAGTTTCTCTATAAAATGACGTACAATCTTCATTGTAAAATACGCAACAACAATACTACAAAATAAGAAACACAATACAACTCTTACCCCTATCGTTTTTATCCAAGTGCTGAAAGATATTTTACTTTATGAAAGCATAGATTCGTAAGCACATTCTTGCGATAGTTATTCAGATAAACTTGTAAACACATTACATTTGTAATACAATGGATGCATCCCTTAACAACTTCTATTAAACGACGGAGTTTGTGAGTTACTCTTCAAAAATTACTTTAATGACAAATTATTATTTTATATTATATTAATTTACTATCTCTAAAAAAATTATCAATAAAATTACTAACTTAAATGAAATGTATTGCTCTACCAATGGAAGTTAAATATATATGAAAAAGATATAATTAAATGCACTTCGAATAGTGGAAATAAATAAATCATTTAAAATTCTTCCATTACCTTTATATCAAATACACCCATTAAAATTCTTCTTTAGTCACCTCCATTTAGGCATGACATCCGGGCGGAGCGGTGGCGGATTTCGCCTCCTCCACACCCACACCCGACTAATCGGGGAAAATCCGCAACCGCCCCGTTACATAGCGGGTGTAGAATTTAGGCACTCATCCCCGCCCGCAACGGGTCTCGGGTTTCCCGCCTGCACCCGCACCCACTCATATATATAAAATTATAAATTTAAAAATCCTATTTATTATAATAAAATAATAATTATTAAACAATAATAAAATTAAAAAATATTTTATATAGAGATAAAATTATAATTTTTAATATTTCAAAAAATATTAAATATGTATATATATATATATAAAATTTAAAAATTATAATAATAATACTTGCGGCAGGGTTCGGGTGCGGGTGCGGAGTAGATGCCATCACCCCAAACCCGCCCTGCCCCCGAATTTTAATGTTGGGAAAATCCGCACCCGCATCCAATTAAAGCAGATTTTCCCCGCCCAAATCAAGCGGATTTGGGTGACTACATGCGGGTGCGAATTTTATTGACATCCCTATCTCCATTTTTTCAATTAAAATTCACCCCTCCCTTTTCTTAAACCAAACACAGCCATATTATTTTGGAAAGATAAATAAACTCACTTTAAAACATATTTTATACCTAGAAAGTTGAGAGACAGAAGAAATTAAGAAAGAAAGAAAGAAATTGAGTCCGAAACAAGTCTCATAGCTGAGTTGAATCAATTCAATTCAGGATCCAAATTCTTCAACTTTTCATCATCTTATCCTCGTACGCTACGCTTCCCTTTTCTTCAATTTCTCATTCAAATCCCCATGTCAATTTCCTTTATTTCAAAATTATATATTTTTCTCCCAAGATTCGTCGTTTTCCTCGTTAAGATTCTTTAGTTTTTTCCGTCAACGTTGATTTATACGCCTGGAAAATAATTCAATTTGGGTATCTCTGCAAGATTCTTTTTTTTTTTTTTTTTTTTTTGTTTATTCTGCTTTCAAATTTCGTCGTTGATGATGCACAGTTTCTTGCTGCTTATTTGTTGTTATCTTTCAAGCTCTTGTGAAATTACAACATGTGTCATGATATCAATGATTCTGTGATTTAGTTTTGTGTATGTGTAATGTGTTTATTTTTTATTTATCTAAGATGGTTATGTAGATTTGGAGCAATTAAAAAAAGATGATTTGGGGATTATATATATTTTTTATCAATGATTCTTGATGAAGGTTGCATTATGTTAATAATTGATTGATTATTCATTGATAGGAACACAAGTTTTTACTTTCATGATGCAAAGGAAGTTATGTTATGGGCTTAAAATTGTAGGCATGTTTGATGTTTGCCACGTGGCCGACACCGATACATGCGACGATCAATTACTTATATTTTCTGAAATTATTACTAGTATTTACTTGTTGGTGCCGTGTCGGCCTGCTTGATGTTTGTGTCTATTTAAGTGTTTCATAGCTAGTCAAAGGAGGATTCAAATCTGTGGTGGCAGTTTCCTCATAGAAAGTCTCATTTGGATCCTTTTAATCAGTTGAACTATCTTGTGGTGGCCGTTTCCCAACTTTTCATTGGTGAAAAATGCAGATTATGATGTCAGTTCAGGGTAGCTGAAGAATATGTTAGCTTAGCTTAAGAAAAGCTTTTTGCGTTTGTTCTTAAGATGTATCTTTACACTATTTAATTGTCGATGAATAATAACGAGCTTAAATCTTTGGCTCTTTGTTTCATTATTCGCCTCTTTACTTGCAGATATTGGCAAAAACTTGGCTTGCTTCTATGAGCCAAATCTTGTGTTTTATGTGGCTTCAATAATGGTATTGAAGGGTTTTTGTGAAAGGATTGTTGCTGCGAAATGTTCCGCTAAAAGCTCAACTGATACTGTAGATAATACTCAAGTGCCCGCCTCTTCAAAGGCAGGGTCTAGTGATAGTAAGTTTCCCAAGGCTTCCTTATGGTCATCCTTCTTTACATCTGGTTTTTCAGTCGATGAAACATATAGTGAATCATCCGCTTCTGAAAAGAAAGCAGTTTATTCTCGAAATAGCGGGTGGGCAGCTGCTGTGAGGAAAGTCGTTAGTGCCGGCTCAATGAGGAGATTTCAAGAGCGTGTTCTAGGGTCAAGCAGGACTGATATTTTGTGCTCTGATGGTGATGTGTGGCTTCTAGGCGTCTGCCATAAAATTTCACAGCAAGAATCAACTGGAGATGTAGATACTCGTAATGTGTTTGCAGCATTTGAGCAAGATTTTTTCTCAAAAATATTAGTAACATACCGAAAAGGTCTGTTAAATGTGCACTACCTTTTTATGCAATGTTTAAATGATAGCAATAGTAGACTAACAAATTTTAATATACATACCTTATAGGCTTTGATGCAATTGAAGATTCTAAGTATACAAGTGATGTTAATTGGGGTTGTATGCTTCGAAGCAGTCAGATGCTTGTTGCTCAGGTATTATGCTTTCTATTTAATGTTTGTTTATTGACAAAGTTTTTGTCACATTTACCTTCTTAAAATCTCTGGTTGTTTTCCCCTTTCTAAACAATGCTAACAATACGCTTCCTCATATACAGGCATTACTTTTTCATAAATTAGGTAGATCGTGGAGAAAAACTACTGACAAGGTCAGTTGATTGGTATGCAATATGTCATAAAGTAGATTATCTTTTTATACCTTTCTTTTTGTTGTTTCTGTGTTAACATCCTTATACGTTCTGCTTTGTGTTGAGGTATAATGATGTTAGGTTAACTCATTATTATATATATATATATATATTAAATAATTTACAGCCAGTAGATAAAGAATATATTGACATCTTGCAACTATTTGGTGATTCGGAGGCTGCTGCTTTTTCCATCCATAATCTTCTTCAAGCTGGTAAAGGTTATGGTCTAGCTGTTGGGTCATGGGTGGGACCATATGCTATGTGTCGCACATGGGAAGTTCTAGCTCGAAACCAAAGGGGGACAAATGAAATTGGAGAACAAACACTTCCAATGGCTATTTACGTTGTTTCGGGAGATGAAGACGGGGAGCGAGGTGGAGCACCAGTTGTCTGCATTGAAGATGCCTCCAAATGCTGTTCTGAGTTTTCAAGGGGCCTAGTTCCTTGGACACCTCTACTTTTATTGGTTCCCTTGGTTCTTGGACTTGATAAAGTCAATCTAAGGTGTGTAACATTTTCAAGCTTCTATGGTACCAAATAATTGATTAACATTTTGTCAAAAATAAATAAATAATAATAATTGATTCATATTTGGACCTTTTTATATTCTAATGCTTGTTTTAATATGTGTTCCCTGCCTATTTGGATTTTTTTACATAATAGAAGTCCATAAAGAAATTTTCCTTTATATTAATTCTTAAATCAAATAAGCCAATAAAAAAGATAGAAATTTGCATTACATTTTAATAACAAGTGTCTAAAAAATGACCAAAGCTACAACTTCTAGGTTGTAGTTATACATCATCTGCCTTACTCTACACATCTTTTGGGTTCAAACTTGAAGTATATCTCCTTTGTGATGTAACACAATTGATTTCTCTATCTTTGTTAATGAGTTAGGTCACAACAGAGATAATAATCTGGTGTGATGGATGCACGTAATATTATAGTCTTGTAGTTGTCTTTTTTGAATATTGGCTCATGAAGTTTTTAAAGTATGATTTGAAAGTAGTTCAATTTTCATGATAGTGCAATCACTGATCAGTTGCATTTATGAACGGTTCAGGTATATTCCATTGTTGCAGTCAACTTTTAAATTTCCCCAGAGCCTTGGAATCTTGGGTGGAAAACCAGGTGCTTCAACATATATTATTGGTGTTCAGAATGAAAAGGCAATCTACCTTGATCCACATGATGTTAAGCCGGTATACAATATAACAATTATTACTACTTACTCACCTTATAAAATGTGCACGTGTCCACTTTTACTCCCCCCCTCCCTTTTCCCTCTCTCTTAAAGTTCTTGTTGTAGAAATATCTTTACGTAAATTTAGTAAGCAGATGTTTTATAGGTTACAAGAGATCTGGATAGGTGAAGATTCACAGCTCACTAAGTACATCTTACATTATTTTCAGGTTGTTAGTATTAATGTGGATACTCAAGAGCCTAATACATCATCATATCACTGCAAGTAAGCTTTCCACTATTATTAATTTTCTTATAATATCAACTATAATTTGTTAATTCGTCTTTATATCTAACTTTTAAAAACTCCCAACAGTATTATCAGGCACATGCCTCTAGATACAATTGACCCATCTTTGGCTATTGGATTTTACTGTCGAGACAAAGGTTTGCGAGTTACTTTCGGCATAATTTCACACGTTGAATTCTGGCTAGACCAATATCTAAGCTTTTCTGTTAACTGACATCACTTTGTCAATGTTGTCTGACAGATGATTTTGACGATTTCTGTTCTCGGGCTTCTAAGCTTGCAGAAGAATCAAATGGGGCACCATTATTCACTGTAGCTCAATCTAGGAGTCTCTCAATGCAAGTCACAAGTAGTTCTGTATCAGGTGATAACAACACTAGATTTCAAGAGGATGATTCCCTTGGTATGAACCTTGTCAATGATACAGGCACCAATGAGGACGATTGGCAATTTCTTTAAGTGTAGAACTATGGCAGGGTAAAAAAGTCGTTGCTTGATTCTCAAAACTATTTACCACTTGCCGAGTTTGGTCGATGCCCGACTTGTGACTCGCACTCTTCAAACGTTGTTCATTAGGCTTGTAAAATTTTTAACTCATCGCTATTCTTTGGCTTAAATCATTTGCTCATTTGTTCATATAGCTAACCAAGTATTTGTTGTACATTAAACCAGTTGGTTAATATTTGTTGCTGTACCCTTTTTTTGGTTACGGTGGTGTAGTGGATATTACTTTAGCAATGTCAAATAAGTGGTAGAGTAGTTCATATTGAGATGGAATGTTTTCTTAAAATAAAAGATAGTATAAAAGAAACACGAGTCATTTAATTTAATTTGGGTAAAATTTTGATACATGTATTTGGATAACAATAACATGCCAATGCTGCCAGTATCAAAACTATGTAGCCTTCGCCTTAGCATTTCATCTTCTTCACCCACAGCTAGAACCCACCACAACAATTTTCCACTTACACTCTATGGTACTATGCACTTAAATCCTTCATAGCATTTCTTTTCATCATATTCCATCGTTCCAAAAATAAAAAATTATAGTTCAAACAACACCCCAAAGCAACCCAATCTCCATCTTCATAAACAAAAACTAAATCACACATCCTCATCCAAGAAAAGAGTAACTATACAATGTCACAAAAAGAAACAACTAAAAAACTTAAATAAATTTTGGAAAAGAAGATGGGACACAACAACTAGTTTTACCAAATCATATAGACTTAATTCTTATTTTGCTACATCACTTAACTTGAACACTATTTAGAACAATATTTAGGTGTATTTCAACTAAAAGAACCTAGTTCAATTAATTTTGTTAAAATAAAAGACCAAATTGGACACTTTTAAAAGTTAAAAAGATAGAACCTCAAAATACATTAAACAAATAAAAACTTATGCCAATTTTTTTTTAAGAGAGGAGTGTAATAACATAATTTTCTTCATAAATTAACTATCTATTAAATTCATTTTCAGGCTTAATATAATAATATATTAATATATTAAATCTCTCAATTAACAAATAAATATCAATATTATTAAATTAAATATTATATCTTAAAATTCGAATTTGTGTAGAAGTTTTAAGTGGTATTTAATGAAGAAAAAAAACATTGTTTAAATATTTAAAAATGGAAAATCTCACTAGACACATTATTTGCTTAGCCCCACAGAAAAAAGGTTCATGGCATCTTCTTCTTCAAAAGTCACAACGCAGCCCATGTTTTTGCTGCCTGAGTAGCTGAATCACTCTCCAACAACACAAACATCTTTCTCTTTCTCTTCTCATTCTTATTCTATCTTCACCATCAAGCAACCTAAGAGGTTACTCCATTTCCACTCTTTCTCTTCATTTTCAATTACAGATCTCTCTCTCTCTGAACACATTGTTGTGCAATGTAGTCCAAAACATCACACATCAGTATATCTTTTTTAAACACTGCTTCTGTGTTTTTCCTTCCCCTGCAGATTCATTTTCTCGAAAGAAAAAAAATGGATCCATCGGCGTTGCTGTATAAACAGCTCAAGGTTCATGATTTCTTTCTGATTATGAGTTTATGGAATGTTAAATTTTGTGGGTCATAGGCAAAATTCAATTTTGTTGTTTTCAAATCTGATGGGTTGTGTTTGTTTGAATCCAATAGGGTGCAGACCCGTTTTTCTTGCTAGCAGGTCCCAATGTGATTGAATCAGAAGAGCATATTATGCGGATGGCTAAACACATCAAGACTATTTCCTCTAAGTATGTTCTTTCTTTTCATGTTTTATGTTTATTTTCATAATTGGGGAATGACGTTGATGATCAGATGGAGATTTTGAGGGCTTTAGTTATGTAGGTTGGTGGAGTTGTCAAACATCTATTTATTGTTTGTTGATTTCACAATGATTTAGGGTATGTTAATTGAGTTATTTGAGTTTATACTGACATAAGCACTTGTGAGATTTTTTGGGTGAGCTAATGACAGACATGTCCATAAATTGTTTTCAGTTTATTTACACAAGCTCTATAGGATAGGTTAAAAAACAACTTATAGTTTATATGAAAATAGTTTCACTTTATTTTATTTTTTATTATAGAAATAGCTTATAGATAAGCACTTAATTACGTTGTTTATCCAACCAGAGTCTAATGTTTCACAACTAATCCTAGGTAGTAGGTACTTGTGTCTATAAACGATGGGTACTTGTGTAAAACTCTTAGGTTTGAAACCAACTACTTTGTAGTCTTTCGGGTGAAATTAAATCTTTTTTCTTCCTATAAATGAAGTAAAAGACTTAATTTTGATCCGTTGTCAGTATAAAAGTTAACAACTGCTTGAGAAGTCATAATCTTTAACATGAAAAGTACAATGTATGCATGGTAACGCAAATTAACTTGTAAAGTAAAATGGCAAGTAGATATGATATTTGGTTTATCTAAATTGACAGCTAACATGATCTCGAGTATTTATGTATCTTTCAGATTTGGAATTCCATTGGTTTTCAAATCAAGCTTTGACAAAGCTAACCGAACATCATCAAAATCATTTCGTGGCCCGGGGATGGTTGAGGGATTGAAGGTTCATATTTCTAACACTTAACTTTGTGGTTTGCATCTTGATGATCCTAGTTGTTCTAATCATCTGATAACATGTGACTAGTAGTTTTTTGTGGTTTGCAATAGAAGATTGTATGATAATGACAACCCCAAAAACAAGCCCGAAGGGATTGGATCATCCCATTCATTATAACTTATAAATTATAAGGTGTATTTTGACCATATACCTGCCAATATGGGATCTTAATATTGTTCTTGATATTGTTTTGGATCTACTTATCTCTATAGAGAATTTTGAGTCAAATGTTATTGGAGGTAGCATCTATACACCTTATGGTTGAACCTTGAGAAGTCTCATATGGTTCCCTTGTAAGTAACACCAATACCTTAGATTGAAGGCGTATTTGGTGTCCGCCACAATCCCGACACATGTAGTTACACTCAATCACTTTTATTTTTTAAAATTATTCCCGACGTCAATGTTAGTGTTGCATCCGGTGTTTGTGTTGGTGCTTCATACTATGAGTTTGAATGGTTATGCAATAGCAGTGATTCAAAGGGTTACATATCACCTATTGCAATCCTGGTTATTTCTCTAGGCAAAGGGGAAGAGTTACTACACTAACACCAGTAAAATTTTAAGCCATCTTGTAGTATATGAGGAATTATGGCCTTTAATAGTGGTTAGTACAAGTGTATGTATGTCAACTTACATCTAGTATACTTGTTTGACTTGTAAATTGCTTCGTAACAATGTTTAACTACGTCTAAATCACATACAACTCTTTTGTCTTAGTTAAATGAATTTCCTTCTTTAATTTTGCACTTTTCCCCTCAGATACTCGAGAAGGTTAAAATAGCATACGACATTCCTATAGTGACAGATGTCCACGAGGCCGCCCAGGTAAAATCTTTTTCTTTTCCAAAATATAAGCTTATTGGTTTCACATTTATTTTATAGAATTCATATTCCATAGGCTTGTTGTATTGTCAAAACTCCCATATAGTGGTATTTTTGGCATACCAACCTGACTAGTTTTTAATATGTTGTTTGAAGGGATTTCATTACATATTTGTCGGTTTCAAAGGTAAAAAGTCGGACAAGGTTTTTCTTTAAGTGATGCTTAGTCGAATGGAATTTCTGCTACACAGATAAAATTAAAATAATGCAATAATTGTTACAAGATTAGATTAGTTTCTTATATGTTTTTTTCTCTCACATGCATGTGAATAGATGACTCATGACAAATGGAATCGGTCTATATTGGAACAATAACTTGAAAGGCATTTTGCTTTAATATTCCATTTGGTTTGGAATTATATTAAGTGCCGGCTTGGTTATCTTATTGTCGCTTATATTTTCCTTAACAATTCCATTATGGCCATTTGAATTTGAAAACCAGAGTGGTCAGTACCTATTTTTATCGGCAATTTCATAATATATGAATTGATCTTATTAAATGATGGAATTGATTTTTCCAAGATACACTTCATGGGGAGTGTGGTAATAATATTTCAGATTCTGATTCCTTATCTTCCTTTGACACATTTATCTTTTCTTTGGTCAGTGTGAACCAGTTGGCAAAGTTGCAGATATCATTCAGATTCCAGCATTCTTATGCCGCCAAGTAAACACTTATCACATTCAAATTTCAATATCCATCATAGTTGGATTTTATCGCTATCAAATTTAATAAATGTGCCAACATAAACTGTTCCATTTATTTGCTTATAATGACAGACAGATCTTCTAGTTGCAGCAGCCAAAACTGGGAAGATTATAAACATCAAGAAGGGCCAGTTCTGTGCTCCTTCTGTTAGTATTTTCCAATTTCATTGCTTACAAATTTATGAATTATTAACAATGACTTGAGCTTCAGAATGAATATTCCCTGTGTTTTTTGCATTATTTATATGATTCTTAATTTTCATACATATAGGTCATGGCAAATTCAGCTGAAAAAGTTCGGTTAGCTGGAAATCCTAATGTGATGGTTTGTGAGAGAGGAACAATGTTTGGCTACAGTGAGTTGATAACATCTTGGTGTGTGTGAGAGGAACAATTTTCCTTTGTTTTTATGATTGATTAAATTATTTCCTTCTCTATATAGATGATTTGATTGTTGATCCACGTAACCTGGAGTGGATGAGAGAAGCCAATTGTCCCGTTGTAAGTAAATATTTCTTTTATAATATGCTTCTCTTTAAGATAAACATTTTGAATCTATGTATGATGTATCAGTTCTTAATTAATAAAACTATAGATTATAGAAACCTTTTAACATGGTAAAATAATCATCACCAATCATATTAACGATATTCATAATTCAATCTTTATTTTTTCTCTTCTATCTTTATCTGAAGTCCTTATGACTTCGACATGCCTATTAGTAGAGTGAGATTGAACATCATTCTTCCATATGTCCTCACCATAGAGAACTATTCTTAAGCAGCCGTTTGGCATTGCTTTAAATTTTCTCTGATGAAGTTTCTTGCCACTCTCTCTTTCTCTGCTCTGCTGGCTATTTTCTGGAAACTCAGTTTTGTGTTTTGTCTCAGGTAGCTGATATAACACACTCGCTACAACAACCTGCTGGAAAGAAGGTTTCGTTAATGTTGTTTATTTAATTCCTATGTTTTTCTTATACAAACCTAGGAACATGGCTTTGCAACCCTTTATTGTTTATTATATTCTTAGCCTGTGTTGCTTCTGAAAATCACAAAAGGGTGTAATTAACTTCTATTGCTGAAATGTTGGTGTTGGCAATAATTGTCAGAAATTTGGATTCATGGTGTCTTATTAGTTATCACCATAGTTTATGTTAGTATTTTGCATTTAAAAACACATCAGATCAATTTTTATCTACCACTGATAGTTCTTTTTCTTCGGTTCTCTTTCACATATTTTCTCCTTTGTTTCGACACCTGGTTTATCTATTAACCACTTAAAAAGTTGTCCCGAAAGTTGTCAAATGTTAGTTGAACAAAAATCATTTCTCTATAATTAATTAGTAATATTATATTATTTTGTTTTCTCTGTAAATTGGAGTCTCCCATGATCTTTAAGTATATTTTACCTTGAATCCAATTATCAAATCTGACTTCTTTGATTCCAGCTTTTAAATAACTTTCTCAAAACATTACTCTTGGTTGGATTAACATAATAGTTTCATCTATAGTTGGATGGAGGAGGTGTTGCAAGTGGAGGTCTTCGAGAACTAATACCTTGCATCGCAAGGACTTCAGTTGCCGTTGGGGTCGATGGTATCTTCATGGAGGTACAAAGGATAGCTATAATTTGTTAGTATTGTTATAAACAATAGTGGTTCAGGGTAAAAGATTTATTGGATTTTCAGGTGCATGATGATCCGCTGAATGCACCCGTCGATGGTCCAACACAGTGGGTGAGTTGGTGCTTATCATATAGCTGTTCTGATTTATAAAACACCGTTTCCTCGTCATCTATTTTTGTTTGGATGCTCAGTATATTTAAGTCAAATAGAGCATTTAATGAACAATATACAAAATCCCTTATTTGACAGCCTTTGCGCCACTTGGAGGAGCTACTTGAAGAGCTTATAGCTATTTCTGTAAGTTATTGCTTGAAGTTTATGATTTTAGGTTGCATAATATATTTTTAAATAATCTAACTGAACTAGTCTTGATTCCCCTAGGGTCTAGGATGTATTAATTTTTCCAATTATAAATATAAAACCAATTTATAGAGTGTGGTGCACACATAGTGATATTGACAATGCATTTGCTTTTACAGCAGAAAGATAAAAACAATTTGAATGTTCCGTTTTACTTTGAGTTTTGAGCATGTATATTTGATTTAACACCAACTTGATTAATTGTAGAGGGTAAGCAAAGGGAAGAAGCAGTTTAACATTGATCTCACGCCGTTTCATGAATAAGAAGAATGGTAAGAAATGATTTGGTTTTCTGTGTTTAGTTTCTCCGGCTAGTTAATAGTCCTTTTTCTATGAGTTTTTTTTGTAAGTAAATTTTAATAGATTAGTGGTTATATTAGTTTCTCGGGTTTGAACCTAGGACCTCCTTCAATGTCTCATAGTTTACCAACTGAGCTACCTACTACAGAGGACCTTTTGTCTTTGTTGATAACTGAAAGGAATGCAGCAAATTTTTGATAACTTTGGCCCCATTTACTCTGTATAACTAGTGTTTTCATTTTTTAAAGGTTTAATTGCACTTTTGGTCCCTCTATTACTACCAATTCATGAAGTTAGTCTCTTTATTTTAAAAGTCGACAGTTTTGGTTCCTCTCTTATATTTTAGAACTAAAAATGAGATTAAAAATATTTTTAATGACGTGACATACAATTCTATAATATAGAACCATTTAGATGCATTAATTATTCATATATCATTAATTAAATTAAAAATATGAAAAATTTATAAAGTCGAAATCTAAGTTTTTATGACGTTTTATATTAATTTCATTGGTATTAATCATTCTACATTATCCTATCATATGTCTCATTATTTAAAAAAATTTACATCATTATTTTTTAGTTAAAAAATTAGAGGAAAGGATCAAACCAGTCGACTTTTAAAATAGGGGATCAATTTTGTGAATCAGTAAAAATAGAAGGATTGAGAAGCATTTTTTAAAATATGTGTTCATTTTTTTTATCTTGAGGAGAGACTCTTGAAGTGAACCATTGTCGTGAAAAAAAAATGAAATGCTAGTTAATGAAGAGACATTTTTGGAAATAATGTCAACGTTTTTTTTTTTACATTTTCATTGATTTTAGAAATGTAGACTAATTGTTCACTTAAAAAAAATCTTACCCCCTTATTAATAAATAAAAATAACACAAATTTTGAAAAATAAAAAATAGAAAATGTTTTCACCACATAAACAGAGCATAAATAGCAGATTGTAATTTGTATCCAATTGTGATTCTGGTTACCAAGTGTTCATGTATTTTCTGTCTTGCAGGTGATAGTTGAGTAATGCTGGATATAATTTTCTGAGCATTGTTCTTTAAAGATTGTTCAAGATTGAATGCAAAATTGTCTTCATTTCCTAGCACAAGTTCAAGTGCCTCATAAGAAAGATGGTTTTTAACCTAAAAACTTTGTTTGATGATCCATGCTTGTATCTCCATGTAGTGACACTACGAACTGTTGTTTGTCACTGATCCTGTGTAGGCCTTAATCATGTCAGTTACTAAACTTGAGGCAAATAAGTATAAAATATAGATAAAGTATTGATTATGTCTCTAGTTACTTAAATTAATTCAGTACTTTGATTATTTAATATACAAATTATTATGAACTCAAATGAAAAGCTTCTTTGACAGCCAACTTTTCTGTGTAATTTTTCAACAACACTTTCAAGCATTTTCCCCCCCAAAACATATCAAATTGGGCCTCCGTTTTTCAAAGTTTAAGGAAAATAGTCCAATTAACGCACAACTATTAGGGTTTTGTACTGTGCACCTCCTCATCTGCACTTTCCACCTCCGCATTTTCATAAACACAATTTTGTCCTTTTTTATTTTGTATAAAATCATAAAAAAAATTGTCACTCTATTTCTTACTTCTACTTTCGAAAATTACAGACTTTTGAAATAATAAAAAGTTAACTTTTTGATATTTTCGAAATTTAATTTTCTAGAAAACATCAAAACTTTTGATAAATTTGAAACTTCCGAAATGTAATGCTCGAAACTTTCAAATTTTCGAAGTAATTCAATTTCAAAAATTTCAAAAAATTTAAAACTTTCGAAAGTTTCAATTTATAATTAAAATTTTATTTTAAAAAATAAATTTATAATATTATTATTAATTAAATTTATTACTATTTTTGAAATTATGTATGAAATTTATTACTATTTATTACTGTAAATTTATTACTATTTATTGCTTTAACTTATTATTATTTATTATTGAAAAAAATGTATTTCGAAACTTTGATTTCTTAAACTTTGGAAGTTTCATTGAATACTAAATTTCCGAAACAATTTCAAAACTTTTAATGAATATCAAAGTTTCGAAACTGAAAAACTTACTATTTCTGAATTTTACATTTCAATACTTTCAAATTGTTAGAAAGTTTCGAAGGTTTCTACATTTCGAACTTTTAAAAGTCTCAAAATTTTTGGAAAAATTGAGTTTCCAAAGTTTCATGTTCATGAAAATTTTTGAAGATTTTAAAAATTAATGTATCGAAAATTTTAAAAGTTCGAATATTTGCAAATATGTGATTGAGACAATTCAAACTTCAAAAAAAATTAATAAAAAAAAGAATAATTTTTTTTGATGTATTTATTAATAATATGAAGGACAATTTAATATTTTCCATAAAAATAAAGAGATGAGAGGTACAGGAGAAGGGGTCCACTGTACAAAACTCCACCTATTAACACCTCGGTTTTTTCTGACACACTCATCTTGTGGTGGAAGTTTATTTCTTGACAACAAAATATGTGGAAAAAATAACAAGGTGGCGTCAATGTGGCCAGTAGCTTGGCACTTTTAATCTCACGCCCCAATGTTGAAATTGAATTTGGATTACATGCAACGTCACTAACCGCACTTAGTCACGCGTTCAATTAAGATTATACCATTCAAATATTAAAAAATATTATTTTAAATATTATTAACAATTTTCTTTTATTTTTTCCTCCAAATCTAATAAATAAAAATAATAATAAAAATAATTATAATTAAAAATAATAAATTATATTAATAATATCATACAAAATATATTAAATTAAAGGCAAAAAAACAATAAAATTAAGCTAATAAAATAATATTTATTTATTTTAATACATCTATTCATCTGTATTAATAATATAACCATTTATTATGAAACAAAAAGATTCTTGTTTATTTAAGGTAATAGTTATGTGAAGAAAAGTTTTATAAAGACAACTCAATTGATACTATTAACACGGTAATATGCAAAAATATGAATTTAAAATTTTTACTTCTCCACACTTCAGTGTAGCTCTTAAATTATAGAGAAAAAAATATTTAAAAAATAAGAGATTAATTATTATACATATTTATTTAATTAAATAATAATATATTAAATAAATATTTGTTGAGATAATTTAAGGATGAATATAAACAACTACTAACTTTTTTTTAGTTAGTTCTGAAAACATTTTTAAAGTAGTTTCTAAAATCTCTCAATTATATCTACTAAATAGAAACTAATTCTTACTTTTTTTTTTACTAATATTGTGCGTCTTGTTGGTTCCTATTTGATTCAGCCGCTCTATGTGGTTTTCTATATAATCCTTCTACAGCTTCCCAATTTTCTCTCTTTTTTCATATACACCAATTTTTAATCCGCTTCGATCAAGACTGTAGTATTTTAGGTTTCGAATTATTTCATCTTCTGCAATTTCGGATTTTTATTTTAGCGTATTCTGATCCGAATAATACTTTATTTTGGGAATATTGCCTCCGAAATAAAACTGCGAACAATGCCTCCGAAAGTGGTTAAAAGAGGTGATGCGGCGAGGAAAACGAGTGTTTCTTCAAAAGCTGCAATTCAGAATCAGCAGCAAGAACATGAACCTGATCCTGTCAAGAATCATCAAGAATCTCCTGTTGCTGATGTTGTTGTGGAAGAGAACACCGATGATACAAACAATTTGGTTGTGGTGGAAAGTAAGTCCCCTTTCTATCTATTTTTAAATGTTTTTTTTTTTTGTGTGTGGAATTTTTTCATTCGTTATATATATATGCAATGCTTTTATTCGTCTATGATGGATTTTGTGGCTGTTATGTGACATGTATTTTATCTAAAGTTAATTTTTTTCTTGTTACATTTTAATGATGATTATAAAGTGAACTTGCGTTATGAAAACTTGTCTATTGGTATGGAAGTGCTCTATTGTTTTTGTTGTCTTGTGAATATTGATTGTTTTGGGAGACTATTGGTGATAGTGAATGTCTCAAGAAATCTGTACATGGCATATTCCACAAGCCCTAGACCAAAGTGTAGTTGAATAGTGGCACTATAGCAATGTAGTATACTGAAATTTGTACAAATCGCTATTGTTCCGCAATACCCTATTTTGTACAAAATATTATCAAATAGACACTATAGCAATGTAGGATAGTGGAATTTGAACAAATCGCAATTTTCTGCGATTGATGACATTATCGAAGGATCATGATTAAGTGGTACTACACATTATTGTTTCTTTTTCTTTCATAATTTTGTTGTTTTGCCAACGTGACGTTAACAGCTATTGCATATGTGGATGTATATACTTTCACGTTTTGTTTTGTAATTTGTTCTAGTTTTTTTTCCCTCTATTTTGAGATGGTGAATTGATTGTGGAAAGTGGATTACCCTAATTTAATAAGTACTATAATGTTGGAAAAGTTGAGAGTGTTTTGATTGGGATGGTTTTAAATATTTAATGTTATGGCAGACAATGGAGAGGAGGTTAAGGAGTCCATAGATGAATATGAAAAAGATGAGCACTTAGATTTGGAGGATAATTACCATGAGTATGAACCTGAGGAGTATATTGGTGTTGAGTATGATGAGCGGGGAATTGAACAAGATGAGGGTCAGGAGGAGGAGGTGGTAGATGAAGTGGAGGAAGAACCTGAAGAGTATGTGGATGAAGAGGAGTGTGATACAGGTGATGAAGAAGTTGAATATGTATATGAAGAAGTTGAGGGTGATGATGCCGATGCTGGTGATGATGAGCATGCTGGTGAGGAGAACGAGCATGAGCGTATGGCTAGTGTGGAGCAAGAGGAACACAGTGGAGTTAGAAAGGAGAGGCAGAAGCAGAAGGAATTTGAAGTATTTGTCGGGGGCCTAGACAAGGATGCGACAGAGCATGATCTGAGGAAGGTTTTTGGCAAGGTTGGGGCAATCTCTGAAGTCAGGCTGATGATGAATCCTCAGACTAAAAGGAACAAGGGATTCGCATTATTGCGTTTTGAAACTGCCGAACAAGTGAAAAGAGCATTGGCAGAGCTAAAAAATCCAGTGGTAATCTTTGATCTTCTCATGGTTAGAGCAGATTTACAATTTGCAGTGTATTAAATCATATGTGTTCATTACTACAATTTCAGATTAATGGCAAACAATGTGGTATCACTCCATGTCAGGACAGTGATACTCTCTATTTAGAAAACATATGCAAGACATGGAAAAAGGAAGCTGTAAGTCTTTTTTTTGGGTCTATTTCTTGCATCATTCAAGGCCCTCGTTTCTAACTGTTAATGAAACTTCTGGTGCCAGTTAATGGAGAAATTGAAACATTATGGAGTTGAAAGTTTCAAGGATTTGACTTTAGTAGAAGATGGTAGCAATGAGGGAATGAACTGTGGATTTGCATTTTTGGAATTTTCAATCTGCTCAGATGCTAAGGAAGCCTACAAGCAATTGCAGAAGAGAGACATTGTTTTCGGAGTTGACAAGCCTGCAAAGGTTTCCTTTGTTGACCAGGGTGATGAAATCATGGCACAGGTATATTTTTGGATCTCCTTTGCTTGCTTTTGTCAACTGCTGATGTATAGAACCTATAAAACATGGTTCGATCACATTGAAGCATTTGAGAATTGGGCTATTGGCACTCCGTGCACATCTATGATGTGATGTGATATTATGATTTTATTTTTCAACGGACTGCTCATAAAAAGAACGTTCTGGGTTTGCTTTAAGATGGATCAATTTCATAGATTTATACAGATTGAAAACCTAGTTTACTTTGGAGGTTGAACAAGAATCACAAGATGGTCATTGGTTTTTAAATTTTAATACTTATAATAACTTCAATTTGTTGATTACTATGATGCACAATCACGAATGATTAAGATACAAACACGTAGATATCGCTAATGGGCAAAATATAGGTCATCAATAGAAAGATGAAGATCAGAGAAGATGAAGATGTACGTGGGAAAATATGCATATGCGACATTTTTCAAATGTCGAATTAAAGTACTTTAAAAATAATTTTTTTCCTTTCTATTTTTTAATGAAAAAATGTTTGTTCTCACTATAGCTGTGTCGAAGGTATGTCATAGCGAAGAAAAAGTTTTTTTTTGGGAACATTTGTCTTAGGTGTATGCCACGTGCTATATGTTGTTGTATGAGTGTGTGTCTGTTGGACACATGGACACACCTAAACCCAATAGTGTCAGTGCTTCATATAGGTTGATCAATTGTCATTCGTTTTTTGTGTAGCTGATCAAGTGTAACTGAATTTCAGGTTAAAACTATATTTATTGATTTACTGCCTCCTTCATGGGATGAAGATTATGTCCGAGATCTTCTTAAGAAATATGGGGAGGTTGAAAAGGTTGAGCTTGCTAAGAACATGCCAGGTGCTCGTAGGAAGGATTATGGATTTGTTACATTTACTACGCATGCTGCTGCTGTGGAATGTGCTGATAGCATTACCAGTTCAGGGTTAGGTGAAGGCAACAAAAAGGTCTGTTTGGTTTTTAAATTTGATGTACCTGTGCAACAGTTAAAATGTAGCATTTTATAATGCTCCAGCATCTTTCAGGCAAATGTTAGGGCTAGATTGTCAAGACCTCTTCCGAAAAGTCGTGGAAAATATGTTATTCATAGGGACTTTTCTGGCCACAAGTTTGGAAGATTTGCAAAGCCTTCACATCTTCGACCTGCACCACGGGGTCGACCTGCACCACAGAGTCGCCCTGCTCGTGTGGTGAGAAGATTTGGAAGTCGCATTCCACCAGTTAGACCTTCTAGCATGAGAAGTAGGCATCTGGTCGCATCCATACCAGTTCGAGCTAGGCCAGGCAATCCTCCAGCTAGATCCTTTGACAGGAGATTGGCCGGTATGGATTATTATTTTTTTCCCTAGCAGAGTTCCTGTTATTACTTTTTCTTTATGATTATATATTTTGATACTGTCTTGTTATCAGCTGCATATCCAAAAAGCAGCATGAAGAGAGATTATGGTCGAGCTGCAGATCTACCACCTCCAAGAAGTAGAGTTTCCTCAGATTATGGCTCTCAGGGGGCTTCTCAAAGGCGTCCATCTTATAGAGAATATCCAGCCCGTGACTCTGGCTACCCTGACCTACATAGGAATACATCTCGAAGTGCACCAAGGAGGGATTATCTGGATGATGGCTATGACCATAGACTTGAGAGGCCTCCTCCTCCACCTCTCCATCTAAGTTACCGTGAAGGACGCACTCGTGATTATGACACATTATCTGGCTCAAAACGTCCTTATGCTGCCACAGTAAATACTATTTTAAACATTCATTTTAACAGTCTTGTTTATTTTAGTTCTGGTTCTGGTTTTAATAACCAAAGAAATTCTGTTTAATTTTTCTTTCTCACCAGGATGATATTTCTCCACGATATGCTGATGCCAGTGCTCGCCAATCAAGATCTCGTTTAAATTATGATTATGGAGGTAGTGCTTCAAAATACAAAGAGGCTTATGGTGATAGGTTAGTTTCCTTCCATCCAAACAAGGTTCTTGCATTCCCCCAAATCTAATCCGGTTTTTCTTTGCTAACTTATTCCTTACATTTTTATTGGCAGGCTTGGAAGATCTAGTTTGGGATATAGTGGCAGTAGAAGTTCTATATCTATTCAAAACTCACACGAGACATATAGCAGTCGACAAGACACAAGTTACAGTGGAGGTGAATATTGTTAAAATAATCTTATATGTTGTTTTGGACATAATTTTTTTATTGTTTTGTCTTTACATCTTTCTTGTATGTTGCGTGTCAGATTCTCTTGGTCGTAGTGATGGGGTTATCTACTCATCAAGTTATGGCAGCGATTACTTATCTCATGGAAGCGATGTAATGTTCCTGTCCTTTTCTCAATTGGAAGTAGTGTTATTTTATATATGCCCTATATATTTGTGACATTATTGTGTTCTATTCTGCTGATGGTTTAGGTTGGTGGTAGCTCGTATTCGGCCATGTATTCTGGCAGGGGTATGAACAGTTCTAGAAGTTATATCGGTAGTGGCAGTGGTGGATCTAGGTCTTATTATTGAGGTAAGCCATCTAATAACTCATTGGCATTGTATTTTATGAATTACACAGCGAAGTACCCAGTAAAATCTTTTTCTCTAATATATTTCTTTTTCTTCCTAAGGGATGCTTGGCGAAGATTGCACACCTGGTCACCAGCGAATTTGTCTGAACAAATCTAAATATAACTGAGGCTGCTGTTGGATTGGATGTGTGTTTTGAAGCTTATGGATGCCATGATGCCTGCTGTTTGGAGAGATGGAACATTGCTAAGTTATAAGATTGATTGAAATTTGTCACGAATCAAGGATTATTTCTATCCAAGATATTTTGGAGTCTTTTCTGGATGGACAGTTGAAGTTCTTCAATTTGTGGCTTTGTGCTGCAAAGTGGTGAGATGAAAAGAGAAGTGCCAAGCATGTGATGTGTAATTATTAAACCTAGTTTTATAAGACTCCCATATGGAGGAATAATGTGAAAGATAGATTCAGGTGCCGTTCCTTTAGAAAGAAAACAAGGTCTACATATGTGGAATTTTTTGCTGACGAAAAAGCTGGTTTATTAAATAGAATAGAGATTTTTCTTTTGCTAGTTGAATGGTCATTAACACTAGGAGTAGTATCTGTAAAGAAAGTTAGATCGAGAGAGATAGAACTTTTTTCTCGTAGTCTAAAGATTTCAATAGTTGCTACACAATGCAAATACTGTAGTATGGGATGTTCGAAGTCTTTGTACGGTGCATTAGTGATTGTTTTGTTGGAGGTGTTTCTAACTCCAGGGTTTTCTATAAATGATGTTTTCATTGACATTACATACTTTTGTTATCACTTCTTTGTGTATGTAAATAGTTTATTGAGTATAAGAGTTTATGGCGTAAGCTCTTATATCGGAAGCTTTCATGCTATAAACGCCTATATAAATTGTTTATTCAAATGGGGCGGCCATAGATCGAGGACTTATTCCCCTGATAGTTTTCTGTTTGTGAAGCAAGTGTTTTCACACAATTTTCCAATTGCATTGCATCAGAAGACCAATTGCCTGTGTCATATAATTGGAAAATGCAACATTAAAGTGATCATTAAGTAGGCGGAAAGGCTTGAAAATCTTACTTATGGATTCTGAAATTTAAGAAATCATGGAATTTGGTACTTTATGTACTAGGTTATATTTTATTCTTTCACATTAAGACGGTGAAATTATACTAATTATAAATTAAATAAAAACACATGATATAAACACAAAATGTGTAAAAAATAAATTATTTAGATCAAAGAGAAGAACAACAATTTAAAGGATGATTTGAGACAAAATATTTGGTGTAAATTATGAATGAAAGTTGCGTGACTAGTTAAATAAGCGTTTGGATGTTTAATTTTTTAGATGGATGAACAATTTGTTATATTTATTTATGATGATTTTGTTTGTATTATACTTGTTTTGTTTCTAAATATAAATAAAAATAGTTAAAAAAAATTGATACATTTAATATAAACTTAATCTGAATATATCAGCATTATTTAATTTATTTTTACTTGTGTTTTAAAAGGAAGATAATATTATATTAATATGTATTTATTTTATATTTAATTCAATTGTGATTAAACCGAATAAACCAATTAAATTTTAATCCGCCGAGCTGATCAATTTGATATTCAAGCCGACTTTTCAAACATTGTTCTGATTATTTTTGATCAATTAGCTTACTAGTTAATTAAGGAGCCGTATTTTCTTTCCCTCGTGATTCTTCTCAATAGTAAGATAGCAGTGTAGTGTTATTCAAGAGATTTCGTTTGTTGGCACCAAAAAAATAGAAAATAACCTCCTCATTTTTTCTCAAAACAATAAAAGAATTATTTTGTAAATAAAACAATAAACTATATTTAGGAAATGAGCTAAATATATACAATTTAAAAATTTTATAGTTAAATTAAAATAATAAATTACTTTAGTAAAATTCTTCATACCCTCAACGGTGATCATAGGATTGTTCCCATATTTTTTACGTACGTTAATGTGTATTGAATCAAACAACTTTTAATATGAATTCCAATTAAATGCATTGTGAATATGTAACAATTTTTTTTTTAACATTTTATCATAATTGTCTATTAGTATTGTGTAATGTAACAATTACAATGAAGAAATTAATAATATTTATGTAACCAAAAAACGTCGTAAAATGTTAATTTTACCCATAGAGTGATGCTGATGTGGACAAATTCATAGAACAAAATTATTTTAAGCCCATTTCAAAATAAGCATTTTATGGTAACAATGAAGGATCATTTTTTTTGCGTTTGTTGCAAGTTCCTCCCAAAAAAACATGAATAGTTATCAAAGTGGTGATGCTTCTTGTTATCATCACAAAACTTTACAAAACCACTCAATTTCTCTCTAATTTGAAATGGTTCGTCGTCAAAACGACTCAGATTTTGGTAGATTAACGCTTCTCGTTCTCTTCTTGATAGGCACAATCTCATGTTCGACGGTGTACCTTTATCTTACGGTGGTCTTGAGGTCGAACACTGCGTCCATTTCATCAATGCAGGAGGGTTTGGATGAAAAGGTTGATTTTGATGATTGGTTGAGTGGTGATGATGAAGAAGAAGAAGAAGAAGAACGAGGACGATGTTGTAGAGGGATTGAACATTTGGAACTTTGGGGTGATGCTGTTAAATGGGGTTCTGAATTTAGGGTAAATTCTTCTGAGGATTGTTGCATGGCTTGTAAGAATATGTGTCGTGGAGATGGTGGTACTTGTTTGTGTAATTCTTGGGTTTTTTGTGGTGATAAAGATGCATGTGGACCTAGATTTGGTGAGGTATTTTACAATTCTGTGATTTTATTCTTCATTTTTTTTTAGTTTTATTTTACCATTATGTGTGACTATATCTGAATTGTGGTTTTGTTTTGTTTTGTTGAGATGCTGAATTAGATTGAGAAATTACTTATGCCTAATGTACTACCATTTTGTAATAGCATTTTAAAATAACTTGAAAATATTGAATTCTCATCAGATGTTAGAGTAAAACATTATCGTATGTGTAAAATTAGTTTTACATTAGCCGCTTATGTACTTTTTTTCTTCTTCAAAATTTGTTAAACAAATAACAAAAATTTGTATGTTGTGTTTCTATTATCTTATGTTCCTTGTTTAGTTATCAAATACCCCCCTTGTAGAGCATTTAGATTCAACTTGATTGATTGTGATTGATTAATTATGATAAATGAACATGAGTTTTTTCTTGCTTATAATAATAGACAGTTAAACTCCATGATTGAGGAATCTTTGACCGACTAGTAATAACTACTTTTTATAGTGCATTTGTCTGTAATTTATGTTGGTAAAATGTCACTTCTTTTACACCCTTGCTAATTCAACTTGCCATAGATTTGTTTATTACCAAAAGTTGCAGAGTTTTTAAGATTCATTTTAGTTAGTTGGAAGCACTTAAATGACTTGATTCCATTTAATGTCTGTTTAAGAATATTTCCCCTTTGCAGATGCTTAAAATTTTAAGTCTATGACCCTGGTAGCTACCTTTCTTATTAGTAATAATGCTTTCAATTTTGTCTAATTTCAAGTTGGTTTTTATTGGAGTTACATTGTTTTGTTTGTTGAATACGTGACACATAATGAACTTGTAGAAAAGATTTTCAGAAACATCATTTTTGATAGATATGAATGACTCTCGGTGGTTTAATGTCTTTTTGCTTTAATTAAATTCTACTAAAATGAGTTATGATTATCTATATTTTTTTAGGAACTCGATTTGGCACTATCGTTTATATATATATATGCTCTTTTAGCTTATGTAGTTTATTATTGTTTCAAATATATAATTGTCTAAGGATTAAAAATTCTCATTTCTTAGGTATAAAATTTAATATGCATTTTATGTAGTGCTATACCATTACCTTTTTCATTTCAGTGTTGGTTGAAAAGACAAAGTGATGTGTTAAACCCTGATCGACAAGACTCAGGAGATCATGTTATGTGGACTTCTGGATTTGTCTTTCACAAAGAAGAGGTATGAATATTGTGTTATTGTAGTTACTTCTCTCATTAACATGTACTGAACATACCTATTTAAGATATGTATCTATGCCAAATTATTTTGTATGGATTTACACTACAATAAACTCAAATTATTGAACCAAAACAAAATAATTGAACTTTAGAATGGATTGTTATAGAAGACAGAAACTTTTACTGTAAAACTAGGAAAGCTATAGTTTTGCATTCACTACCATTTATTCCAATAATGTTTTGAGAATCACTTTACTCTAAGAAGTGAATATATGATATAACGAATTTTATTTTTTTGCTGAATTTGTGGTTTTAAAGATTTATCTTATCTTTATATTCATGATAAAACACTCAAAGTATATGTTCAATATACTTTTGTTCCGTGCTCTTCTTTAAGTTATGTGGTTGTTACATATCGACTTTTGTTTATCTAACTATTTGAGCTATCTATTTATCTTTTTCATTATACATTTGTACTTTTAGGGAGTCGTTGGTTTGGAAACTGACTACGGAATTCTTCGTATAAAAGTAAGTTATTCTCTACATGTTCACTATATTGTTTGTCTATGATGCTCATTTCACACTTTACCATGTTATTTACTATTCAACATGTTGAATATTTATTGCATTTTGTCATATTTCTATTGTCTATTTCTAAATATTTAATCCGGCGAGGGAGGTATTTAGGTTTGCATTATGCTTTTACTTTTGCCCTTTCTCGGTATCAATCACGATGTTAATGTGTCCTGTTTTAATGACCAACATCTTGTTACAATGACTTGTAATCTTACTCACTTACTGGCTTATGATTTCTGATAACATAATGCTAATTTAGTTTATTAACACATAATTGAAAGGTGGAAACTAAAAAATTGTGTTCTCTTTAATTTAGAGTTAATTAACTTTAAACTTTTTTTTTTTTTTTCATTTTCTTCATGTTTCCTTCTACCTTTGAAAGGAGCACCGTAGTTTTATCTATTTTATTACTAGAGTTAAACATGAATGTCAATTTCTAAACATTTTATGAAGTTTCATTTCTACAGCTTTTGCCCGATTGTGCTCCACAATCAGTTGCCTACATTCTTGATCTGTTGGCATTGCGTCATTGTGTTGGTTGCCAGATTTATCGTGCCGAAAGCCGAGGAAATTTTTGGGATGCAGAAGGAAACCACATAAAAAAGGTAAGGTTCTTCATGTGAGTATACTTCTTGGAAATTGTTGATGTTTATGGCTGGGAAGAAACATTGGTTCTTGTTACTTAGTTCTTATATTTGTTTTGTTTATAAATTACCTCCAAATTATTCACTTAATGATGCTCACATGTAGTTTTGAATTTGAATGATGATGTAGGCTCCATTTGGCCCTCCTTTTGCATTAATTCAAGGAACATTGGAATCTCATGGGTCTATATTCAAGGATATTCCAAAAGAACATTGTCCTGTCATAAAAAGAGGATATGTGGGATGGGTTGATTCTGGTCCAGAGTTCTTCATCAGCCTTGTTAATCATGAGGAATGGAGAAATGCACACACTGTATTTGGCTATGTTTTATCCGAAGATTTGAAAATTGTTGAAAAAATTGCCCAACTTCCAGTTAAATCGGAGATTTGGAATAACATCGATGTCTCTCTCTTGGAGAATCCGATCGTATTACGGTTTCGGAGAATAAGCACAAATTCTTAAATCCTCAGAGTCTATGTCCAGAGATGAGCCATGAGGTGCGGAATACGTTAGATTGTTCATTGTTCCATTTAATCATTCTCTCGAAACTAATGCGTAAACAGGGATTGTATAATTTAGGTATTCCAGCACCAAATTTATCGGTGATTGCAAATCAAATAGAGTTGAGTATGCTTCAACTAGTTTGATAGATACATGACGGTGATGATTTTTCTTCATTTGTTTTTCATTCTTTTCCTTTGAAGAAATTGATATATAGTTGTAAAAGAAAAGAATGCTTAGAGTTAGACGAAATGAAAATAGGTTCAGGATACTAGTTGATGACACCAATTTACAATCATTATGAGATATTAAATTAGTGGATATTTCTTGATTCATTTACTAAGATGTAGATAAAGTTGGAGATGTAGAATGTTTTTGACCGATTGTATGCTTAATATAGTAGTTTGGTTTGTGCTTTTAATCTTTTCATCTAAATGATACAAAATCAAGGAATGTGCAACTCAAAACTTTTGAATAGGGTCGTACTTACAAGTTCGAATTACAAGAACAAAAACATAAACTTTTTTTACTATCATTGGTGAAAGTTATTATGCGACAATATTTGGAGTTGGACATAAATGTTGAAAAGGAAGAAGAATGAAACACACAAACACATATTTGTAAATATATATATACACACTTCTGCTTGATGTTGAAATATTATAGTTACTTTGTTTCTTAATTTTATTGGTGTTCGTATTCATGCCTTTTATATTGAGAAGTTATACATATTGTCATTGTTAAAATGATGTTATCCGTTTCTAGCATGAGTTGGGTGATTTTGAAGTTTTCTCTCTTCAATTTCTTTTTCTTTATCTCTTCCTTCATTTGGAGAAGAAATAGGTCTCAATGTAAGACATTCGAGTGAGGAGCCAACTGAAACATATATCGGAGATTGAAATGAATTTCACCACAAAAAGAGAGGAATGCATGAGGGCATTATTGCAACAATGACCCCAAATGCATAACAATAATATTTGTTTGATGATCATGATTTAATAAAAACATAACAAAAGAATATAAGAATATGATATAATGATAAGAATATGATAATAGGTACGTTTGGCCAAACATTTTTTTCCCTCATAAATGCTACTTTTAAAGTAAAGTTAAAATAAGGTTTTAAAAATAAAGATGAAGTTGTTTGATAAGTATTACTTCTTCTAGTTACAAAACTATTTTTAAGTTAAAAGTATTTTAGTGAATTATTTTTATAAAAATTTCTGATTTTATTACAAAATACCATAAAAGAATGATTTTTTTTTTTAAAAGTCTATTAATAAAATGCACCCAAATTTCACTATTATATTTTTCAAACATGGCCTAGCTTCAAATTCTACTTTGAAGGAGAACATAAGACAAAAATAAGGGACATCAAATATCTCTACAAATAACATTATTTAATATATTATATTTTTTGAATTTTTTCATCATAACATGATATAATATACATTATATTTAAATGATAAAATTATTATAAAAAAATAATTATATATATTTTTGGGTTTGATATGATATGTTATATGGTTCTTAACGATGAAACCCAAAATGAATCAAAAAAATATATCATATAGTCTTTATGGATCAATCCAAAGTGAATCAATTAATTCGTTTTAACATCTATATAAATATTAGAAGTGGGAAATTTTTAGTTCGAGGATATATTTTAAGGTAGATTATGTCTACACTAGACTAATTTTAAAAGACGCTCAAGATAATCAAAACATTAACAATGATTAATAATATTATTTAAAAATTAAAGTTAACGATCTTTTCCAGTCTTAAAAATTTAAAACAGTGTGTTTATCGTGATAAATTGATTTTAATATATATATATAAAAATCAAATTATTATTTTATTTATAAAATACTAGAAAACCGTTTTAAGTAGTGTCGTGAAATTTCGTACAAGTTATGAAATCTATACACGGCTTAGCCATTTAACATTTACCTTGATTTCAGTTCGAAAGTGGAATAGGCATTACACGTGATGCCGTGAACTTAAATCCACCGAAACTCCTTAACATGGCACACCTCCCCATACCCACGTAACCCACCCACCCTTCTTATTTCTCCCTCCAATTAATAGTTAATACAATCCACCACTAATAATAGTAATAACACCACTCAAACTAAAATAATATCATTTTAGTAACACCTTTTATTTATCGCAGAAACAAACCAATCACCTTTCGCCACCACACCCTCGCCCAAAACCATCCCATTTTCCAATTAAAAAAAAGTTGTTGCTATAAAAGACTAACCCAAAAAATCAATTTGATTAAAAAAAAAAAAAAAAAAAAA
>JBBPBT010000151.1:12699571-12713003 GCA_037974875.1 Cicer bijugum | reverse complement strand
AAGCAAAAAAAAAAAAAAAAACTATTAGTAAGATATTTGTGACAAATAATTGCTATTTCCTTGATAGTTCCTGCATTTGTTTGGTCCATCTCTTAGATCTGTCACAACGCCATCATCAACCTCTCTCTCTCTCTCTGTTCCTCTTCAGATCAAACAAACTCACACAGGTACGCTCTTCAGATCAATTATCATAAAATACACTCTCATCATTCTAAATTCACAATCACTCTAACTTTTGTTCCCAAGTTCTGTGCTTGATTCATCATTCCCGTAATTCTTAGTGTCTGTTTCACGTTTTTCAGTCTTTGTGAAGGGTTCTTTCTTCAACTTCCACAAATGGGTGTGGCTCAAAACATTCATGATGAAGAGGGTACCTTGGAGATTGGAATGGGTCAGTAATTCCTTTACCCTTTACTCATTTTTCTTAGTTTTATTTATTGTGGTTATAGATATATGCATCAATGTTTGATTAAACCAAAAAACCCACCAAAAGGAACAGTTTTTAAGGGTTATTGGATTGATTAATTTTTAAAATGTTGATAACTTGTTGAATTGTCTGTTTATAATGCTGCAGAATACAGAACTGTTTCTGGGGTTGCTGGACCATTGGTTATTCTTGAAAAAGTTAAGGTAATGACTCATGATCATATATTTATTATTCTTGTCTCTTAGATATGCTTGCCGCATATTCTAGAATTTTGAAGCTTTTTCAATGGTGAGGATGGTTTATTTTGTCTATAGTGTGATTGAATTTTGTAATGATTGATTGAATCAGGGACCTAAGTATCAAGAGATTGTTAATATTCGGTTAGGTGATGGAACTACTAGGCGTGGACAAGTTCTAGAAGTTGATGGTGAAAAAGCTGTTGTTCAGGTGAGTTAGTGGTTGGTGAATCCTTAATCATATGTAGTTGGATATATCATGAGGATATATTTGCGCTTATTTTCAACATATGACCAAAATTTATAAGATTTACGTGTTTCTTGGATTTTATGAGTTTATAAGAAAAAGTTTTTAGTATTGTTTTTACTTTGTTCATGTTGTTGTATTGACTCTAATAGCAAATAATTTTGTCTGTTTAGTTCTTTCATCTGCTGCTACTATCACAAGAATGGCCTTATGTTAATTTAGCTTTTTTGTACCATTGCATAGGTCTTTGAAGGCACATCTGGGATTGACAATAAATTCACAACTGTGCAATTTACTGGAGAGGTATAAATTGCTTGTTTCTTTTACCATTGTATGCTTTATTTCATAATTAAATGTAACATTATGTATGTGAATTATCTTGTGAATATTTTGCTTATGTATCTTCTGAAATGGGTCAGATTTTAATATTATGTTCACTTTTACTATGGGAGCTATATATTGGTAGTGGTTAACATGAAATTGGGTGAATCGGTGTCTTGTCTTTTAATATTCTGTCGTCTAAATTATAACAGTGAATAAATTAGAAAAATAACAATCCCACAAGCGCGTCTAAATTATTGTTGAAAAAATAGGGCAGGGTGGCTTCTTTAGTATCATTAAGAAATATGTTGCTTCGCAAGTAACTTATTGAATGATAAATTTTATATTATGTTGTGGAGTGGTAACTTATAGAAGGGACTTAAGTTGTATAATCTATTACTTTTGGAAAACCTGGTAATTAAGAAAATCAACTTCCAATACGAAAATAGAGGAAGAATCGCGGTTTGCCAAAATTGTGCCATTCATAAGGTTTGGCTCATAAGAACTAATTCAATATTAAGTTTGTTCTACTAAGTAGGGTTAATTTCTTAAGTTTTACCCTTTCCAATTTGATTGATTATATGTTTGGAAAGTAAGATTTCCACAGTACCTCCGCAATAAGTATTAGCTTCAAAGCCACCGTACATCAGGCCATTCTTACTGCGATTCCAAACAGGCTGTAGCTTAATATGATTACTTTATTTCTTCGTACCAATTTATCCTTGAGTATTGATGATTGAATTCTTTTTCATTTGATTCCTGGACTTGCTGTCAATAAGTTCAACTGTTGACACATTTTTTTCTCTCTTATTACATTTGCAGGTGTTAAAAACACCTGTATCACTGGACATGCTTGGTCGCATCTTTAACGGTTCAGGAAAACCAATTGATAACGGTCCACCAATATTGCCTGAGGCTTATTTGGACATATCAGGTATATAATTTCTTCCAGAGAGGTCTAAATCTGCTGGTTTATTTTGTCTTATTATAATATTTTCCCAACAATTCAGGAAGTTCCATCAACCCTAGTGAGAGAACCTATCCAGAAGAGATGATACAGACCGGAATATCTACAATCGATGTCATGAATTCTATTGCTAGAGGTCAAAAGATCCCTCTATTCTCAGCTGCTGGTCTCCCCCATAATGAAATTGCTGCTCAGATATGTCGCCAGGCTGGCTTAGTCAAGCGACTAGAGAAAACTGATAATCTTCTCGAGGTATTGTGGATGTGTTAAAGTAAATTTACTCTAATATGTTACATGCTCCTGAAGTATGAGCTTCGGACAATGTTACTTGTGTTCCATATCTTCCACGTTTTTTGTGTTTATATTGTTTTTACACTTAGTAACACAAAGGTCGTTTTTCTGACAAAACAATCTATACAGGGTGGAGAAGAGGACAATTTTGCTATTGTGTTTGCAGCCATGGGAGTTAACATGGAGACTGCACAATTTTTCAAACGTGACTTTGAAGAGAATGGCTCTATGGAGAGAGTGACCCTTTTCCTTAATCTGGTAATCTTTAGAATCAGTATGCAAGTGTTCTATTATTCTCATTTGTTTCTTGTTTTTTTTTTAACTTCCCATTGTGTTTTGGTTCCTGTATTTAAATCCCACATATTTACATAGTTGTAATCGATATGATTTATTGCAGGCAAATGATCCTACAATTGAGCGCATCATCACTCCTCGTATTGCTCTTACTACTGCCGAATATTTGGCATATGAATGTGGCAAGCATGTTCTTGTGATACTCACAGATATGAGTTCTTATGCTGATGCTCTTCGTGAGGTAATATACTTTCAACTATGATTTTTAAAAGAAAGCTAAAAGTACTTTTTAAGTATTTCTCAAACAATTTGATTGTCAATGAGACTAATGATGACTTCTGGATCCTGTAGGTATCTGCTGCCCGAGAAGAAGTGCCAGGTAGACGTGGATATCCCGGTTACATGTATACAGATCTTGCAACAATATATGAACGTGCTGGAAGAATCGAGGGACGAAAAGGCTCTATTACGCAAATTCCAATTCTAACCATGCCTAATGATGGTGATGAAATATTATTAAACGTTGTCAGCTCTGTTGCATAATGCACTCTTAATTATGACTTATTATCTTTATCAAACATCTTCTATACAGATATTACGCATCCAACTCCTGATCTTACTGGATATATCACTGAGGGGCAGATATATATTGACAGGCAGCTGCATAACAGACAGGTCAGTTATATTGCAGGTTTTGGCTGTTATATGGTACACAACTTCACTTTGCTTGTTTGGTACTGAATAATGTACAACAGATATTTTTTTTTTCCTTTTCTGAATACATCCTAACATCTATTACATGATGTGGTATTAACTATAAGATGTTAAACTGTTTTATGTTTTTGATTGCAAGTTATTATTTTCTATATGAAAGCTTGGTTTTCCCCAACTTGTAAATTTTCCTATTATCCTTTAGTGGCCTTGGCAAGTATTTTGAACTGGTTTAATGTAATATTTTGGTACATACATTAAGATTAAAATGGAAGGATGTGGTTTGTATGTTATCTGTTGACCGCTAGAGATGTGTATCATGTTCATTCTTGCATAAAATAAAATAGGCCTTTCATTTTCTTGATCTACTCTGTTCTTGATGTACATGGTGATTTTGCTTACAATATTTCGGGCCAAAACTTAACACACTATTCCTCTTTTTTGCTTTTTTTGAACAGATATATCCACCAATCAATGTCCTTCCATCGCTGTCTCGATTAATGAAGGTGAGGTTAATCTTGTCTGTTTGATGTCACAAGATGCCATCAACTGATAATTTCTTTATAACTTCGTTTACTCTTGGACGAGTGAGGGGTCCTTACACTTGATTCCGTCCAACAATCACCCTTTAATCCAACTGAAATTTGTCAAAATTATGGCCGTTTTCTAGCTAAAGTAACATCACTCTCTTCAATTAAAATTAAATTAGAGTTTTTTCTAGTAATGCATCATGGTTGCATCTGCAGAGTGCCATTGGGGAGGGAATGACACGGAGGGATCACGCTGATGTGTCCAACCAGGTCTTACTTTTTACCTATATTTTTTCTCTCTTTATGATTGCTAATTTTCTGTATATAAACTATGTCTCATTGGTGTCATTATGTTTTTTCCCCCAGCTCTATGCAAATTATGCCATTGGAAAGGATGTCCAGGCAATGAAAGCCGTGGTCGGAGAAGAAGCACTTTCTTCTGAGGATCTGGTCTCTAATATTTTCCTTTTAAGTATTTTTTTTGTTTATTATTGTCCTTGAAGTGATGTTATTAATTAAGTTCCTTTTTTATTTTCAATTAACAGCTGTATCTGGAATTTCTGGACAAGTTTGAGAGGAAGTTTGTCGCACAAGGAGCTTACGATACACGCAACATCTTCCAGTCTCTAGATCTTGCATGGACATTGCTTCGGATTTTCCCTCGCGAGCTTCTTCATCGTATACCAGCAAAGACTCTTGATCAGTACTACAACCGAGATGCTGGCAACTGATGATTTATACTTTAGGGCATTATACCTTAGTGACATGCTCAGTCAGCTTATAATGATCATGGCTATTGATTCGTTTCTTCTGTTTCTCAACCAACAGTTCTTATTTCTTCTATTCAGCACATATGTTACATATAATAAAGGTTTTGAGTGCCTCATATTTTGATTTATTCATTTAGTCAGAGTGAAGACCCCATAGATATTTTATTTCCTGTGCCATTTTTTCTTGGGGTATTGAGAATATTGGTTACTATCAATTTGTGGAATATTCAGTGCAGTTAGGAGTTTTTATAATTTACCTTGTAATTTGATTATTGAGCATATTATAATCCGGAAAGTTCTCATTTGTTCACTTTGTTAATTTTGACATTTTAGTTATAGCGGCGCTATAGCGTAGAAATTTTTTAACAAACTATTATAATTTTACAATAGAGTTTTATCAAATAGCAAACTCTAACACTAGTCTTGCTGATTTTGACCAAACTGATATTTTATGTGAGACACTAGTTTTTTGTACGATTATCAAGTGAAAAGAGCTAGAAATATTTGAGGAATTTATGTGCATTTATCATTAGAAACTGTCTTTATAAAAACATTTAAAAGCTGCATTTGTATCTCACCAACAAATTGACCTTTAGACGCCACATGCCAAATTCACTACCCCTATTTTTTTGTCTCAACTTCTTCTATGACACCCACACCAAATTGGTGATGCCCTTCCCCCCTATAGTTAGGTGTTTAGCAATGTCCTCTGTGGTACAATAAACTATCACATCTCTTCCACTACGAACATGCGTGTTCAGATTGAAAAAGTAATTTTTTTTAGAGAATTTATTTAAGTATAAAACAAATTAATTTGTCCTTGTATCCAATCACAAAAATCACGTCTTACTTAAACTTGTTTTGTGGTGACTAAAATTATTTATGACTAAAATTAGTTTTGAATTTGTTAGAATTCAAATTATGATTTATTATTCTTCGACTGTACAATTTCCTAGGTTCAATGGTAGAGCTTTTAGTCAAATACAAGTTCCTAGAATTTGATTGTAATTATTGTAACCTCATTATAAATAGAAGATGTGTGATCTTGTTTGAGACACACAAGAAAACACAAGACAACATATTTTACATGGTATCAGTAATGGTTCATCCTATGGCTAATTTGCCTTTTTCAACTGTGCCATAACCCTTTCATTCTTTTTCCTCTTCAAAATTCTGTGTTTCAGTTGTGCTTTTCCATTCCAACTGTGCGTATACTATTCTAGTGCAACCCACCACCACAGACCGCCGCGCAATCCTCCGACGAACAAAATGACATTTTTTTTTGCGTTGCCAAACTCCGACGAACACGGTGACACATCTGGCCTCAAAATTTTCAACGCCAGCCGTTGCTCAGGGTCTTACGACACATTCCAAGGTCCTTTTTTCAACTTATGGTGATTTTTCAACATCTTATCTTCTCTTTCACCTAACGTTGATCGTCATGTCCAACACCGGATCTGCTACTGCCTCCTTTCTGTGTTTAGTTTCACTACACTTCCTTTGATTCCATGCGAACAATTGGTAGGTGCAGCCAATTACGCATGATGGACAACAACCGTTGAACTTTGGTTCCAAGGACAAGGTTGCAAAGACCATTTGCTCAAACAGTCCAAGGATGTCGCTGCCAAAGATCAAGACAATTGGAAAAAGATTGATGCCTCTATGCAACGTTCTTTGGTTTTCAATCGATGTCAAACTTCAATCTCAGTTTCGCTCGTTTAAAACATGTTATGATGTTTGGGCAAAGGCGAAAAAGACATACTCCAACGACATTAATCGTTTATATACTGTAGTCTCTAATTGATAGTTTGATTGTTGTCTTTGATGCACTTATGCTCTATACTGATAGTGCTGAAACACATGCTGAACAACGTGGAAAATTCTTTATGATTCTGGCCCTAGCGGGTCTTACACTAGATCTTGATTCAGTTTGCAACCAAATTCTATTTAGTGCTATACTGTTCCCTCATATGAAATTGTTTGTGAACAATTACTACATCTTTCAACCCCTTCAACTCCTACTCCAGTCCTTGCTTCTCTCAATGTGTCAGTTGAATCTACTGCACTCGTCTCTAATTCTTATCAACGAGGTGGTAGAGGAGGAGGACGTGTACATAATCACGGTCAAAATCGATGCAACTATTGCAACCGTTTTGGCCACATTGAAGCACAATATTGCACCAAAGCTAATCAACTGCAACATAGAGTCGCCAATGTTGCTCAAATTGGACCCTTGACACAAGTGATCAAGTCACACTTTCTACCACAAAATATAATGAGTACATCAAGCTAAAGGCGCAAATGAAAACTACCACACAAATTGCCTCTGATGCTCATATTGATAATCTTATTGCCTTTGTTACATAATCTTCTTCACTTGGACCTTGGATACTTGACTCAGGCGCCTCTGATCATATGTCTGGTAATAAATGGTTTTTCTCATGTTTGACTTATATGGACACACTACCTAGTATTACTTTGACTAATGGGTCACAAACCAAATGTCATGGTATTGGCCGAGCAAATCCCTTACCCAAACTCTCTTTGGACTCTGTGCTTTATGTCCCTGGTTGTTCTTTTAACTTAATATCCATCAGTAAACTCACTCGTACCCTAACTTACTCTATTACATTTGCTAATGGTTATGTTCTTGTGCAGGATCGGAGTACTGGGACGACGATTGGAGTAGGGCATGAGTCTCAAGACCTATATTACCTTTCGGAACCTACAACGCCTATTGCATGAGTCTAATCCTGGCGGGCGACAACCAATGATAGATGAAATGCCTGCTTTGCACTCCAATGAGACATGAGATTTAGTACCTTTACCTGATAGCAAAACCATAGTGGGGTGTCACTGGGTCTATACAGTCAAAGTTGGGCCTGATGGAAAGATTGATCGCTTAAAAGCTCGTCTTGTGGCAAAAGGATACACACAGATCTTTGGTCTCGACTATGGGGATACCTTTTCTCCGGTTGCCAAAATTGCATATGTCTGACTTTTTCTTGCATAGTTGTTATTCACCATTGACCACTCAATCAATTAGACATAAAAAATGCCTTCCTGCATGGAGAGTTACAAGATGAGGTGTATATGGCACAACCACCAGGATTCAATATTAGCGGTTCCTCTCACTTGGTATGTTGATTATGTCGATCTCTATATGGTCTGAAAAAATTTCCCCGTGCTTGGTTTGAGAGGTTTAGTATTGTGCTCCAAGAGTATGGTATGACTAGATGTGAAGCTGATTACTCGGTTTTCTTCTTGCACTCTTCACCAACCACTTGCATCTACCTGCTTGTCTTTGTTGACGACATCATCATCATAGATAATGACTAGGTTGGCATTCATCAGCTCAAACAACATTTGTCTCAAAGCTTTCAGACTAAAGATTTGGGGCCGCTAAAATATTTTTTGGGGATTGAGGTTGCTCAGTCTAAGATAGGTATAACAATTACTCATATATACTTGAAGAAACATGCATGCTTGATTGTCGCCCGCGTGATACTCCTATGGATCCCAATATCAAGCTCCTACCTGGTCAGGGGGAGCCATTGCAAGACCTTGGTAGATATCGACGACTTGTTGGCAAACTTAATTATCTTACAATAACTAGACCTAATATTATATTTGTTGTAAGTGTAGTCAGTCAATTTTTGAATGCTCCATGTGATAGTCATTGGAATGTTGTGATTCATATTCTTAGGTCTATTAAGAATGCACCAAGCAAAAGGTTGCTTTATGAAGACAAGGGTAATACCGAAGTTGTTGGTTACTCTGATGCTGATTGGGCCGGGTCACCATCAGATAGAAGATTCACTTCTGGGTATTGCGTCCTTGATGGAGGTAATTTGATATTGTGGTAGAGCAAGAAGCAAAACATAGTCGCAAGATTGAGTGCAGAAGCAAAATATCGTGTTATGGCTGCAACGACTTGTGAACTTACATGGCTAAAACAGTTACTCAAACAACTCAAGTTAGGAGATGTCAACGCAATGAAACTAATTTGTGATAACCAAGTTGCGCTTCATATTGCTTCCAATCCGGTCTTTCATGAGAGAACACAACACATAGAAATCGATTATCATTTTGTAAGAGACACAGTTCTTTCCCGAGAAATCACAACTAATTTTCTTGGTTCAAATGTTCAATTGGTTGACATATTCACCAAGTCACAAAGGGGTCCTCGAGTTGGATCTATATGTAACAAGCTTGTTGCATATGATATGTATGCTCCAGCTTGAGGATGAGTGTTAGAATTCAAAGTATGATTTATTATTCTTTGACTGTAAAATTACTTAGGTTCAATGGTAGAACTTCTAGTCAAATACAAGTCCCTAATATTTGACTATTATTATTGTAACCTCATTATAAATAGAAGATGTGTGATCTTGTTTAAGACAAAAAAAAAACATATTTTACAGAATTAATTGAGTTTATGAAATTGATTTTAGTTAAAATTCAGTTGAATATAAAATAATTTATATTTAAATATACTTGGGTAAAAGTAAGTTCAACAATAAATTTCAGTATAAAAATCACATTTGATCTAAAAAAACTACAAATAGTAACTTCAAAGTTAGAATCAATTATAAAATTAAAATCTAAACATATGCTAAAATTGATTTTACACCTCTAAGAATTCATTTTGCCACACTTGTTATAATTTATAATCAGAAATAATTTTTTTTTGAAATTGGATGTTAGTGTTTCTTTTCAGACTCAGATATCCAAAAAAGGAAATAAAAAAGTAAAAACAATATTTGGATTTTATTTATGCTTACTCCAGCATAAATGTTTTTCACCTTTTTAGTATTGTTTAATTTTATTAATTTTTCATCTTTGTGATGACGGCATAAAAAAATCAAACATGGAACTGATTATCATTTTTTACTATTTTCATGAAAATAAAATAATTTAAAACAAAAGTCACATATTAAAAAAAATATAACAAAATTTGTTTCATTTATTTAAAACATCAAAAATGAGAAGAAGAAAGAGTCCAAGAGCCACTCCAACAATACAAGAATAAGCAACCTATGACTGCCCATACACTAAGAAGATGCCAAAGACTGCCCACGATCTTTCCACAGTGATTGTTTATCAACCAAACAATCTCCATTTTCATTTAGCAACCAAACTCCTTTTATTTTTGTTTCAATTTTTTTTAAATCATTATTTTTTAAATATACCAAAATATCATCAATATATTTTTTATGAACTAAGATTACAATTTTGTCAGTTTTTTTAAAAGAAAAAACAAAGTCAACAAAACTATACTAAGGTGTTATATTATATATATAACAATATTTTCAGAGAAATATGGATTCCTATGCCGGCTAATAAGGCTATTATATATTATATATATTGGATAGAGACTGTGTCCTGTGGCTACTACAAATAATAAAACTTAATAATTTCAGATCCAATTAAAATAATTAAGTTAATGAAACTACTTGCAATTGCATTTAAATTTCCAAAAAAATAATATAAAAATTGTTCAACCTTAGTCATTGTATATGTTTTTGCCAGCTGGTGAATGAATACAAATGACAAGGGCATCTAGGGAAAGAATTCAACCCTTAGCATATTATAAAAGAAGAGATGTTAATTATTTCGAGTCAAAACCTCTTGAAATAAATCATAAGACTCTTGTAAACTTATCAAAAAAAAAAGAAAAAATGAAAAACAATTGGAAGATATAGCTTGTGGTCAACAAAGCCTCGTACAATTGCGTGTTTTAGTTTATTGATCTATGAAATAAAGAAAGCAATTAAAACCACTAATTTTTTTAAAGTAATTGTTCAACATGTGCAAGAATTACTTATTAGTTAAGGGTTTCAATATTTTATGTTTTCTCTTTATCGAAAGGTAACCTAGGTTTCCTAAATAACCATCTTAACCTACCTGTCTCTCTCTCTATCTCTTTCACCCACCCACACATCCTCCAAAGATATAGACACAAAATTTTAACATCATCCTATCATTTTTTAACATTAATTTTGTTTGGTTATATATATCCATTTTTTTTAATTATGTTTCATGTATTTAATGTAAATTTAATTTATTATATTCATAAACTTAATTTTATATTAATTTAATTTACAAAGATATCTATTTGAATGTAATTGAAAAAAACTAGGGTGTAATAAGTAAAACTAATATTTTAGAGTATATAATTAATGTGGTTTTCAAAGAAACTAATAAAAAATTATCATAGTTTAATCCCACCATTAATATTATATTGTTATGTATACTTTCTTGGTTGTGAGAATGGCTGCAAGTTTTCCTACTTTATTTTGTCTCTCTCTTTCCTCTTCCAACCTCATCCCATTCCATTTTCTCAGCAGTACTCAATTGATCCCTTTGTTTTTCTATTCGTTTTGAGGTTTGAATCATTGGACACTCCTAAATCTAATACTTGTTTTATTTTTTTGTTTAAATATTTTTTATTATTCCTGTATACTTACATATATAATTTAATTGTTCATTACTATTCTAAAATTTCTTTCTTATTTAATTACTATAATAATTTTCTTGCTTTCTTTTTTGTTTACACTTCTTTTAGAACTTTGTGTGTATATGGCCGGCATAGACTTGGGTTCAGCATCACAACACTTTGTTCATCGTCTTCAACGCCCTGACCTTGAAGTTCATGATGAGAGTCAAGACCAAGATCATGGAAATAACAACCATGAAGGGCTTGACCTAGTTTCACCAAATCAAGGTCTCGGCGACGTTGTCGGACGTAGACCAAGGGGAAGACCTCCGGGTTCAAAGAACAAACCTAAACCACCTGTGATCATCACAAGAGAGAGTGCAAACACACTTAGGGCTCATATCCTTGAAGTTAGTAGTGGTTGTGATGTGTTTGACTCTGTGGCTACCTATGCAAGGAAGCGTCAAAGAGGGATCTGTGTCCTTAGTGGTAGTGGAACAGTCACTAACGTGATCCTACGACAGCCAGCTGCTGCAGGGTCTGTAGTGACTCTCCACGGAAGATTTGAGATATTATCTTTGTCTGGATCATTTTTACCTCCCCCGGCTCCACCAGGCGCTACGAGTCTGAGTGTATTTCTCGGGGGAGGTCAAGGTCAAGTTGTGGGAGGAAATGTTGTTGGTCCTTTGGTTGCATCTGGACCGGTTATTGTTATCGCTTCATCTTTCACTAACGTAGCATATGAGAGGTTACCGTTGGACGAAGATGAATCTCTTCAGATGCAACAAGGACAATCGTCTACCGGAGGAGGTGGTGGTGGCGGCGATGGTGTTAATAACTCTTTTCCTGACCCATCTTCAGGGCTTCCATTCTTCAATTTGCCTCTAAATATGCCTCAATTACCTGTTGATGGTTGGGCTGGAAATTCAGGTGGAAGACAATCTTATTGAACTTAATTAATTGGGACACAAAGGTGAGTTTAATATTTAAACATATATATTAGTTCCAATTAATATTTTAATTTCCTTTGAATCATTTGTGAGAAGTACTGATTTTCAATTCAAGTATGGTTAATTCATTTTCTTAATTTCCTTGGCTAGGTATGTATGTTGTAAGGACTAAGTTAATTAATTTCTATCTAGGAACAATTGTAAAACATTTCTCTTTGATTGTTGGAGTTGTTAGATTAAATTCTTGTGATTAACCCTTCAGTTGAATAAATATTCATTAGCTCAATAAACATTTATGTTGGATTTTGATTATATTTTTTTTATAAGCTTTCTCTTAATTAGATGTAAAAACGAATCAAAAACAAAGTATTATGGGTAACTTGATCGTTCAAAATAATGGACACAAACACATGTTGATTATTTGTCTTTTTTGTTGGCACTCAAAGAATAAATAAATAAAAGAATCAAAACATTATTGCTTTTGACCTAATGAAGGTTATCGTTCCTCTCTCTATAATTAACTCCACCATAAACAAGTGGGGAAAAACTAATTATATTTCTTGATTTCTGTTTCCTTAATGAGTTCAATGCGCTTGTCATATTTTTTATGAAGTCGTCTCATATATATAATTAATTTATATATTAATAATGTACACTTTTGTTGTGCATATTAATAATACACACTTTTACTATATATATATAGGTATAATTTGAAGCATCTAACTTGATCTATTTTAAAATACTTATCAATTTTAGATTCGATTCAAATGGAGAAGAGAAATGCGTGGCTGGAAGAACAAATTTACGTGTACAGTGAGAGGGCAAAAGGTTCTAAGTAATTAAGTGTGTTACATTACTTTTAGGGCGTTTTCTGTATAGAACTAAGTATATGTTAGATTCACAAATCCAAATGGTTTGATATATTTGTTATTTACATTAAGTAATTCATAATTATTTTTATAAATTAAAGAGTTATTTATTCATTTTTGTATATTTATATTTTACATTTTATCATAAAAAATATTTAATATTTATCATTATGGATAATAAGAATTTAAAAAGAAATTTAATTTAATTTTGCAGATATTTTTAGTAAACAATATCTAGTTATTGGGTCCGTTTGTTTTAAATTTAAAAAAAAAGTGATTTTAATTTTATATTTTTAAAATTATTTTTTATGAAAATTTAATTAAAAATAATAGAAATTATTTCAGTTTCATTTGTTACCAGTTAAAAAAAAAGTAATTTT
>JBBPBT010000151.1:12686303-12697263 GCA_037974875.1 Cicer bijugum | reverse complement strand
GTTAAATTTTTAAATATATTTAACTTTTATCATAATTATTTCTCAAATCAAACTTATAAATAGTTGTAATATACCGAGTATGTAAATTTTTTTAAATGACTTTATATTACAATTAAATTCTTTTTATTTTCTAATAAAAATAAGATTTTTTATAAGTCGAAATTTTATTATTAAAGGTCCAAATCCAACATCAAAATAAAGTTAATAAACTCTACAAATCTTTTAAAGAGGTTGTAGAACTTCACACCAAAATATGAGATTGGGATATGGAAAAAATTAGAGATGTGTATATTTTTTAGTTTTGTTTGCAGATTAATTATACATTAGTATTTTGATTGAGTCTTTTAATTTACAAATAAAAATAAATTTTGCATATTTCGATAGTAATTTATTGACATGTCTATAAATGATTGTGTGAATGCAAATCCATGTGAACATTTGATCAGGTTGATTCCTAGCCTATAATACTAATCATGTGGCAATTATAAAGATGTATTGTTTAACAATATTAATTATCACTGTTTGATCAGTGCAATAAAATACCACTAGCATTTGATAATATTGTCTAAAAAATTTATATTGATGTTGCAATATGGATTCTGGTAAGTATAATTTGCTACTCTTGTTCACTATAAGCTAATGCAACTTAAGTATCTTTTAAATTGAATTAATTTATAATTTTGAAAGGTTTAAACTTTTAGGATTAAAAGAAGAAAATTAATTTAGGCCTTTACAAAGTTGCTTGCTCCAATCAATTTAGTGTCTATTCTAACCCATTCGACCCATCCACACCTATATTGTTCGCAATCTCGAAAGACTCATCAACCTTTTTTTGTCAATCATCAATCACTATATCGTTATGTATTTATTTTGTTATTTTTTTTTTTTTTAGTTTTCTCATAAACTTTTATTCGAAATGTGTCGAACATTACATTTGAATATTTCTTTTATCGAATATACAAATCTTGATTCACGAAATTGTGGGAGTCTAACCTCTTTCCTTAAAATGTAGTTATTTTTTGTTTATATTTTTAAATGGTTCTTCAATGGCCTTAATAAAAAATGTCAAATAATTAATTTTAACTTTTAACAATTTTGCTTATGTGTTCCAAGGTTTTAGTTTTTAACATAATAACGCGTGCTATATCTAGCTTACACAAGGTGATATTATCAACTTTAATAATATTAACTTCCAAAGCTTATAGTAATGGGCCTTGATTTTTCCGACAGCACAAAAATGGGCCTTGATTCGCCCACCTCAATACAGCCCACCACTTGATTTGGTCCCATCTCAATATTAAAAGAGGATTTTACCCTGGATCCTTGCATATAAATCTGTCATCCCCTCAATTAACGTGAAAATACAATTTTGTCATTTATAAAATTTTCAACTTTTTTAACTTCTCATTTTTTCACCACTTTTTTTAAAATCTTCGAAAGTTTTCAAAGTTTCGAAATGATTATTTCCAAAATTTTCAAAACTTTCGAAGAAAATTTCAGAATGTTTGAAACTTTCCATACTTGGAAACTTTAGAAACTTTTTAAATTTGGAAAATTTTGAAACTTTCTAAAGTTTCGAAATGTAATCCTTATTTCAAAAATTTTCAAATTTGCAAACTTTCGATATTTGGAAACTTTCAAAACTTTTCAAATTTTCAAAATGTAATCTTATTTTAAAAGTTTCAAAAATTTGAAACGTTTGAAACAGAAACTTATTATAAATGGTTAAAAAGATAAATTTATATTTTTATGTGTCTTGAGAGGGTGATAGGTATAGGTGTGGGGATCCTCATATTAAAATCGCTATCCAATATATGTGCATGTGGATTGAGCTATCAAGTTTACAAGTTCAATGGCTCAACTATCGTGTTAGAAGGATAACAAAAAATCTAAAATTAATAAGTCTCTAAAATTATATAGATTAAGCGAGTCCAAATATCTACTTTTCAAATATTATTTTTTTTTTCAAAAAAATTATTATTGATTACTTTTTAAGAAAAAAAAATTAATTAAATTTCTCAATTTTTTATCTGAGAAAAAAGATTGGGATTTTTTCTCTCTTGAAATCTATTTAAAAAAATTGTACAAATTGTTTTTCAAAATTTCCCTTAAAAAACTTAGTTTATAAAACAAAGGGACTATGACACCCTTGTTTAGGCCTATAAAAAATGATAAAATTTTTGACAGGGTTCAAAGAAAATGTCTCAATAGGAGATCCACTTAAGGGATTTAGGAGGGGACTTATTAATAGGAGCATAGCTCATTGACAACTACATCTAGAGCCCTGTATTGCAATTAAGGATAATAAAATGGATCAAATTTATTGGATTTACATGTTATGTTTATTATTTTAGGTCGGTTCTCTTAAAGATTTAAATTTGTCTATTTAAGTTGACCTGTCATATTTAACCCAGTAAAAATATAGATTGAGTATTGAGCAAGGTGAATCGATCCGTCAAACCAAATTAAAAAAAAAATGTTACTTTTATCATTTTAGTTTTTTATTTTATTTTTTTTTCACTAACTTAACCAAACTCAAAGACTAAAAGTGATCCATTGATTTACTCAATCCCAAAATCCAACTGAAATTAAAAACTATTAAGGATATAACATTTTTGTACAAAGATAAAAAACTAAACCATATAACTTTAATTAGTGCGTTTATACATTATGAAGGTGAAACATATAATATCATATTTAGAATGCAGATTTAAACTCTATTTAGTTAGTACAATTATATATTATGAAGGTGACACTACGCTAAAAATGTCATTTAATAGCGCTCATTTTACAACGTTTATTAAATTCAAGCGTTGTTGTAAATATATTTTAAAAATAACGGAGTCTATCACAACGCTTTTTTGACAAACGCTGTGAAAAAAGCGCTGTTGTAGGGTCATATAGCGTTTGCGTATAATGTTATAAGGCTTTTATAACGCTTTTCTCACAAGCGCTGTAAAATGAAGCGCCTTCACGTATTATTTTACAGCGCTTTTTTCACAAGCACTGTAAAAGACACGCGCTTTCAAATAATTTAACAACCTATTACAGCGCTTTTTGCACAAGCGCTTTAAAAGACATGCGCTTTTAAATAATTTAACTACCTATTATAGCGCTTTTTTCACAAGCGCTGTAAAAGACACGCACTTTCAAATAAATTAACTACCTATTACAGCGCTTTTTCCACAAGCGTTGTAAAAGACATGCACTTTCAAATAATTTAACTAACTATTACAACGATTTTACATTTAAAATGCAGATTTAAACTATATAGTGAACTCTAACACATTTATTAAATTTTACAATTTTTTATTTCTTAATATATTGTAACAATAAATAAATTATAATATTGATGAATTTATGGAGACTTTTTTATACTAGTGGTGACTTTTTTTGACATTTAATTTTATTGATTGATCATAGTTGTCTTTAATTTTTTATTTAAAGTTTTTTTGATAGGCCGATAATAGTTTTAACTTGATCACTTAAATTAGTCCGCTCAACTTTTTTAACAGACTAATCACATATTTATGTGGGCTATACACTTCCATCCATAATATAAAATTAAAATGTATGTGACAATTAAATTCATCTTCAATTTCTCCGTTGGCGTACAATAATACCCTTTCCGAATTACAAGAAACCAATTGTTGCCGGCCTTTCAAAATTAAAAATTGAAATTATTTAAATATATGAATTAATCATCTAAACCATGTCATTAGTTGTCGTGTAATCTTTGTCGCACGTAAATTCTACTTCCTTATAATTATGATCAATAAGTTGGTTCTTCTTTCTAATTGAAAATTTAAAGTGGAAAACAAAGGCATAACCAACAAAATGCATTGTTTGTTGTTATCATTTCCAGCACAAGGTCACATTAATCCCATGCTACAATTCTCTAAGCTTTTACAACACCAAGGAGTGAAAGTAACACTAGTCACAACTTTTTTCTTCGCCAAGAACTTGCAAAAAATACCACCCTCCATTGCACTCGAAACCATTTCTGATGGATTCGACAACGGTGGGATTGGAGAAGCAAAAAATTTTAGGTTTTATTTAGATCAATTTTGGCAAGTAGGGCCACAAAATCTTGAAAAGCTTATTGAGAAGCTTGGTACAACAAATTGCCCTATTGATTGTGTTATTTATGATTCATTTTATCCTTGGGCTCTTGATGTTGCTAAGAGATTTGGAATTGTTGGTGTTGTTTTTCTCACTCAAAATATTGGTATTCATAGTATATACTATCATGCTTATATGGGAAAGTTAAGAGTTCCACTTGATGTGAAAGAGAATATTTCACTTCCTATGCTTCCTCAACTACAATATAGGGACATGCCTTCTTTCTTTCATACCTATGAAAAAGATCCAACTTTTCTTGATCTTGCATTGGATCAGTTTTCTAACATGGATAAAGCTGATTGGATCCTTTGCAATTCCTTCTACGAGCTTCACCAAGAGGTAAACAACTTCTAATTAAGATATTTCATGCTATATACAAATTAAACTCTTTAATTAATTAATCAATTAATTAATTAATAGCACTTCAAAAAAAAAAATCACAAATTATTGTTTTCGTCTTTTATATGTCTCATTAGGCTATGACTCATAAATTTAGTTGTTATTAATTTAAATTTTTTTTTAAACACATAAATTAAAATATATAAATATATGTTTTAGGTTTTATATACATATGCTTTTTTTTTACTTATATTTTATTGTGAAGGGAGTATTAATTTTATTATTTCAAAATGTAGTTATATGAAATAAAAAAAATAACAGTTAGTGTATGTATATATCTTTTATAAATATTTGAAAATTTTATGTTTTATTCTATTTTCTTAAATATTTTCAAACTTGTATCTATCTTTTTATTTTGGAAATTTGATAAACTTCTATCTTTTAAAACAAAGTTATTGGTAGTTTTTTTATTAAATTTTTTCTACTGTAAAAAAAATGATTTTATAAACTTTAGTGAAACGCTATAGCTAGAGCTCCTACGAAATAATGCAATGTAAAATATTTATTAAAACTCATTAAGTTTTATGTTGTCATGAAAATAAAACATGGTATTAAAAACCATTTGAGCCTATGGACTCAAAACCATACAAAGGCCCATCCAACTGTGTAACAATGATTCACCACGTATGAGTTGTTCTTTTGTTTATGTATTTCAATAAATATTAAATTAGGCACAAATAATTTTGACTAAAAATTCATTTTGTAGGTGGCTGATTGGACGATGAATATTTGGCCCAACTTTAGAACCATAGGGCCTTCCATACCATCCATGTTCTTAGACAAAAGAATTAAATATGATGAAGATTATGGTGCAACACAATTCAAAAGTGAAGAATATTGCTTGGAATGGCTAAATGATAAGCCAAAAGGGTCAGTTGTTTATGTTTCTTTTGGTAGTTTGGCATCACTCAATGATGAACAAATGGAGGAAGTAGCTTGTGGTTTGAAAGATTGTGAAAATTACTTCTTATGGGTAGTTATTCCCTCTCAAGAGGCCAAACTCCCCAAATATTTTGAAAATAAATCACAAAAGGGTTTGGTTGTGACATGGTGCTCCCAATTAAAAGTTCTAGCACATGAAGCTATAGGATGTTTTGTAACACATTGTGGTTGGAATTCAACATTGGAAGCTATAAGCTTAGGAGTTCCAATTGTTGCAATGCCACAATGGTCAGACCAAACCACCAATGCAAAGTTTATTGTTGATGTTTGGAAAATTGGAATTAGGGCTCCTATTGATGAGAAACAAATTGTGAGGAAAGATAAATTGAAGGATTGTATATTGGAAATAATGAAGGGTGAGAAAGGAAAAGAAATTAAGAACAATGCCACACAATGGAAGAATTTGGCTGTTGGAGCTTTTGGTGAGGAAGGAATTTCTCAAAAAAATATTATGGAGTTTGTGAATAGCGTGTTTCATTTACAAGTAATAGATAAACAACCAAAAATTAATTCTTGATTTATTCAATATAAGATTTGGATCCTCTTAAGAGAACATTTCACTTAATAAAAATGAATGATATCAATAATTGATTATCAAATCAATACTTGATAATATAAACATATGCATGACCGATTATAATATCAACTATGAATTTATTCACTTTAACAACTTTTCACTTTAGAGAACTCAAATTCAATTAATATTTCATATTTGTTATTGATATGTGGAGATATCTTCTTCAATTTGGACAACTCAATTACTATAACTTTGATTTTGATATATAAATGTCTAATTAATATCACATATCTCGAGAGCATGTGTACTTTTATCATTTATAAAAATGTTTATTTCATTTGAGAAATTTAGAGCATCTCATATTTATTAATACATAAGTAGCAAAATTAATTTTTTTTTGTTGATATTTTGAACCCCTAACCCACCTTTCTCTTGATTAAGACACAATTTCTCCCACTTCATCCGATAAATCTACCTTGCCTCCTCTCTATCTTCCATAAAAATATTTAAACAAAGATTCTAATTTAGAAATGATACATGTAAAGAAAACAATTCAACCAATGGACAAAACGACATTAATGAGAATAAGACGACCCCCATAGAGAGATTCCTACTACTCCACCCATACAACCTAGCGCGAACAAGATTGATTAGAAATTTTCAAAACACCAACCTCCTTAGGTTATTACTAATAGGCATACCCCTATATTTGAAAGGAATGTCGCCCACTTTACAAGGTAACATTTTCGCCGCCCCATGCAAACAAGACTCATTCACATTTATTTCAACAAGGAGACTCTTGTCAAAATTAATCTTTAAGCCAAACACAAGTTCAAATAATTAAAAGATTGGACTCTATCACCTGCACATTAGCCCACAATTTCATATTTGGAATTTTTTTTGAGATCCAATAATATTATGATGTAAAGTTAGATGATAGTTGTTCATCTATCTCTCAATATATATTTAAAATTTTGCAAAATATACTACTGCGTAGGAACTTTAGTAATATCATTATTCATATTTTTTACTACATAATTGAAGTTTTACAAAATCAGATTGTGAAATTTGATAAAAAAAAAGGTGAGAAATTTTGGGTAGAGCGTCCATCAAATTAGATAGCCTGTGGCCAATAATGGATGGAGACTTTTTTGCACCGTGCGTTAATTTTATTATGTTTGAGAAAGTAAGTTTTGGAAGTCATTCAGATGTGTTTTAATAATTGTATACTTATTTTCCTTATTATAAAAATATTTCATTCTAAAATTAGATTTTTAAAATATATTTTGAAGAATAGAAGTCGTGTTTTTAGACGAGTACTTAGCTCTTCCTCTATGAAGTCTTCCTCTACGAAGTGTTGAAAGAATACTTCAATAAATATAATGATAGAGAACTATATATATATATATATATATATATATATATATATATATATATATTTGAAGAGTTGTTTCTGAAAATTTTATGTCTTGTGTGCGAAATTTATTATAATTGATGTGATATTAATCATTTTGTTATGTTTTTTTATACATATTAATTTATTTATCTTGAATTTGATTATTAAAATAATAAAAATTAATTTAATTAACTTTAATATAATCAAACATTATTTACATGATAATATTTTATTTAATATTCATCTCAACAAGAAATAATTTTTTTGAGATAGGGGTAGAAACTAACAATCTGAGTATTTTGTTTTTTTTTTTCACAAACTTTAGGGATCAAAGAATAAAAAGAGTAGGAGAAGTGATAAACAAAATATTTTTGCTATCTAGGGTTCTAATTTTTTTTATAAGGTTAAAAAAGGTATATAATATTTTGCATATACAACTATAATGGTCCAATAACTTATAAATTTAGAATTGAATACTTAGAATTTAAAAAGAAAAAACATTGAACCAATTAACTTTTGACATATTTTTACTATATAATTTTTTATACCATAAAAATAAAATTTTGATATCCTTGAAAATTTGGAACCATGAGCGGTCGCACATGCTAACATGCTTAGAGTCGACATTGTATGACTATGTACTTAAGGTGTTAACTTAGCACATGTATATTGGTGTCATTCTAGGTGTAGTCTTTGTTTTTGTGATGTGTCATGTTTCTTGCCGAGGTGGTGCAATATGGCAGCCAAGTGTACTCAGACCATGGTATGATGTTAGTTCAACTTACTAGCACATGATTGTGTGAACTTGATGATAAGTATAAATTTTACTTATAAATGCTTTAAATTAAAAGACACTTATCAACTTAATTTGGGAATAAACATATTGATTAATCCTCCATTTTATAGTAGTTGTGTAATTTTGAGTATTTTATGAGAGAGTAGAAAAAAAAAATACATCTTATGACTTATTTTGATAACTTGTTTTGTGTTTTTAGGAAATGATTGAATTGAAAACAAACTTGCAAGTTAAAGGACAAATTAGAAAAAACTTATCCAGGTAAAACTAAAATAGAAGAATTTTTATAGTAAATCTATCAGACGAGATTGAGTTAGTCAAACAATTTTCAGATTTAGGAGTTTACTTCAAAGTAAAGAAATGCACAATTTACATAGAATTTTTTTACTCATCTAGCGAATTGGTCACTTAGTGACCTACTTGCTTGTCATATAAAAGGAAAAATTGAAGCCAAAAGAGGAACTATTTGACTTCTTTCAACAAAGAAAATTTTTTTAGGGAGAAATCATCTTGAGGCATCATTGATGACTTTCTTCCCATTTGATATCATTTCCAGAACTACCATGAGTAGCTAAACTCCATTTGTTGGAATTAGATGTAGCTAAACTCCATTTGTATCTTTTGAAGTTTTATTAGAAGATACTTTTATGGATCTTGATTGATATAAGTCATCTATTGAATCTAATTTCTAGGAATATAATTGGATCTAATTTCAAACTTCTTTTCTAAATATTTGACGAATTTAAATATTTGACGGATCAACGTTTAATAAAGAAAGTTGATTTTTTTGTCTCATTAAGAAATTAATAATACTTGATTAGTGGTGATAATGTTATTGATGTATAACATGATGCATGTTTAATCATTAAGATAAGAGAAAGTAAAATTGCTGAAATCTAATATCAACCATTTTATCTCACTATTTTTACACAATATTTACTCTTGTTGTTACTTTGTTTATGTTCTTTAATCAAAATCAATGTACTCTCAAATTTTAAAACATTAAATTATAATGGCTTAATTGCATTTTGGTCCCTCTATTTTAGGTAAATCGGAAAAGTAATCCCTCCATTTTGTTTCTCTCCAGTTTTGGTCCCCAAACATAATTTAAGTCCAAATCATGATGAGTTGTCATTTTCTTTAATGACGTGTCAAAAAATGGTGACGTGGCAGACGTCTATGTGGATTAAAGTTATTATTATATTATTTTAAATTGAAAAATACAATTTATATTTTTAAAAACTATTATTATATTTTAAAAAAGTTGCCAAAATTAAGTAAAAAAATCAAAATCAAAATCAGCCCTAATTCAACCTCAATTCAGCCCCAATTCAGCCTCAATTCAGCCTCAATTCAACACCAATTCAGCCTCAATTCAGCCCCAATTCAAAATGAACCATAAGAACCAATTTAGCCCCAATTCAAAATCATAATCAGCCTCAATTCAGCCCCAATTCGTGAACCCTAAGAAGCAGCGTGAACCCTGAAATCAAAATCAGCCCCAATTCAACAGAAGCAGATTGTGAATCCTTTTCATCAAAATCGATCACTTCCTTTTTCATCATCATCCGATTTCATCTTCTTCTTCATTGTTGTTCATCCTATTCTTCATCTTTCTTTTTCTTCTTCGTTGTTCGTATTCTTCATCTTGTACTATATTGGTATGGTTCAGTTCTGGTACTCTATTGGTATGGTTTTGTTGTTTTGGTTCAGTTAGGTTATGGTTGTGTTTTTAACATGCTCTTCTGGTTCTGTTTTTCACATGATGATTATGTTTTTTAGAAGAAGAACTCATATGAATAATACAGAAGATGAAGAAGAAAAACGAAGATGAAGAATAGGATGAAGAAAAAGAGGAAGAAAAGGGAAGATGAAGAAGAAGAAGATAAAAACCAATGATGATGAACAAGTGGTTGATTTTTGATTTTAAGGTTCACATGCCTTGCGATTTTAGGGTTCACTTGGGGCTGATGCGTTGAATTGGAACTGATATTTCATTTTAATTTTGGCTTTTTTTTTTTTAATTTATAACAATATAATAATAGGTTTTTAAAATTATAAATTGTATTTTTTAATTTGGAATAATATAATAATGACTTTTAATCCACATAGACGTCTGCCATGTCACCATTTTTTTGACACGTCATTAAAAAAAAATGACAACTCGTACTCAAATTCTGTTTGGCGGACCAAAACTGGGAAGAAACAAAATGGGATGACTACTTTCACAATTCAACTAAAATAGGGAGACCAAAAGTGCAATTAAGCCAATTATAATTATTGTTAAACGACAATATCACTTAAGTTCTTGTAGATACGAATTTTTTTTATATTATTGTAAAACTTTTACTAAGGATAGAGTTTCGTTCACTATAATACCGAGTTCGGATGTATTTTAAAAACTTCTTTACTTATTAAAAATAAATATTTTATGTTACACATAAATAAAATAATTAGTAGTATAATATATGTATATATGATAAATTCAAACAAAATTGATTGCTTTTTAAGTTTTAGTGTAACTAAATATCCGTAAAAAATGTGCCAAAGTAAAAAATATTTCCTTAATTAGTTATGTTATTTTCTAACAATTATGAATTATAATAATAATTTTTTTTTTGACAGTTTCTTTCGCTAATGATTTAACTACTAATACACATTTATAATTGTTTAATTTATTTTAAAAATAATATTTTTCTTTACCAAAAAATTGAACGGTATTTTTTTTCCTATTATTCATTTGAGTTAATTAATCAACATAATATGTTAAAACAAACTTCAAAATATT
>JBBPBT010000151.1:12667568-12678837 GCA_037974875.1 Cicer bijugum | reverse complement strand
GTGATAATATATATATAAAGGAAAATATTGATAGTACGAGAAATAAATTCAAAAAAAAAAACCCAATAAAATTGATTGATTATTTTAGTATTATTCATCACTTACTGTATTATTCCACCAAATAAAAGAGTTGAGAATTTGATCAATTCATTAGTCGTATTGGTCATATACCAAATTGCAGTTTTGATATATAAATGTTAATGAATTAATGTTATTACATTTTATTTTCAAAAATTTACTGCAAAGAATATAACCTTCTTCAGAATTATTGTTCAATTACACATATATCATATTTGTAAATATTATGCACCCATTGGTGAACTCCAAACAATTAGTTAACAAAAATAAATAAAATCAATAAGAAAAAAAATATTATAAAATAGAATACAAAGGTACTCAAAGCCGTCAACTAAGTTCAAACAAAATAAACATGATTAAATAATAATACTACATAATTTATCAATTTGTGAGTCCATTCACCACATTGAACAAGCTAGTAACAAACTCCATAATGTTTTTTTGAGAACTTCCTTCCTCATCAAAAGCTCCAACAGCCAAACTCTTCCATTGTGTGGCATTGTTCTTAATCTCTTTACCTTTCTCACCCTCCATTATTTCCAATATACAATTCTTCAATATATCTCCCCTTACAATTTCTTTTTCATCAATAGGAGCTCTAATTCCCATTTTCCAAACATCAACAATAAACTTTGCATTGGTTCTTTGGTCTGACCATTGTGGCATAGCAACAATTGGAACTGCTAAGCTTATAGCTTCCAATGTTGAATTCCAACCACAATGTGTTACAAAACAACCTATAGCCTCATGAGCTAAAACTTTTAGTTGTGAGCACCATGTTACTACTATGCCTTTCTTTGACTTTTTTTCAAAATCTTTTGGGAGTTTAGTCTCTTCAGCAACTCTAACAACCCACAAGAAGTAACTTCCACTGTCTCTTAAAGCATAAGCTATTTCTTGTATTTGTTCCTCATCAAGTGTTCCCATGCTACAAAAGAAACATAAACAATTGACCCTTTTGGCTTATCATTTAGCCATTCCATGCATTCTTCATTATTCTTGTATTGTGTAACACCATAAGCTTCATCATCTTTAAGTCGCTTATCTAAGAACATTGATGGTATGGATGGTCCTATGAACCTAAATTTAGGCCAAATCTTCATTGTCCAATCAGCTACCTACAATTATTTTGAAATTTTCGTACTTCAAAAGGTAAGTGTATATTTAGATTTAGAGAGAATTTGTCAAAATTACAATGACTATTTATTAAAATTTATAGTGGTTTATAATGTCATTGTCAAACTAAAGATGCAATAAATAGTTTTGATAGAAAGAAAATTGAGCTATACATATATGCATGGGTGTAAGAGAGAGTATAATATATATTACCTCTTTTTCTATCTCATAGAATGAATTGCATAAAATCCAATCAGCTTTGTTGATATTAGAGAATTGACCCACCAATAAATCAAGCAAAACTTGATTCTCTCCTTTTGTTTGGAAAAATGAAGGCATGTCTCCAAATTCAAGTCTAGGCAACAAAGGAAGTGAAATCTCATTTTGTTCTATGAGGGGAACTTTCAACTTTCCTATATGAACATTATAGTAAATACTATTCACCCACATATTTTGAGTGAGAAAACAAACACCAATAATCCTAAATCTCTTAGCAACATCAAGAGCCCAAGGCAAAAATGAATCATAAATAACACAATCAACATTATCATCTAATGTACTATGTTTTTCAATAAGTTCAACTAGAGTTTTTGGTCCTATTTTCCAAAATCGATCCAAATAGGTAGTGTATGATCCTCCTACTTCTTCAACTCCTTCGTTATCAAAACCATCTGAAATAGTTTCGATTGCAATTGAAGATGGTATACTTTGCAAACTTTTGCGGTAGTGAAGGGTGGTGACAAATGTAACTTTTACCCCTTCATGTTGCAAAAGCTTAGAGAATTGAAGCATTGGATTAATGTGACCTTGTGCAGGATACAACAACACCAAACAATGCACTTTGGCTATGTTTTTGCTCTTCATCTTTTCTTGATAAACTGTGAGATGAGGGGAAGATGCGACAACTTATATAATATATTGTGCTTTGAAAAATGGTAAAATAAGACAACTATTAATGTGTATTGAGATCACTAAAAAGGCAAAAACAAATAATTTTTTTTTATCAATTTTATTAAACCTCTGTTTCCCATAAATATCAGATTCATTAAGCACTTGAATTAAATTAAATAATAAAAGTGTACATTATTATTTGAATTATACTTCATCCTTTTTTTTATATGAGACAATTAAATTAATAAAAATTGATATATTTAATTGATGGGAAAAACCAGAGATAATTAGCAATAATTATCTCAATAATGCGGAATATTTTTTTCCCCCACCTGTGCAGATAAATGGCCAAACAGAAAATACAATTCCAAGAGCAATAATAATTGGCAGAAAATTAAATATGAGACAAGCACAATTTTAACGTGGAAAACTTCCCTCAAATTGAGAGAATAAAAACCACGGGACCTAGTCCAGTAAAATCTTCCACTATAATAATTAATGGGTACACAAGAGTCTTCCTAATAACAATAGGGAATATCAATCAACAATAACAACCTTATAACAACCTTCCACTAAAGTGGGTATGCCAAAGTAACTGTCAGAGATAAAACTACTCAAATTATATATTAAAGTAACAAACTCAGTGGTAGGAATAACATACTAAATTTGTAGATCAAACGGAGCAAGTTTGCTGTTACCACCACGGGAATCAAACCCTTATTTTTCTTCTCTGGCAACCGTTCTTCTTCTGTTGTCTTTCTATATTCTGTGTTCTCCGTTTCTTAGAGATTTCTAAATCCCTTTTATTAACTTCGAGTGGATCAAGCCCACTAAAACTTTTTTTTTCTTTTTTTCTTTTTATTTTAATAATAATAATAATACTATTAATAAAATTGGTGGGTTCCACTTGGGGAGTGAGTCCACCCAACAAATCTCCCCCTCACGACTCAAGTGGGAAGGTATTGCTCAACCATGCCAGCTTTCTTTCTGCAACATATCATCTTCGACATAGGCAATGTCTTTGTCATCATATCTGAACCATTCTCATCAGTATGAATCTTCTCAATTAAAAATGACTTCATTTCCAGTGCATCTCGTATCCAATGATACCGCACTTCAATATGCTTCGACTTTGCATGAAAAGTCGGATTCTTGCTGAGATGAATCGCACTCTGACTGTCACAGAATAACACAAACTTATCTTGCTTGAGGCCTAACTCATGTAGGAATTTCTTCATCCACAAGAGTTCTTTGGAAGCTTCAGTTGCTGCAATGTACTCAGCTTCAGTAGTAGATAAAGCAACACACTTGTGTAGTCTTGATTGCCAAGACACAGCTCCCCCTGCAAATGTCATCATGTAACCAGAAGTAGATTTTCTAGAATCAAGATCACCTGCCATATCTGCATCTGTGTAGCCATCCAACACAGGTTCACCACCTCCATAGCATAAACACACTTTGGAAGTGCCTCTGAGGTATCTGAGAATCCACTTCACTGCTTGCCAATGATCTTTACCAGGATTAGAGAGAAACCGACTAACAACTCCAACTGCATGAGCAATATCTGGCCTTGTGCATACCATAGCATACATCAAACTACCAACTGCGGATGCATAAGGAACCTTCTTCATCTCTTCTTTGTCTTTCTCACTTGTAGGACATTTATCAGAATTCAATTTAAAATGAGTAGCAAGTGGAGTACTAACAGGTTTGCAATTGCTCATGTTAAACCTCTCTAACACCTTCTCAATATAATTATGTTGAGACAACCATACTTTTTTATTCTTCCTATCACGAGTAATTCTCATGCCCAGAATTTGCTTTGCAGGACCCAAGTCTTTCATTGCAAAGGACTTGTTCAAATCTTTCTTTAAAGGTTGAATCTTCTTAGTATCATGACCAACAATCAACATGTCATCCACATATAACAAGAGAATAATATAATCACCATCAGAGAATTTCTTGATAAACACACAATGGTCAGAAGTAGTTTTACCATACCCATGTTTCTCCATGAAAGATTCAAATTTCTTGTACCATTGTCGAGGTGCTTGCTTGAGCCCATACAAGCTTTTCTTCAATTTACACACAAGTTGCTCTTTACCTTTGACTTCGAAACCCTCTGGTTGCTCTATATAGATCTCTTCCTCCAAATCACCATGAAGGAATGCAGTTTTCACATCAAGTTGTTCAACTTCTAGGTTTAAACTAGCTGCTAACCCAAGCACAACTCGGATATAGGACATCTTTACCACAGGTGAAAAAATTTCATCAAAGTCAATACCTTTTCTCTGATTAAAACCTTTCACAACCAATCTTGCTTTGTATCTTGGTTGAGAATTATTCTCTTCAGTCTTTATCTTGCATACCCATTTGTTCTTGAGTGCTTTTCTACCATTAGGCAACTTTACCAAATCAAATGTGTGATTCTCATGCAAGGAATTCATCTCTTCTTGCATGGCCTTCAACCACTTTTCTTTATCAGTATTTGTAATAGCTTCTTGATAGTACTCTGGCTCTCCACTATCAGTGATCATCACATACTCGTGTGGAGGATATCTTTGAGAAGGTTGACGTTCTCTAGTAGATCTTCTCAAATCAAACTCGACTGGTGGCTCAATTGGAACCTGCTCATCATGGTGAGGCACATGATCATCAGTTACATTCTCATCATCTACCTGTATATCTCCCCCATCAACAAGAGTTTCCGTAGGAGGCTTAGGCACAACATCAATGTAACTTCTGAGATTTGGTTTCTGTTTTTCAGCTTTATCAAAATCTTCAACAGTCTGGTCTTCAAGAAATATCACATCTCGACTTCTAATAATTTTCTTGTCAACCGGATCCCACAATCTATAAGCAAATTCTTCATCACCATAACCGACGAATATACACTGTTTGGATTTACTATCAAGCTTAGACCTCTCATCTCTTGGAACGTGAACAAAACATCTACAGCCAAAAACTCTCAAATGACGGTAGGAGACATCTTTCCCTGTCCACACTCTATTTGGAACATCACCATCAAGTGGAATAGAAGGAGAAATATTGATCAAATCCACTGCAGTTTTCATTGCTTCACCCCAAAAGGATTTCGATAATTTTGCATGAGAGAGCATACATCTGATTCTGTCATTAATCGTACGATTCATTCTCTCTGCAACACCATTATGTTGAGGTGTCTTTGGAACTGTTTTCTCAAACCTAATTCCATGTTCTCTGCAATACTCTTCAAATGGACCTCTGTATTCACCACCATTATCTGATCGAACACATTTCAATTTTCTTCCTTTTTCTCTTTCAACACTTGCATGAAAGTGCTTGAAGACTCCAAATACCTGGTCTTTAGATTTCAAAGGAAAAGCCCACACTTTTCTAGAGTGGTCGTCAATAAAAGTCACAAAATATGATGCACCACCAAGAGATTTACTATCCATCATACAAACATCAGTATGAACTAAATCAAGAATATTTTGCCTCCTATGAGGACCAGTGTTATGAAAAGATACTCTATGTTGTTTTCCAGCAAAACAATGAGTGCAAGTTTTTAGAGACATACATTTCACAGGAAGAAAAATTTTCTTCGCAAGTATGTTGAGTCCTTTCTCACTCAAGTGACCAAGGCGCATATGCCATAAATCAGAAGATGCATCTTCAATTGCATTCACTTCTTCCTTGCATAGCTTCGTAGGCATCCTATAGAGAGAAGTAGAACTTTGCTCCTTTGCAACCACTAGGGACCCTTTGGTGATTTTACATATACCACCACCACCAAAGTAAGTGTGATAACCATCAATATCCAATGCTTTCACCGAAATCAAATTGAGACGAATATCAGGAACATGTCTAACATTCTTCAATTGAAGCTTGCAACCAATCCCAGTTTCAATCCAAACATCTTCCATACCGATAATTTTACATACTCCTTCATCTCCCATTTTTACCATGCCAAAATCACCAGCATTGTAAGATGAGAAGAAATCACGCCTAGGAGTAACATGATATGAGGCACCCGAATCAATAATCCAAATTGAATCCTAACATGCAAGGTTTATGGAATTATCATCACAAACAATGTAGACATTATTAACAGATACAACTGCTGTTGTATCTTTATCATTTTTCTTCTCTTTGTCTTCATCTCTTTCCCTTGATTGATCTCTCTTAAGGAACCTGCAATTTCTTTTTATGTGACCCGTTTTGCCACAATGATAGCATATCACTTCTTTTCTATTCCTTGACTTGCTTCTTGACTTGCTACGACTTTCAGAGTTGTCGTGTCTATGGAAGTTTCTAGATTGACTTCTCCCCCGTGACTCTGTGACTAGTGCTTCTGAATTTGAGGAAGGACCAACCAAACCACGTTCCTTTCTTCGAGCTTCTTCATTCAACATGCTCTCTTTAACTATTGACATTTTCAACTTTCCACTTGGAGCTTAATTGGTCAACGTCACAACAAGGATTTCCCGATTATCAGGCAAGGAACTCAACAATAACAACGCTTGCAACTCATCATCTAATTTAATTTCTGCGGTTGTCAACTGATTCACTGTATTCTGAAAAATACTCATATGCTCTGCCATTGAATCCCCATCTTTATATTTCATATTGACCAGCTTCCAAATTAAGAATGCTTTATTTTGCACATTCTTTCGTTCGTACAACTCTTTTAATTTTTCCCACATCTTGTTAGCATCTATTTCAGTTTCAACATGTGGATATATACTAAGATCCAACCACTGCCTGATCAACGCCACTGTCTTTCTATTCATCTTCTTCCAGTCAGCGTCAGATTTATCTGCGGGTTTAGCAGTGTTACCCTCAATAGGATCATACAAATCTTTACTGTATAACATGTCTTCCATGAGAGTCTTCCAAAGTGTGTAATTAGAAGAGTTGAGTTTAATCATATTGGGACCTTTATTTTCCTCCTCCATTTAAATGCACAAATCAAATAACCGAGCTCTTGATACCACTTTGATGGGAAAAACCAGAGATAATTAGCAATAATTATCTCAATAATGCGGAATATTTTTTTCCCCCACCTGTGCAGATAAATGGCCAAACAGAAAATACAATTCCAAGAGCAATAATAATTGGCAGAAAATTAAATATGAGACAAACACAATTTTAACGTGGAAAACTTCCCTCAAATTGAGAGAATAAAAACCACGGGACTACTCAAATTATATATTAAAGTAACAAACTCAGTGGTAGGAATAACATACTAAATTTGTAGATCAAACGGAACAAGTTTGCTACACACCTGTTACCACCACTGGAATCAAACCCTTATTTTTCTTCTCTGGCAACCGTTCTTCTTCCATTGTCTTTCTATATTCTGTGTTCTCCGTTTCTTAGAGATTTCTAAATCCCTTTTATTAACTTCGAGTGGACCAAGCCCACTAAAACTTTTTTTTTCTTTTTTTCTTTTTATTTTAATAATAATAATAATACTATTAATAAAATTGGTGGCTTCCACTTGGGGAGTGAGCCCACCCAACATTAATTTATAGTGTATCTACTAAATACACCAACTTTTATTGATTTTAATTTTTTATAAAAAAAAAAAAAAAAAACTCTAGAAAGTAGTATTTAAAATAAATATTCATATCGGGTAAGACTTTGTTAAGGAAAATGTGAAAACTAATTTCAGCTTCAACGTGTAGTATTAGTTCGAGAACTATTATTATAATTAGCCTCATTTTTCTTCCATCGAAAAAGAGTGATTTAAACTTTAAAATTATTTTTTAGTTTGAAATCATCTTTCTATGTCATTTTTTTTTTTAATATCTAAATAAGCAGTTTTCACATAATTTAGTCTTCTCTTATATTTTATGTGATTTTGTCCTTTGAGTGGAGCTTTATTTTTTTTTTTCGGTTGTCTTGGTGCCACATTGTTTGGTTTTGTTTTATTGTGATATTTGTTTGGTTTAGTTTAAAATATCAACTTCAATTCATTATAAATTAAGTAAATGACTTAATTGTCAATGTTTCACATTCAAGACATGAATATTCTAGTCACCTTAATTTTGTTACATCTATAGACATTTTACCATTTTATGTCATTAATTTGAACATTTGTTCACGTATGTGACACCCTAAACCCAAAATAATATTTGTAATAATTTGTATCGTATTTCTATAAAAATTGCAGCGGATAAATAAAAATTATATTTTCAAGAAAATAAAAATTTTTGTAACTAATTTAAGATATCACGTTTCTCAAAGTACACATGCAACAATTCAAATTTTATTACTCAAATAAAACAATTTAATCTCAATGAACTTGATTTAACTATAAATTCTTATTTTAATTCTAAAAACTACTAGTACTAAGGTTTTCATATAAAAATGTCATTTGTAATTACATTATTAAAAAAATAAATTACAACTTTTAGTTTCCAGTATCACTTATCAGAATGGGGTTTCTCCTAAACTTCAACTTCAAGATTCATTAATCTGTAAGAACTGCGATTTCGCAAACGCAGGGCCAAGTCAGTCAAACACAAACAACGAAGGAGGTGAGTCTTGAAATCATATTAATAGTATAATATGAGTAAGAAGAACATGCAAACAATCATAATAAAACCGTATCATAATCACTTTACGATATATCAAAATATTTAAGTAAATAGTATCATGTTATAACATCAAAGTTACTCAAGTAAAATAATCATCTCATTATAATATGCATCAAATCATCTAATTATTATTACCTTTGAAACACATCAATCACAACAAAACAATCACAAGGAAATGTTATGTTATGCATGAGCTTAGACTCTACTTCACAATGTGGTACCATTCTAACTCTGAAGTACTTGGTATGAGGCTTGATACTATGCCACCATCCTGGTGGACGGACAATTCAAATTGGCCATGTCCTCATAGATCCCCTCAACTCATCCCGAGACACATATACGTGACAGTCGAGGTAAACGTGTGTTGTGTGGTAGCTCCCGACATTTGGAGTGCTACCTCCAAGTCATCTAGGAGTTCCCCTCGAATACCTCCAAGGTCTAACAATCTTGCCTTAGGACTCGACAGCAGACCGCCACGATCAGGCTCATTCAGTTGTACTTCCCCGAAATCACTAGGCTTGTCAAGTCTTACCTATATGATGACAAAATAATCTTCACTTCACAATTTCTCAATATTTATTTTCTCCTCTCGTTGGCCTATTATACTCCACTAAGAACCATCATCTCAAACACAAATTGAAATCACAATTATTTCACCAACTATGGAGTTACTTCAATATTCTCATCACAAATTCACAACATCACTATCATTAATCATATTTCATCACATAGACTCATCATAAATTTATAACATCACTATCATCAACCAAACATCATCACATAAACTTATCACAAATTTATAACATCACAATTATTAATCATACATCATCATCATCACATAAAATTATCACAACACATTCATCTTTTGTTATCACATCACATAAACTCATCTAATCACACATATATATAAATTTTATTTGACACTCAATATTACAATAATATCAATTTCACACATTCAAAGAAATTAAATCAATCAACACCCTACAAATATTTCTATTATATATTTTAATCTCACAATTTCCATATTTGTATATTAATTAATTTGTCCCTCAAAGGGCTACTGCCATACGAAGCGAGCCCTGGATGAATCGTTGGAAAATACGGTTTTTCCGTTCATCTCACAATATATTATATTCATGAATTCAAACGCTCACTCACCCCTTACCTCGACCAAGGATTTTGTGCACCGAATGTGATATCTTTATTTAATGTATCATATTTTCGTCAAACATTGCCTCTAATAACCCAGAAAAGATGATAAAACAACAAAATACAAATAAATTATTTACTATTGATAGTATAATAAAAAAATTATTTAATATATATATTAACACAATTACATACATAAATATATAATTTTAAAACACAACAAAATCATAGGATGCTAAATAAATAGTGTGTACAATTTTGATTTTAAATAGGAAAATGATGTATTGGATGTAGTGCAACTAATAATATTTATTTACTTTTTATTGAATAATACCTACAGTTTAAAATTAAAATAATTAAAGTTTTTTCAATGTAAAACAAAATTAAACATTTTGCAACGCAGTTTCCTACCTAATGTTGTAAATTGTTATAAGATGGTTTATTGTTTAATTTTATACATATTATAAATAATTGATAAATTTCAGAAATTTAAAATTTAATTTGATATTTAACAAGGAAAATGGTAATAAGTTGATTATTATATTAATAAAAAAAAATCATATGATAATTATTGAAACAGTAATAAGTTGATTGTTAGAGAAGATAGGAGCATAAAAATTATACGATGAAGATGAATACAAGAGATAATAATAACTAGTTGGATTATAACTTTTATAATATATGTATATTTTATGAGTAAATTGTCAATTTCATTATTATAAATTTTTAGTGAGATTAAAACTTAGTTTTAAAATAATAAGGAAGAAATTTGCAGAGATACTAAAATACAAAATTTGTAACGATATCAAATACAATCACCTTATTGTGAGTAAGTTGACTACTTCGCATAATATCGCTAATTTCTTTTCTTCTTTTTGTTTTTAAATTCAAAATCTTTTTTATATTTGTGAATGACTACTTAGTCCTTTTTTTTTTTTTATGTGCGGCATTATAGAAAGGATTAGTACGTTTAGCGGCTGATGGGAAAGACATTTTCGGCACAGGTAGCAATTTGCCTTCATACTTATGTAGTTATATATATTTACTTAGTGGATCCAATATATATGTATATAATTATAGTTAGTAGTATAGTAAAAATATAGCAGTTAACGTAGACACACGTTTATGTGTTATTTATTTTTATTTTGCTAAAATAAAATTAATAATTATTTAATTTCCTTTTTAATATTCTTTTAAATACAGTTTTTCAAATATTATTAATATTTTATAAATTAGAGTAATTAAAATGATCAATATAGAAAAAACATATTACTAATAATTGAAACTCTCACATTTAAAATAATCTCTACAATTATATTTATTTCTCAAAATACTTACATTATAATAATACCAACATATTAGAAAATAGTCAAAATTATAAAATAAATAAATATAACATCAATATTTTATATTAATTACTAAATCATAATAAATATATATAAAATCACAAT
>JBBPBT010000151.1:12612890-12636003 GCA_037974875.1 Cicer bijugum | reverse complement strand
AAAAAATTGATTTTGACATTTCATAATATAGATATTATTCATTAGATATTTTTTAAGAAAAATAAAAATTGTTTTGTGCTTGTTTATTGTAACCAAAATCAAATTTTTAAAAATAATCCTTTATAAAAAAAAAACATATTTTTACGAGATATTATTAAAAACATCTCCTTTGAATCAGTTTTAGGTTAATTCAAATTTTTATTTATTAAAAAATTATAAAAAAATCAAATGAAATTTAAAGTCATTATTTAAAAAATTAAATAAATGCAATCCCTATAATTTAAGATTATAATTCAAGATTATTTAAAGATTGTCATTTTATATCTAACCTATATAACATGCCAAAAACATACCGTACGAGATTTTGGTGTCACATGAAGAAGTTGTCACGCTAATATCTAATGGATGATTGAGTCATAGTAAAGACAAATAACATAACCATAAAGACCAAAAGCAAAAATTAAAAAAAAAATTACAAGGTGAAAAATAGAAAGAAAACAAAACTTTAATTTCAACTTGTAATTTTAATTATGTATATGCAAGTATGACATCAATGTTAAATAATTAACAACATTTTTATCTATCTTCAATCTTTTTTTATTTAAGTAAAATTTATCTTTTAAGTTGTTTTCTTGATCTTTATCATCATCATTACTATCCCCAAAACATTATCTTATTGTAAAATTCATGAATATATATATTTTCTCATATATATAGTTCATCAATAATAAAATTCTTCTACAGTATAGAATTGAAAGCTAAAGCATTCGTAATTAGGGAAGTTTGGATTTTCATCTTCACCGTGAAAATTTATAAGTGTTGAAGTTTGTCATATTATTTTGATATAACACATCTAGCAAGTGACATTCTCATTCTCATTCGTATATAGACAACTATACATTAAATTAGTGTTTATTTCTAATTTTATCTAATACAAATTATTTTGCATGCTTGAATTACTGTGAATAAGATAGAGGTGTAGATAATACTTGGTCGGTAAAGATTACTATATAATAATTTAATTTAAAGGATTATTCAAAAAATAAAGTGCAATGGAGATCGATTGAAAATGCATATAAATCTCATACAGAATGAACTTGAAACAACTTATGAACTTTAACATGCAATGCAACATCATGTAATCGGATTCAGAGACAACTAATTGATTATTCCGACAAGTAACGATGTGTATCATCCACCTTAATCTGAAAAAAAAAAAAAAAAAGAAATAATAATTAACGGAACTAGTGAAACATATTTTAAAGGATTATTAACATGTGAGATGGAGCTTATGGTGTGTTGCAAGTTAATTGATAACTTTTTAGAAAGTTTAAGTCTATATATGTATACGTTTTCTTTTTTATATTTGAAAAAAATAAAGAACATGGTATTATTTAATATGTTCATATATCACATTTTTTCAAAAAAAATTAAATATCAAGTTTTATTTCAAATATATATTAAAATATAAACTTAATTCTCCATAGTTTTTCCTTTTAAAATTTTAACTTGCAAACACTCCTTTATAGATTATAAATAGATAATATCATAAAAATTAAACTTTATTAGAATCTAATGATGAGTAATTAGTCTAACATCAACTTAGAATTGAAAAAATGTTAGAAATACAAAAAATATGACTTATATATACATTATCTTAAAGTTTTGAATTGAAATATAATTTCAAGATCTCTTAGAGATCCTCTACGTTATAGCTTGTTGTTGCTGCCACAATACCCCGAACTCCCCAACAAACTTTTTTTTTTTTTCCTTATGAAAATTCAACACCTGGCTTCAATTGTTACTTCATTTTTCACCTTTTTATTGCCAATCACCTAAGTCTGATCAATTCACAATAATTCCCTTCCCATTGTTGCTAAGATTCTGTTATAATTAATAATCACTACATTTATAGGCAACCAAGTCTTTGGATGGGGTGCAAACACTAAACAGCCGGAATTGGATTATTGCTTGCAAAGTTTATGAAGATTACATACTTTACACTATCTCTAAAACTCAACAAGTAGATAATGATTAAATTTTAAAATTATGAATTCAAACAATCACCAAATTATATTATTCCCAAAAGATGCCAGTTGAGTATGGTATTAGCTAACATCATTGTTGTGGCTTAGATGGAGTTGGAGATGCCGGCGGCTTTAAATCCGGATACTGCAAAGAAAGATAAAAATGATGAAATAGCTCTTATTTTATCAAAGACTGTGATCTTAAAAGTTTAAATGTAAGAAAGCAGTAATAGGCACACATCCTAAATGTATGTCCTTTTTAGTCCATACAGTATAATTATTTTTCTCATTTTGGTTCCTGTAACTCTATCAATCTATCATACAGGATCTAATTGAACATAAATCAGATGTTACAGAGATTAAAACCCATAAAAAATTATATTATAAAGACTAAAACCAAACATGAGTGCAAGCAAATTTATATGGACTAAAAACATACTTAACCCCTTATTGTATTTACACAATAATGGCTTCACTCGAGTTAAGGTGCAATTACTATCAAGATTACAACACTTTCATCTTAAAGTGTGATTATTCATGATTTAGAGATATTGCATAATGAATAAGTGTACATGAAGTAAATCAGAATCCTAAACTTCTGAAGCTTTCAGGTTGTGAGGGAACTTGGATCAGAATATAGAGAAAACTAAAGAAACAAATTAATAGCAAGCAACATTAACTAATTGATATTTTCTGCTTAAACCATTGAACATGCATTGTTTAGATATGAAGGGTCACTACCGTTAAAAAGAAAAATAGAGCAAGAGACAGAGAGAGTTGAGGATAACATACATTGGGATAGGGAGAATAGGAAACTACTGAACCGATTTTCATTTCCGGATTGGACTCTACAGACCTTTTAACGCGACCATTATCTGTCTCTTGATTTCCAACTGCAGGGATATCTAAGGATAACACGCTCTCATTATTACTATCATTTTGCTGAATGGCTCCATTTCCATTAGTACTGAGCTTTTCTGCTGCTTTAGTCTTTTTCCTCCGGTTTATATGCACAGAAGGCGGCAAAAGGGTATCCTGTATAGCCTGCAACAACAAAGACCCAACATATGAACTCTTTTTTTAACCATCCAGTTCTCAAGAAAAAGAGGTCCTGGTAATCCAAAATTCAGCTGAAAGATAAGTAAAACATGACCATGAGTTGTTTCATTCAGAGTTCAAACTCCTTGTTTAAATCTTCACATATACTCTAGCAAGTAAGAATCTTTTGAAGCTTCATAGGGTGCTTTGATTCATAGAATGAAGAATGCTAACTTAGATCCAAATTAAATGGTTTTCTAAGGTGAAGAAATATATGAATAGAACGTAGAGGATGTTGGATGCATTCTGGAAAACAAACAACAGGAAGAAGAGAGGATAAGAGAAAGGCCATACCATCCACCCTTTCTGGCCTCTAACTCCACCTTTGATTGCGTAGGCTTCTTTGAAACCATTCTTGAATAATAACTCGGCAACTTTCATGGAATTACCGTCAAAACTACCTTACATTCAAAAGAGTAACAAGTGAGGAATTTTTTACACTTGTATAGTATATGGTTAAAAAAAATGAAAAAAATTCTCATCAACAATGTGACTCCTATAACCTTAGTCAGAGTTGTATCATAACCACAATATTTCTCAATCTTTAGAAAAATGTGAAATGTGAAGCGATAATATAAGTGAAATGCCCAAACAAAAGTCATAACCAAACCACACCAGCCTAGAAGGCACTTTCCAGGCCAGATAACCATAGTTTGAATCAGTCCTCCATTCACTTCTATGCAACATTACATTGAAGAATGAGAAAATGGAAATGTTTGAAACAACCAAGGTAGATACAGAAGAAAGATTTCACATTAAAATAAAATTTAAGTTGGGAGAACCATGGTTCGAAAATTGGAATGTCATTCAAAGTTGTATCCCATCCCAACTCCCCATATTTTATTTAAATTTATTATCTACTCGATTTAAATTTTGGTAGGTAAATAGATAAAGCATATCTAATAACATCCACTTTATGTCACTTAGCATTAGCAGATCGAAAAGTTTTTCTTACAAGAAATATAGCAGTCAAAGAAACCTCATTGGAAATTCTAGTGTTATTACAGCATATGCCAAATTAAACAATCATAAAGAAATTATCAGACACCTTTTCCACTTATGTACTAAATTATGCCAAATGTTTTGATAAACAATTTAATTTGTAGCATAAATACTTATCATATAAATGCTTATCTATAAACTATATCTATAACAAAAGATAAAATCAAATCAAATTATTTTTATAGAAACTATAAGTTATTTTCATAAATTATCTTTGAGAGCTTATAGAAATAATTTGAAAACAACTTATGGACATGTCATAACCTGTGTTCATAAGCTCATTCAAACATCCTCACAAGTGTTTATGTCACTAGACAAATTCAAATAAATCTATCCAAACACACCTTTAAAAACACAATTGTAGTTTCTTCTTTTATCTACTTTTCGTTTTCCTCTTCAATTAAACATGACTCAGAATTCAATTTCATAGAGATAAACCCTTATGAATATAAGTGTTTATGTATAAGTATTTCTATTTCTATTTATGTATAAGATGTTTTCATACGTTATCTTGAAGAGCTCATAAAAATAAGCTGAAAACACCTTATAGACCTGTCCTAAGTCGTTTTCATAAGCTCTCTCAAATAGCTTCCTAAGTGCTTATACAATAAGACAAGTTCAAATAAGTTGATCCAAATAGTAGAACCACAATTTTAGTTTCTTTTATTTACTTTTCTTTTTCCAGTTCAATTGAATAAAGATAAACATTGCATTAAGTGAAATGAAATGAAATTGCTGCAAAACAAGTTTCATCCTTTCATTATTATTCTCCCTACATATTACCTGTCCAAAACACATACAACAGTGTTCGACGCATCCTGGAATCTCTCCAACACTTTCTTCACAAACCCATCTTCATTACCCTCATTGAACTCAACCAACACCACTTCCTTCTTCAACATATTCAAATTAGGAGACCCCAAAAACTTCACATTCTTCCTATCCCTTATATCCAACAACTGCGAATCAGGATCATCACGAAGCTTCCTGAACGCATCAATTGCCGAAACAAATTTATACTTCCTGAAATACTCTTGTGTAAGAGGGATAGCAACAAGATAAATGAAGCTACAACCAGCAACGAAAAACGGGTATCGGTTGAAGAAATCATCAATGGAGACAAGAATAGATTCCAAGTTGATTTTGCCTGCATCTGATAAAGTGGATGATGCGGTTTCAATAGCAAGAGATGGAAATGGAGTGAAGAGGTGGATAATGGGAAGTGAAAAGGAAGATTTGTTGAAGAGGTTTTGAAGTGAGGTAGGAGAATGGGTTTGGATGGTGGGAGGGAAATGGGGTTTAGGAAAAGATGGAATTGTAGAAGAGTGGGGTTTGGTGGTGAAGAGTTTTTGGGTTTTGGGGTTGAAGAGTGGATAAGAGAGGAGAAGAGACAGGGAATCCATGAGGAAGTGCCAAATGCTCACACCAAGGTTTTCCAAAAATAGATAAAATGGCTTTACATTTTCTTTTTTCAAAAATAAAAAGCCTTTACTTTATTATATGCATCTTCTTCTTCCTAGTTAGGAATTTATAATTTACAATAAAATTATATTTCAACTTTATTTATTAATCCAATCAACTTATATAATAGATCTATTATTTTAGTGTTTTTTTTAACAATTCAAAATTTAATAATATTAATTTTAATAAACTATGCACAGATTATATAATATTCATATGTCGTTATTAAGTAATTTAATAAAATTTAATTATATATATAATTTAATTGCAGTTTTGATCTCTTTATTTTAGTTGAATCACGAAAGTAGTCCTCCATTTTGTTTCTCCTCAGTTTTGGTCCCCAAACATAATTTTTGTTCAAAATTTGATGAAATTTCATTTTTTTAAAATCGTACTGCACCATTTATGAGTATATATTTTTAGTACAATTGTTGCAAATGAGATCTTGAGTCACGATGTAACTTAAATAAATGCAAAAAAATGAAATTTCATGAAGGTTTGGACCAAAATTCTTTTTAGAGGACCAAAACTAGAGAAAAACAAAATGAGAGGACTAATTTTGCGATACAACTAAAATAGAGTATACAAAATTACAATTAAGCCTAAAATTTAATATTCATATGTCGTTATTATATGACGTTTTAATATATTCATAAAAACGAATGTCTGTTTAATATTATTTCTTTAAAAACGTAGGTAAAAACATTTAAATAATTATTTTTTTTATCAAATTTAAATGACGTCATATGATTGGACAATTGTGTCAATCTATTTTAAGAATTTGGGTGTTCTTTGTAACAATAATTGTGTTATTTGAACAATAAAATTGGACAACTTTTAAAGAGTTCTCGTCATAGTTAATCACATTGTATACCGGTCTCTTCCCCCTTCATAGGTAATATAGTAAATATTAGTCATTCATATAATTGGCTTGGACATGTTTTTGGTATACAGGAAATGTGTGAGGAGAAGTAGCATGTTCCTTCTGTAAGACCAACGAAAAGAACATTCTTATAAGCCTTACAGAACATCCAATGAAAAATCCAGATTTTTTCTATATTTACACGAACTACGCTTCTGTCATGTACAAGAAGATATATGGACTCTATAGCTGCTAGAAACCGGATTTGAAATCCATGCATATCAAAGTCTTTTCTCCAAATTGCTAAGGAGATCTTCCATGCATGCTTTGTAAACTTCCATGCCTGAAACATGTTTCGCAATGTCGAAGCCAACAGTCATCCATTTCTTCCCCAGTTCAATTTGACCCAACCTCACTGGGACTGCTGCTCGGTTCCATGCAGTCATGGCAAGCCACTTTCCTTCTTCAATTGGATACTCGCCTTCCTTCAAACCAACCATTATCCTATAGGCTTGCTTGTACATGCTATATACAAGATCATCATCTTTTTCACCCTTGTGGATGCTAGCAATGATTATAAGCTTGCGAACAACAAGAGCGACATTTTGATAATCTGGAACTGGTGATGAAAGAAAAGATGAGAGACACTCATTTAGAGCAAAACTGGCAACTTCATGGTTAGACCACGGTCCCTGAGAGGCATATAGGCCTATCTGAAGAAGGGACTGAGGCTTGCAAGCCTTTGAACTGGCAAAACTTTTCACTGTGAAGAGTTGTGATCCTGAGTCATTTAGCCTTCCTTGTATATCATAAGCAGTGAAAGTGTATATGAAGAAAAGGTCAGGTTCAATGGTATTGATTTGGCCATTGTTGACAGAGTTCTCGGCTGAAATTGACTTGAGCATCTGCATCCACATAGGATAGGAGCAAGATAATATTCAACAAGATTCACAATTAAAATATAATAACAAAATTACTTTTGACAGTAAATACAACTTATTTTATCCATTAAATTCGAGTCAACTTGACCCATTTGAAAAAGACTAATGCATCAGGTACCAAGTCATGAAGAAAACAAAATTTTCATACCTGCCCTGCTCTATCTAGTAAAGTTACAGCTTGTTTGACTTCAGTTTCTGACATAGCAGTCTTTCTCTGAAATTCTAAAGCTATCATTGATGACACAGAAAGCACTAATGATTTACAAACCATGAAATTGCTCTCATCATCAGACCCTTTAACTAGTAGAGCATAAAAGTTTGATGCAAGTCTTAAGAACTCGGCAGACAATTCGTAGTTCTTATCCTGTCCTGTTTTTGTACCAAAGTTCCATGAAGTCACAGCAAACCAGTTCCGCTCACGTCTCCCAACCTCCTCTTTTCCAAAAAAGCAATCAGGACCAAGCTCAGATGCTCGTGTATGGGCAAGTTTTAAGACTTTAAGAACTTGCTGTTCATTACCCGGTTCTTGAGATATGACAGTGACCAAGGTACGCATAACTGTTACCTCTGCTGTTGGCATGGACTTTCCTGAAGCATAAAAGTTTAGCATAGTTGATAGACAGGCAACAGCAACCGGTGGAGCACGGCAAGCAACAGCTTCATGTGCTGAAAGTGAAAGAAAATCTGGTTGAAAGTCGAGGCACGTAGTCATCGCTTCAATTTGGGTAATAGCACCTTGGCTGTCATTTTTTTGGAGATAAATTTTGTACTGAATTAAAACAAATGAAACATTAATATAAGTTCTCATTTCATTCCAATTATCAACATTATCAAAATGAGAAGCAAGTAGTCTTAGTTAAAGTAGTAACGAACTTAAAACATTGATTAGCAAATAGTGTAGTGTCTTCTTCAAAAGATCCAAACCTAACTGTAAGTATTGTGATTTTGTGGCCACCTATATTTATATATCCATGTGTGTGACATAGATACAGAGGAACCAATACACAAGGAGAGATAGAGAAGACAGTACCTTAAGAAAAGCACAGACAACGTTGGGCTCAAGCTGCAAAGATGGAAAAATAAGGATAACATGTCTTATTTGAATGAATGTTCATGCAACAAAGTCAAAATTCTAATGGTCAACAATACCTTCTCGGCTTCATCGATGTATTCTTTAGCACGATCCAGCTGTAAGAGACCAAGGTGGCAGAGACACAAAACTCTAAAGCCCTTGGCTCGAAGTATTCTGTTCTCTGTGTCATGTGGAATATATAGCATTGATTTTTCAAAGAGTTCTGCACTGGTTCCATAATCTTTTGACTGAAAATTGTCAGCACCGCTGAAAATCAAGTAAAATTATTGAGATCAGTGATCTCACTTGGAAGAAAATCCCCCATCGTAGATGGCAGTTACTGTTTAATTAGATAAACACTGCGGCTGCAGGAATATTGTGGTAGTATAGAATGTATTTCTCACTAAAACTACATATACACGCTTAAGGAAAAAGTCTCACCTAATTCTACAATGTTTGCTGTATTTTGAAATTTGAAGGTTAACTTTTAGAAGTGGAATCAATGAGAAAGCCGCAAAGAATAACTTATATTAGTTACCTACTAGAATAGTACAATATGATTTGAATTGTATCTTTCTGTTTTACTTGACATTAGTTCAGAAGATGTGGACTAATGATTGGTCGGTGTGCATACACAGTGTATGTGAGTGTCGTAAATTCAAGAGTACCGAGTTGGAGTATTACTCAGAAAAGGAAACTTATTGCCCATGTTGAACCAACGATATTTGGATTCAACACAATGACATTCATACATCACATCCAATGACATTGCTTATATTGAATATCATGCTAGATTACTTCAACTTCAACCAAGAAAGGTAACGCATATAGCTTGGCAATTTCATAATTTCAAATAACTTTTTCCACATTCAATCACACACTTAGTACATATTCTCTTCTGAAAACATTTAGGATGACAAAACATTAAGATAACAAATCTAAAGAAATATATTTTTGAAGTTTAACTGTTTAAGACACATTCCACAGTGTTATCATGCAAAGGGCACAAAACAATCACAAACCACATTCAAATTTATACAACTATATGAGCCAGTAGAAGAAACAGATTAGGAATGAACCAAAGAGTATAATAGTATTTATACCAATTCCATAGAACAGCGTGCATTGCCGTTCTATCCTTAGCAGCTTCCTGTCCTGCAAATAGTGCCACCACCCTTTCATCAGACACAAGCTCAGCAACCACTTTAGCCCTCACTCTAGCCCCTTCTCCACTTCCGCCGAGCACTCTACTCGCCACCCTCACCGCAGCACCAGCACTGACATGACACCTCCCTAATAGCCCCAAAAACACTCCTTTCGCCGTCTCCGCCCCCGCCGTCCCTGCCGCCGCAAAATAGGCCTCCACAGCAGACACCCAAACACCTTCTGGAATCCCTCTGTCGATCACCATTCCCCTTAATTCCTTCTCCGCTTCGCCGTGTCTCCCTAACCCTAACCACGCCTTCATCGCCAAAACCGAAAGGCTTGGATGATCGTCACCACCTTCAGCAGAATCTCTCAAAACCTTCACACATTTAACGACGCTCTCGAATTCCTCTTTCTGCAAATGAATCGCGGCGATGAACCTCAATACCTTCCACCTTAACCCTCTGATTTCCACCTTCTCTTCTCGGGTTCTCGCTGCACCGAATCCCTTCTCGCAATTCTCCAACGCCTCGTTCATCAGCTTCAGCGCCTCGCTCAAATCGCGATTCGCAGCGTCTTCGCTGTTTTTTGATAGTGAGCTTTTGCCGAACGCCATGAATTGTTTCGCGAGCTCCATGTAGTTCTCGCATGAACCAGAGAGCATGTTTTTGCTTCGGTTCAGCAGCGCCACTGCCAGGTTCGGGTCCCGAACCTCCCATGCAGTTCGGGACCGGGCGAGGTTCAAATCCAGTAGCAATTTTCGCTCTCCGGTATCGGTTATCGAAGCAATGTCGAGTTTGGAGATCAAATCGGTGGCTCGCTCGAAGCATTTGGAGGCGAGATCGAATTTACGGAGGTTGTGCCATAGCATGCCTGTCTTGTAGTAGAATGACGCTGACTTGATCGCCGGAGAGGGGATCCCGGTAACGTCGCTGGCGATGGAGAGGAGGTCGGCCGTCAGGTGTCGGAGTTCCGCGTGGTTTTCACTGGCGATGGTGGTCGTGGACGAGGAAGAGCGAATAGTGGCGGTGTTGGAGATGTCTACGCAGGCGTTCCAGAGACGGTAGCTGAGTTTCCAAATCCGAAGCTTCAGTGAGTTAGAAAACGGAGCGAGTTGACTCAGCTGCGTCAGGCAATGCCGGAGATTAGCAGCGGTGGTTTGCGGTGGAGGTTTGTCGGAGGAGTGGGTTTCAATTTGCTTGACAATTGCCTCGATTTGAGAGAGAAGGTGCTGATCATCTCCTCCGTGCCGGAGCTCCGGCGAGGATATCTCAGCAATTCTCATAATTTTGGCGCGAAACTTTGAAAAACTGGTTTTTCTTTTCACCCTTTGGTCGTTTTCTTTCTTTTTACTGCTACTTTTTTTAGAATAATTTTGTATTAATCTTTTACAAGTCTGATACAATATAGTGGTTTCTCTTGATTTTTTTTTTTTCAAAATTGATTTTCAAAAATTGCTTTAGTTAATATTTTGTTCATTTAACAAATTTTGTTAGTATTATAAAGTGATCGAACTCTAACAAGATTAATTTTTAACTCTACAATGCAAGTTCACCTCAAGCATATCTTGCCTTGAGTAAAGAAAACATCTCAAAGAAGATATATTTGCAACTAAATACTTGTTCAACAAGTATTAACAATTTAAGATAATTATTTTGCAGTACCAATCTATTTGTCCTCCAAATTAACATGATAAACCTTGACCTCCAATCACGTTGATTGAGAATCATCGTATCATGTGAAAATTAAAAAGACAATCGATCGACCCTATTATATATATATATATATAATATTCTCGAACTTTTATGTTTTAAATAAATTCATTTCATATGTCATTGTCTATCTCCCTTTTTATCTCTCTACTCTTATTTCGTTGGAACGACTTCCACTCTCTGTCTCTTCTCTATTTCCTGATTTTCTCTCGTTTCCTCTTCTCGGTCCTTTCGTTCGCTACTGTTGATCGGGCTCCATACGACATTGTTTTCTTCCACGCGACATTTGCATCTCCCTTCAACCCTCAAACTTTTATGTTTTGAATAAATTTATTTCATTTGTCATTGTTTATCTCCCTTTCTGTCTCTCTTATTTATTCCTTAATTTTCTCTCATCTCCCCTTCTCGATCCTCTCGTTTGCGACCACTGCTCGCCCTCCACACGGGTTCGTTGTCTTCCATGTGGCGCCTATCTCTCCCTTTTAGCCCTTTCTCTGTGACCTTCTGACAACGTGTTCGTTTCTCACCCAATCTATCTCTTATCACATCTCTATTTTGTAACACTAAATGCTTGTTACAAGCAATTACAATTTGAATTTTCAACAATACACTAAATATAGTCATTTTGAGAATAGTGATTACAATTTGAATTTTCAACAATACACTAAGTATAGCCATTTTAGAGAACGAGACTCGTGAATATTAAAAGTCTAATATAAATTATAAGAGTTCAACTACTATTACAATTTTTTTAAAGTAACATTATAGAATGACACAAAATGAGACACAAATACAAAATATGATTCTTTTTATACTATACAATATTGTGTTTGTGTCATATTTTGTGTTCCAATAACATTATTCTTTCTTTTTATAAGATACATTTGATGTATAATTTGATCAACAAAAATTGATCTATTTAATCCATAACATGAATAAAATACATCAATTTTTATTGATCAAATTATAATCCAAATGTAAAAAAAATATGGAGTTATTTATAAAAAATTTACAAAAATAAATACTATAATTATAAAATAAAATAATTAAATCAGATTGATATTTTTTTTTATGAGTTTGAGTCCAAGTTGAACTAAATTAATAAATTCAACTTTATTAATTTGAGATATAATTCCATGTAATTTTAAAATAGATCGTATAATACTCAAAACAAAACCTCATATTTTATTAACACTATATCAATATTAATATCTTAAACATTATTGTGTTTAAATGTATTTTAATAATTATATATATATATATGTTATTTTTGTCCTTATAGTTAAGAAAATTGTATTAATAGTGTAAAAATTTAGATTTAATTTGTATACATCAATAATGCAAAGATATTTTATATTGTCAATTAATTACCATCTGTTTGACTTTTATTATAATTACTTTTAAAATACACTTATGAATGATTGTGATGTACTTAATGTAAAATTTTTTATATTGACAAAACATAACAATTAATTTATAAAATATTGAAATTTAGAAAAGAAAAAAAATTAAAAACTAATTTTAAATTATTAAAATTATCAACCAAAATTTAATTTCTGACTATATCTTATAAGCGTTAAAAGTTTGATGGATAATATATTTTTATAAATTTACAGCTTAAATTTTTTATATACAATACTATTTCATACATTTTTATTTAAATCCATTAAAATTTAAAAAAATTTGACCATCCAACATTTTCAGTTCAAGCTCCCTGCTGAAGATAAGCATTAGACTTCCAGTTTCCGGTTTGCGATATACTTCTATTAAGTCTATTATTAAGGATAATTTATTGTGTTTAGCGCACATACTTACTGTTGCACATTAAACACATAAGTTGAGAAGGTCACACTTGGATAATATTGATGTGTATTATATTATATTGTTACTATTCTTTTGAATATTATCTTACACAAATATTTTAAAAGTGATTTGTATCTAGTCATTTGATTCCTGTTTGACAAATATTAAAGGAATAAAATATTTTTATTAGTGTATTTTCCTTTTAAGAATAAATAATTAATTACTAATAATATTAACCATTATTTAACTATCAATCTTTTTTATAAATAAATTATCTTTTTTTTTAATTGAAAAATTAATTAACTAACGATTACTAGTTTATTAATAATCACAAATATCTATATTGGGCTTTCTGCTTAAGCCCAAACCTAAATCATACATTGTCCACTATCCACTCACAATTCCTCTTTTCTGTTCTCTAGGTGCCACCTTCTTTCACCTCCGGCGAACAAGGTGAGGCAAGGTCACCGAGAATCACCGGACACAGTTTTTTTTCTTCTTGAAAACCTAACTTCAGCCGCGTCCACAGTTTCTAATGGAAGGCTTAAAGGTTTCAAAAGCCAACTTAGTAGTTTACATTCATCCTTCCAAAAGCAGACAGGTTTCAAACGCAGTTCTCCGTGAACTCAGCTCTATGCTTTTCGCGTACGCTTTCTTCAACCAATGGAAGATGTGACTGTGATTTTTTATTTATTAATTTTTTTTTAATTTATTTTGGTTGTGTTGCGTCTTTGCAGGTACAACGAGATTTTCGACGGCATCGTTTTGGCTTACGATGTAAATTCGTTTGATAAATGCGCGAAGATCCTTCCTGGTATTTATCCTTATTTCGGTGTTAAATTGAAGGTCAATATGTTGCTTTTTTCTCCCAAGCCAGATATGCTTTTAGGTATTTTTAATTCATTCGTGAATGTTACTGATTTTTTTGTTTTGTTTTTATCTTCTTAAGAATAATTAACAATCAAGTTAGTTCAGTTTTCTCTGGTTAGTTAACTTGTTCATTAGTTAATAAGGTTTTTGTTGTGTTTGATTTTTCAGAAGGGAAGGTAGTGAAACTTACACATGAGTCAATTCACGTTGTTGTGCTTGGTTTTGCTTCTGCAATCATAACCGAGAAAGATATCAGGAAAGAGTTTGTATACAGAACGGTGAGTTTCTTGCCAGACTTTCTGTGTTGTGTCTGCATTATGGATATGTTATGTAGTTATAGTTATGATAATATATTTGTGGATTTAGTTATCAGTGTGCTGTGTGGTTTTCCTTTTTGTAGAAACATGGACAAGATGTGTATGTGAGCAAATCTCACAAGCGACACGTGATAAAGGTTGGAGCCATGATACAATTTTCGGTCAAGAGGTGACATACTTTTAAATCACTTAAAATAAGATTATATTTGTTCAATGAATCTTTTGCCTTGCAATTGCATGAGAATCTGTTTTGTATCATGTTAGGTCTCTTTTACCTTGGGTTCTTTTGTATGATTTTCACTCTCTGGGCACAAATTTGTGGAATTTTTTGTATGTTGAAATTTAGATATTTTAGTTAGTTAAGCCAGTCACAAGGATATAGTAACCATCCCTCTAGATGGGCAGCATTGCATATCCTAATTGATACAATTAAGAAGCACCATGTGTGTATGTATGTACCTTTGTATGAACAGTAACTAATAATACCACTGTATAATTGGTTGTATCTGAATTAATTGGAAAACAATTTAAATAAACCATCCATGTAACTGGTTTTTCCAGTTTTGTTAATCAATATAGTTAGTTCAGTGTTGTGGAGATGGGAATATTATCAGGAATGAGGGCCAAGGTATGGTTAAGAATGAAAGGAATAAAGAGAACATTGGTGCAGAGTTTATTGTGGAATAGGTTTAAGTCTTGCTTATAGAAGGTAGATTAGAATTAGATATATGACCCTACTAATTGGAGGGACAGGAAGACCAAGAAAAATTATAAGCCAACAAGGGCTTTGACTTCTGATATACATAGTCTGCCATTAGACATGATTCAAGATAGGCCATATCAGTATTGTTTTATCTATGTTGGCAAATAGGCTGTTGTTTACTCTTAATAGTGCATTTGTTTATTCATAGAATATAATTTTAAGAGTTCACATGTTAAGCTAGTTGTTAGCTTTTGCTGCATGTTGAAACGCATAGGTGATTATGGTGACTTGCCACTTTCTTGTTTGTTGACGGCATAACTATATATATTTTTACAATGGTCCTGTATAAAATTTATACTCGGGTTATGAGTTGAGCATTGCATCATAATATGATTAATTTTGGTGATTAATCGTTGCAGTTTTGATGAGGAAATACTTCATATTTATGGATCTCTGGTTCCAGATAACACCGGAAGCATACATTGGTTGGATAAGAACTTGGAAGTTGTTTCCCCTTCTGACAGGTTTTTCTCTTCTAACACATTTGTCACGTCAAAAGAATATTTTTGAAGTATATATGTTTGTGCTTACCTATCTTAGACAACTTTACAGGAGCACAAAAAAGAGAGAAAATGAGGGACAACCATTAATGTCAGAGAAAGATGCTATAGATGGGGAACCTTCAAGCTTTGACACTGTCCAAAAACTAAAACATTCAAAGAAGCAAAAAGTCAGACAGGAATCTTGAATGGTGTGTTGGAATCTTATTCTGTAATGTAACATTCACAGGTAAAGTTTATATTTTTGTTAAAAGGATTATATATATGTCTGGGAATTTGATGACAACGACGATGTCCTGTTTGGTGACTTTGTTCTGCATTAAATTTGATAGTATAACTTTTGTTTATATGTAAATTGGAAATTTAAAATGGTCAACATGGGAAGAAAGAAACAGTGCTTATCTATTATACTCGCTTAGATACCTTCACCTTACTATAGGATTCTCACTTCCTCTGCTGGTAGAAACATTTCAAATAGAGAAGAATTCTCTGTGTGTTCAGCAAAGAACGTTTCTGTATATTTGAAACTAAATCCCCCTTAGAAGAACACCAAACAGAAGCAAAAAATATACCTGATCTCATAACAAAATTCAGCAGTAACGAAACACAATTAAAGTTGAGTGCATTCTCCTAGTCTACTACTGTGTGCAGCAAAGGGTTGCAAACACTGCAATTCTGGGACCCAACCTGAATTTTCTGGTTTGGTTCAGGTTTGTTGTGTTTGCTGGTCAACCAGGACCCTGTCTACCCCTAACATATATATATACCCTTTGCATATTTGAGTGAACAAAAAAGTGAGAGGAATTCATAAAAAATTTTACTCCGCAGATTTGTCTATACAGCAAGGACCTCAATTTAAGTGTTTCAAAAGGAGACGATAGATTTTTGGGTCTAACCTCACCCATAGGCAAGGTTATCATTCCCCTTTTCAATGCAGTGTTTTAGACAGATTATTCATGTCATGTTTTCTATTTCTTTGTTGTTTCAAGGTATAAGAAAGGGACTTCTTTATTTTATGACTACTGTGTTAACTATTTTTTTTGCAAGGACAATGTAAATTTTGTTTTTATATTCTAAGCTTAAAGTACAATATTAAATATTATGAACCTTTTTAAAATAATTTGATGTTGAACATAATCCTTGCTGCAAGTGAGTGTTATGTGCACCTTTTGATGTTTGATTATTTGACTCGGTAACACTACTGTGGTGTCCCCCATTTGTATTGAGCTATTTAAGCATATATCGGTGGAGTCTGTTGGGCTCACTATTTATGTTCGTCTCTGCTGCTTCTGAATAAAAAATGACTTCTAGAATTGTAATTCAATGTTTTACTTCTAGCTGAATTTAGATTTCCACCATTTATATTTGTTTAACTTCATTCACCCTTTTTGGAGAATGGTTAATGGCTATAATCTGACTAATGGCAAATTGGCAATGCAGAGTAGCTAAGTTTATGGATGGAAGAATTTGGACTCACCATCTAATGTTAAGTATATTACTTATTTTTCAAGGACATCCAACAAGGAAAAACAAATTGGCATCCCATCATTGGATTTTGCTTCAGCTTTGGCCATATATGCATTAGTTGTTCCAATTAGATTCACAATTTTTTCACAATCTGTTTGATGGTAATTTGAGGAACCTTGCTTGTAGTTTAAAGTGAGTTTAGAAGCTCTCATAGCGTCTTTTATTATTATTTTTAAAGAAATTCTAGGCCGCCATATTTTCCTATTTAGTGGTGAACTGAATTAGTTTGATTAGGTTTATTATTTTTATTGGTTTGATCAACGTCTGATGGATAAATACTTAAGTGGTACCTTCTCACCATTAATCTGTAGATACCGAGTTCTCAAGTCATTATATTGTGGATTTTTACTTCACCCTATGTTTGAGTTTCATATTTTTTTTTACATTGACATATCTTAATTTATGGACAATGCATCAGAAGAAACATGATTTAGGTTTGTAAAGTTGTTTTGTTTTTGACAATTTGACTAGATAGGCGTTGGCAGGTCTTTCTCTCCTAAAACCCTGTGTTACCAAATGAAGTCACAAATTGTCGTACTTGTATAAGTTTGGACGCCACAGAGAGCATTACAATCACAAGGCTTCTTAGATTTATCTTTTACTAAATATTTGTTAATTTGATCCTTTATTTTTTTTAATTAATTTGTCCTATATTTTTTATAAGCAATTAACTTTTATTATTTTCACAATTATAATAAACAAATATAATATTTGGTCATTGAGATTTCTTTTAACAGTTGTCATTATGTGTCTATTGTACTATCCTGTCAAAAAAATATCTATTTAATTCAATAATAGACTTCCATTTAATAAACTCTATTTTGTATGATATAAATCATAAATGAATTTTTTTAAATGAAATATACTCGTCAAATTTCTTTGTATACTTGATAATTTGGAGTACTATTGTTAGGTGTCTTCGTATTTTGTTGTAATGTTATCAATTTGTACTAATTAAAGATTTACTATTTTATAATTGTTGCATATTAAATATTATATCTTTTTTTAGTTAAATAAATATAAACAATCATGAAATAAATATTAGTTAATAATAAATATAAAAAACCATGGAATAAATATTTACTATTAATAAATAAAAAATACAGTATAAATATTAAAAAGATATAAAATAAATCTTTACAAATGATTAATACAAAAATACGAGACAAATATTTGTAAGTGATATATATAAATAAATCACATGACAAACATTTTCTATTGGTACATAAAAAAAATATTTAAAATTGATAAATATTAAAAAATAATAAAACAAATATTTCTATTATAGATACGAAAATACAAAATAAATATTTATCATTAATATATAAAATAAAATTATTTTTGTTTGAAATTTAAACGACATACTTTAAAAATATCAAAGACGGACCACCTATACGATAGCACTAGTTTTTTGTAGGAATTACAAAACGGTGAATATTTAAATTAAAAAATAATAATAGAAGTTTTGAGCAATATTAAAGGTACTCCATTATTATTTATTAAAAGAGATTTTTGTAGTGAAAATGAGTTTCTCTGGTTAGGCCAATATAGGCCCCTGATTTTGAGTAACGTAGTCAACACAAACTTGTTTCAACTCTTTCACACTCTTTTTGTGTCTTGTCCAAAACTCAAATGCTTTTCCATCTTATTTCTTTGACTCGGTAATTATCTTCTCTCCTTTCTTTTTCTTCACATATTGTCACACTCTCTGATTCTTATATTCTACCCAACCCTTCTTTGTTAATACCCCATGTAGCTATTTTTATACCCTACCCATATGCCAAATTCATGTGATTTTGAATCTCACTTCTTTTAGTTTTTGCTTCTATTCATTCATGCCAAAGCAAATTTTACTGGGTTTCTTAAAAAAATTATTTTTTTATTTTTATTTTTCATATCTGTATAGTAGTTTTTTTGTGTAAACTGTGAATTTTGGTCTAAAAGGAAAAAAAGTATTGTTGCTTTTTTTTTTTTGGTATCTTTTTGTTTATGATTTACTTGATTGGTGTATTGAAGTGCTGAATTGAGTTGATGCTGTTTATTGAATTGTGTTTTAAGGTGTGTTCTTAGGAGGATAACAGTGCTATGCTATGGATTGGACTCCTATGATTTGTGCTATGGATTGCTTTAGATACCAATCTTGGTGAAGTATCTTCATAATTTTTGTGTGTGTTTGGGATCTTTGTGAAGATGGTTTTGAGTAGCAGAATCTTCAGTACTCCTATTATTGTTAGTTTCTTTCTTCTGATTAATTGTGACATGATCTTTGGGACTGAGAGTGACATCTTCTGTTTAAAAAGTGTAAAATCTTCACTTAATGATCCATACAATTATTTACAATCTTGGAATTTCAACAACAAAACTGAAGGGTTTATTTGCAAGTTCAGTGGTGTTGAATGTTGGCATCCTGAAGAGAATAGAGTCTTGAATCTCAAACTTTCCAATATGGGACTTAAGGGTCAGTTTCCTCGTGGAATTCAAAATTGCTCGAGTTTAACAGGACTAGATTTGTCGTCGAACAGCCTCTCGGAAAGCATTCCAGAAGACATATCTACCCTTGTTTTCTTTATGACATCTCTTGATCTATCTTCAAATGATTTTACTGGGGATATCCCGGAGTCCCTTTCTAACTGTACTTATCTTAATATTCTTAAACTAGATCAAAACCAACTCACCGGTCAAATTCCTCCGGAATTGGCTACACTCACGAGACTTAAGTCTTTTAGTGTTTCCAATAATCTTTTGTCGGGTCAAGTTCCGAATTTTAGGATCGGTCTAATTGCACAAGATAGTTATGCAAATAATTCGGGTCTCTGTGGTGGTCCGTTGGCGCCTTGCGAGGCCAAGTCGTCGAAGACTAACACTGCGGTTATAGCTGGAGCAGCTGTTGGTGGTGTGACTCTTGCAGCACTAGGATTGGCCGTTGGATCGCTCTTCTACGTGCGTCGTCTTTCTCGCAAGAAAAAGGAAGAAGACCCTGAAGGAAACAAGTGGGCAAGAATTCTAAAGGGAACCAAAAAAACTAAGGCAAGCTAAATTGATGCATGGCTTGTTAGTTCTTAGATCAAATTTAGTATTAGTTCTTTCTTGTTACAATGTGATTATATTATCCTTGGAGCATACATTCATTTTTCTTCTTAGATAGATTTTGTTATGGAAAATATTCAATCACATTTTGTTGCATATTATGCTTTGATGTTGTTTTAAATTGTAACATTTTAAAATACATTTAATTGCAGTTTTGATCTATTTATTTTCACCAATTTACGAAATTAGTCTTCTTATTTTAAAAGTTGTCAATTTTAGTCCCTTCCCTCCATCAGATTTTTAAACTAAAAAATGACGACTTGACATATTTTCAATTATGTGGTTGACAATTTCATGATATAGAACCATCTAGATACATTAATTATTCATATGTTATTAATTAAATTACAAAAATTGAAAAATTTCTAAAGTTGAAAATTAAATTTTTATAGGATTTTATTGTGATTTAATGGGTGTTAATCATTCTACATTATCATATTATATGTCACGTTATTTAAAACATGTTACAATTTTTTTTAGTTTAAAAATCAGAATGAATGACCAAAACTGTTAATTTTAAAATACGAGGACCGATTTTCATGAATTGGTAAAAAATAAAGAGACTAAAAGACATTGTTGATTATATTAACTTGGACAAAAATTCTATACTTACTGCTATGTCAAATGCAGGAAGCCAATATGTTTTTTGCCCCAGCAATTAATGATACATTTTGTTTAATTTCTTATAAATTTAGTGAGCATTAGTTTTTGTATATATTAGTATGCCTAATTGTGTTGAATTTCATTCACATCAGGTTTCTATGTTTGAGAAGTCAATTTCAACAATGAAGTTGAGTGATCTCATGAAGGCTACTAATGACTTCAGCAAAAGCAATTATATTGGGTCCGGAAGATCAGGAACTGTTTACAAAGCTGTCCTTGATGACGGCACATCACTCATGGTTAAGAGATTGCTGGAATCTCAACACTCAGAGCAAGAATTCACGGCCGAGATGGCTACACTAGGAACCGTGAGACATCGTAACTTGGTTCCTCTTTTAGGTTTTTGCCTCGCCAAAAAGGAGAGGTTTTTGGTCTATAAAAATATGCCAAATGGTACACTTCACGACCAACTACATCCACAGGCCGGGGAGTGCACTATGGAGTGGGCTCTAAGGCTCAAAATCGCAATCGGAGCAGCCAAAGGATTAGCGTGGCTTCATCACAACTGCAATCCTCGCATTATCCACCGAAACATAAGCTCAAAGTGCATCTTATTGGACATCGATTTTGAGCCCAAAATATCCGATTTTGGCCTTGCTAGATTAATGAACCCACTTGATACTCATTTGAGTACTTTTGTAAATGGTGAGTTCGGCGATTTAGGTTATGTTGCTCCCGAGTATACGAAAACTTTGGTGGCTACACCGAAAGGCGATGTTTATAGCTTCGGAACCGTGCTTCTTGAGTTGGTAACAGGCGAAAAACCGACTCATGTGACTAAAGCACCAGAAACTTTTAAAGGAAATTTGGCAGAATGGATTATACAGCTCTCAATGAAATCTAGTCTAAAAGATGCAATTGATGAATCACTAGTTGGAAAAGGTGTTGATCGTGAGCTTTTCCAGTTTATAAAAGTTGCATGCAACTGTGTTACATCAATTCCAAAAGAGAGACCAACAATGTTTGAAGTATACCAATTTCTTAGAGAGATTGGGAGTAGATATAATTTCACAACTGAGGATGAGATGATGGTAAATACAGATACTGGTGATGGTGTTAAGTTAGAAGAACTAATAGTAGCTCCACAGCAATATGATTGAGAAGGTATTTGAGATATATAAATAGTGTATGCAATCAAATTTTAATTTGTAAAGTATTTAATATTGATTTCAGTGGTTCTGAAATAAATGTTAGTGTTAAGTTGTTATGATATATAAATGTTATGATCTAATTGCTGTTGTGTGCTAGCAATATTGAAACATCACAAATCATTGATGCCCAATTTATATATAGGTGACTTTGTTATAATCCTTATTTTGTCTTGTATTCTTCTTCTACAATAAGTATAGATTTACCTTTTTACTTTGATAATTATACATTGGCAATGTACTTTAATTTTTCTTAGATGTTTTATAAAATTTAATCATTTTCTCATATTGTAAATATGTTTTAAGAAACAAAGAAAATTTAAATGCACTTGTGGATTCCTTATTTTAACTAAATCACAATTTTAGTCCTCTATTTCAAAATTCAGATATTTAGTTCTCTAATTTTACAATTTGCAAAAAAAAAAAAATTCACTATTCGCATCTAATTTTGTTTATTACATTCGGCCTTTGTATCGATTTAATCCCTTATTTTATCATAATTTTAAAATCGTATTTGATATTACGGCATTCAGTTTCAATTAACAAATGGAGTTAATTTTGTTAAGTTGACAATTTATGTTAACTTTGCCATAACTTTGTATGAATGGGGAAACTTGCTTCTTCAAAATTTCAAAGCGTTTTGGAAATCTCATCCAAATTGATTCTCAAATAAAAAAGAAAAGGTTTGATTTTGCTACGAGCATTATCATTGGTGGAGAAACACTTTGGGTAGAGTGATATAAGTTTATTAAGTCTTACGGAGACTATCTTCAATAATTTTGTAACTACTAGGATAGTGATTGATTTCCAACCTATGAGTAGTTCATGAGAGGTATAAACATATTTCTTATAAAAAAATCATATGAATGGGCATAAAAGAATAGTATAAAAAATTTACCGTGTCTGTAACCTTAAATGAGTTACATCATTTCCTCTTAAAGTATTAGACATTTCAATTACTTTTATTTGGTAATGGTTGAGTTAGTATGCCAAATAAACTTTCTTTCTAATTAAAAAGTAGTTGTTGTGTTTCTGTATCAATGAAAAAAAAAAGTATTTTTTTTAAAGGTTCGAGAAGATAATAATTGAGGAAACAAGATGAGAAAAAAAATTT
>JBBPBT010000151.1:12594495-12607547 GCA_037974875.1 Cicer bijugum | reverse complement strand
TATTTTTTATGTTTTATTATTCTCTATATTATTACACTTTTATTTCTTATATTTTCTTCTTCTCCGTATCGTTAGTTAGTTGATATTATCTTATAACTACTATATTTCTTTTTTATTTCTACTTCTTCTAATATGATTGTTTAATTCATATACTCTCATATTTATTAATTTCTTTATTTTATTATATTTATCTCATTTATGATTTTTTAATAAAAAAATCAAAAACTATAACAAAACTGCTTAAAATAACATCACATAAATTATAAATTTACTAGAAAAATTTGTTTATCAAACATATCTTATATACTCCAACAAACATACTATACAGTATATTAAATTTTTCCATAAACCGCGTCTCATGTTAAATGTTTGTTGCGAAAAGGTAAGCACTTCAATACTTCTACTTGCCTCTTTTACATACTTATCTAAATACTATTTTAACCTATTATTTTGTACTTGCAAATCAAAGTTATTTTTATTTATTTCTAACTTAGATTTAAATAATACACCTTTTCTTAAGATTTTTTTTATTAAAAGCTTTGTGGTTTATTATTTTCAAACATGATTGGTATTCGTATAAAGTAACAATAATAATGTTAATGGTGCTTTCAAACAGTGGCGGATCTTGTTCAAAATATTAGGGGGAGCGACAAATATTAACTAAAAGATTATAATTAAAATTCATAAAAGTTATATAGTTTTATCAAAGATTCAACATAATATCAATACACAATAAAATTATAATATGTGAAAAGAGACGTTTACATTGAATTAAAGTTGTGCCATTCGTTCTCCTAAAACCTTGAAATCATCGATAATTGAATCAGAACTAAAGGTTTCAGCTATTTCTTTTTCAATATAAAGCATCATATTGTCAGCAAGAAATTCATCCTCCATCTTGTTACGCAGTCTTGTCTTGATAATCTTCATTGCTGAAAATGATCTTTCTGTAGTAGCTGTAGAAACCGGAAGAGTTAAGATAAGACGAATTAATCGATCAATCAAATAATATGTATCCGTCTTCCTTGTTTTTTTTAGAGCTTCACATAACTCAGACATAGTTGACAAGCTATTCAAATTTGGATTACTAACAACGTCAAGAATAAAGTGCTTCAATTGAAATCTCAAATTAATTTTATCTTGACAATTAAAATCCACAGGATAAAATTTATTTACAAGAGCACATATATTATCCATATCAAATGCTTTGTAAATATCTTTAGGAACCAAACTATTGCATAGACTCAAAAGCTCCATTGTTTGCGCACAAAATCTGTGATTCAATTCATGCAATTGTTGATCAATTGTAACACAAAAGAGATTCACTCTATATTGTTGACCCATTGTGATGTGATCATGTTGATGACGAGCGCGTCCTTCGCGCTCTATATAAATAGCATTACAATCGGGGGAATCAATATCATGCTGCTCACAAAATAATATCACATTTTTCAATAAATCATCCCAACCATCATCTCTCAACTTCTGAATTAATATTTTTGTATTATCGACTAATTGCATTGCATTAAGTATATCTTGAGATTTATGTTGTAAAGCTTGACAAAGATGATCTGTAATTCCCATAATCTCTTTCATCGTGCGCAAAATCAATATAAGCTTATGAGCAACATTAGCATTACCACGTGTAGAATAACTTGTTCCATTTCTTCTAATATCTTGAAGAACTGCACAAGTTGGATTATACAAATTTATCATACTACAAATAGAAGAAAAATGTGAGCTCCAACGAGTATCACGGGCTCGTTTCAAATTGCAAATCTAATTTTGTCCACTACCACTTTCAAGTTCACCAATCTCCAACAAAGTTGAAATCTCCTCTAATATGGCACTTTGCAATTCATCATGTCGCTTACTAGAAGAACACAAAATATTGATGATAAAAGTTAAGTGTGAAAAGAAATCATGAATAGGAAAAACTTCTCTAGAAGCAGTAACCAAAACAAGTTGTAATATATGTGCAAAACAATGTATATAATAAGCATAAGGACAATCTTTGAGAAATAATGCTTATAATCCATTCCACTCCCCTCTCATATTACTACCACCATCATACCCTTGTCCGCAAATATTTAAAACATCAAGACCATACCGAGAAAGAACATCACAAATGGCTTTTTTAAGAGTGATCGCCATAGTGTCTTTAACATGCACAAGACCAAAAAAACGTTCTTGTATCAATCCATTTTTATCCACAAACCTCAAAATAATAGCCATTTGCTCCCTTATAGATTCATCACATGATTCATCAACAATTATGCAAAATTTAGAATCCCCAATCTCTTCTCGAATATAGCTTTTCACTTTACTAGACATGATATGCAAAATTTCCTTTTGAATTTTAGGAGAGGTATACTTTGAATTATATGGAGCATTCTCTAGCACTACTTTTGCAAGTTCGTCATTGTATGATGCTAAGAGTTTGATCATTTCAAGAAAGTTACCTCTATTTTTTGATCCTAGTGATTCGTCGTGGCCACGAAAAGCACAAGCTTGAAATGTGAGTCAACGAATTGAATCAATAGAGCTTTTGAGACGAAGTCTATTTTTGCTGATGAGATCGACACTCTGCACATTAAAGCCATTTATGATGTACATAGATTGATTGCACAAGTCTAGACATGCTTTCATTGCATTATTGTGAAACGAACAAGGACTCTCTCCAATATGTTTAAGAATAGCACAATGCTTTTCGACATTGACCTTTCTCAATGCTTTAAATCCTTTTCTAGTGAAGACGTCATAGGTAGGGTTCCCACTTGGTTTTGTACTAAACAAGTAACAAAATAAACAATAAGCAACATCATTAGTCGGAGATTACTCTAGCCATGAAGGGAACATTTTGAACCAAGATGCTTGAAATCGTCTTGGATGCTTGTCTCCATTTAGGGGCTATTTTTCAATTACACATTGATAGGGACCCCAATTAAGATAGGCTCTTCGAACTTCATCTCTTTGATTCATCGGGCATTCCCAAATTTGGAGACGTTTTCTGGGGTCACGTTCTAAACAATTGACATCAAATTTATTCGCCATGATTTTTTGAGTCTTACAAGGTTGCTCATCTGGTTGAACTGTTTGATTAGTAGAAGGATGCTTTTCAGGTGTTGATGTTGAAGCTTTGCAATTTTCATCTTTGTCGGAAACTTTCTTCTTGAAAAATGCATTAATTTTCTTATGTTTAAACATTGTTTCACTCCTAAAAAAATATACAAATTAATTAAAATAATTCACAAATTAACTAAAATAAACAACACAAAACATCAAACATGTGATATATAAAACAAATAGATTCATGTAGGAAAGGAAATATATTTGCAATTATATGGTAGTATGGTATAAAATAAAACATCAACTATAGTTTGACCCATTACCTAGTGTTAATAATAAATTATGCTATAAAATAAATAAGAATCAAACATGATTTAAAAAAATTATACGAATATGTCAAACTCAGATTAAAGACAAACCACATATATTGTAAAATAAAAATAATATACAACAACAATAATGAAGTTAAATATGGGGAGCTTTTGTTTCAAATATGAATTATATACATAATGAAGTTAATTGTATTTTCTTTGTCTTGTGCATTAATGTTTTTTTAACTGGTTAGCTTTTGTTTCATGATAGTTTAAAAATATATGCCAATATTTTGAAGATAAATTTTAAATGTGAGATATAAAGTAACAATAAATTTAAGTTGATTACTTACCAAAAAGCTACATTGATACTTGATAGGGAGAGTTCAAGTGAATAGAAGAAGGCCAGAGAGCAATATGAACTAATTACTGATAGAATAGGAGGGAGAGGGAGGGAGGGACACGAAAAGGAGAAATTGAAAAGGCGGATGTTAGTTTCTCAAAACCATAATTTTACTATTGGAATTCGTGCCTAAAATTCTATTTATGTCAATAAGTTTTGGATTAACGAGGTACTTTAGGGTGATTTGTAAGAATCTAATCACCTGAGCTAATAGGTTAAAAACTCTCGATAATAATTTGATTTTCTTAAAATGATTATGTTTATTAGTAGTGGATTTTTAAAATACTCGAAACATCATCAAGATTATAAGGTAAAGTGGTGTATAAGAATTATCAAAGGAAGTTGCAAAAGCTCTTATGTGTCTACAAACAAACAACTTTGGATGCTTTGAAGAAGGAATAAAATCCTTTATATTTTGTAACCAACAAATAATGAGAAGGAGACATAGATATTCAAGAGATGAAACAAAAATTTATGAGGAGAAAAGAATATTTAAAAATAAAGGATACATTTCTATTTATGTATTACCAATATGTTAAATGAAAATAACATGATTTCTTTAATAAGTTAAAATATTTACCATTTCTAGTAAAGGTTCACCCTATAAAAGGTTTTAATATAACCTATTTAACATATAATGGATACTTAGTTTTACGCTTAGATAACAAAATCATGGTAAGTTTGTATGAGTTTCTAATTACATCTACATGGAGATACATATAAGTCAATAAATAATAGTAATTATGAAGTTTCTTTTAAAAGAAAAATAGTCATATGTGTGTCAGAAATATAGAGTCTTCAAGTAGGTTAGATAGTTGAATTACAAGTTCATCACTAATTTTATATGTAGATTTAGCGATTTAGTATTGAATTAACGTCATAATTAAAACTAAAATGTTCAAAACTAAAATATATTGAACATGTTCTTTTTGTAAGTTTGTTGGGTGTGCATTTTCACATTTATGTGATCGGTCTCAAAGTTTCTTTCAAAAGGAAAATAGTCATATGTGTGTCGGAAATAGAGATTCTTCAAACAGGTTAGATAGATGAATTACAAGTTCATCACTAATTTTATATATTGATTTAGCAATTTAACATTGAATTAACGTCATAAAACTAAAATATATGGAACATGTTCTTTTTGTAAGTTTGTTGGGTATGCATTTTTGCATTTATGTAATCGATCTCAAAGTTTAGAATTGTGTGTCGTAAAGTTATAATTATAAGTATAAATTTCACAAAAAAGAAGTCTTTATTTTTAGGTTTTGTTTTACAAAAATATTTTTAAATTTTTTTTGAGAAATAATATTTTGAAAACTCATCCAGAAGTTTTTTTTTCTTAAAATATTTTTAGATTTATTTTTTTTATATTTTTTGAGAAACATAAATTTTAAAAATTTCAATTGACAAAATATTGAATCAACGAGCCTCTTTATCCAAATCCATAAAAAATAATTAAATAATTGGTCGGAACTTTAAAAAATTATTGAGTCAATTTTAGTTTTTATCCATCTATTTTCACAATTACACGAAATTAGTCCTCCTATTTTAAAATTCAACAGTTTTGGTTTATTCCTAAGATTTTTCAGCTAAAAAATAACGATTTAACAAATTTTAAATGTTGCGACATACAATTTCATAATATAGAATAATTAATTATTTATATATTATATCATAAATGTTAATCATTTCACATTAGCAAGTACGTCACATTGTCATTTTTAAGTTAAAAATCAAAATGTAAAACTAAAACCGTTATATTCTAAAATATGAAGACCAATTTTATGAATTGATAAAAAATAGAAGAACTAACACTACAATTAAGTCAAAATTATTTTAAATAAAAGATTTAATATTAAGAAATTTAGTAAATAATTTTTTAATAAAAATTTTGAACTTTGAGATATGATTGAGATCCTTGTTGTAATGTTGGGAATGAACAAAAATATTTTGGAGTTTAAAATATTAAAGCTGATATCAATGAATTTTTTTTTTAAGAAAATAATGATGTCATTTAATGGTCGGAAGAGTGTTAGAAAGGAGAGATATTTACTTGGACACAACCTCAAATCAATAATATTTGAACATACATATATAAATAAATAAATAAAATTTAGAAAAAAAATAATAATTTAATTATATCACTCAATATTATTTAATTATATTTTACTTTATTTTTTTTGTTTTTATTTTGTACATGTAATCAAATATTATTGGTTTGAAGTTGTGTTCAAACAAATATTCCTAACTCAAAAATGTACATCAGAGTATGTGAACATTTCGGATTCTTTCAAATTTTTTAAAATCACACGTATATACTAAAATATCAATTTAATTCTAAACCCAACTCATAAAAACATACTTTAATTAACGTTTCCAATCACTTAATTACATCTCGATTTCTTTAGTTGAAAAATGACGTGTTTTTATGTGACACAGGAATAATGAGGTAGTCATATTTGATATGACTATACACTTGGTGATTAAAATTCCTAGGCAGTGTAGATTGGTTTTTAAGGTCTTAAAAGAAAGAATCGGTTCCTACAATACTCTGTTTGGCACTATGTAAACATAAACTAATCAATTTATTAATTGAATTAGAACTTAAGTGCCTTAGGTCTAACATTTTAATAATTAAAATGTTCACAACTTTTTTTCTTATTACGTACGTGACAAACAAGAAAACAAACCGCTGCACCAAAGTAGAATCGGTTCTTCAAAACATCCTCAATCAATTATTATACTTACAAATGGAGAAATCATTTATTTAATTTGATGCACTGGAACGGATCACTATTGAATCATTGACTATGATGTGCCTCCAAAACATGTTTTTTCAGATTCTTCACAAGGTCATCCATGGTCATGCTGTTTTCTTCATCCATCTGCATCATAGCTACAGCAATTTAGAATTCCACTTCATCCTAGTATTACAAATTAGTGAAAGAAAAAAAAAAAAACACTCTCTATGACTTTTCTTAAAGTTAATTGATACACTTTTTAAAAGTGTTCAAATTACAAAGTAACTAAAGTGATTTTTTTTTAAGGAAAAATGAACAATCACAATTCACAAAGATATGTTAAAAAAAAAACTATGTGTGGTTAACATTTCTATTATGTATGCCTTTTTAGTTTGAACATAACGTATAGCCTATGATAATTTATCAATATATCATAATGAAGCTAGATAATAGTATCCTTGAAATGAAATAATTAATATTATTTTTTTAAATTTTTTTAAAAAAATGAAGATATTCATGTGCAACTACGGAGTTGCCGTTATATATATATTTTCGTATGCACGAGATCAAACTCCCAAATAAATAATTAATTAATAGATTTAACTATCTACTACTTGTGTCACATGTTAGTAAAATAATTAGTATTTTATTGGATTAAAGAAGATACTAAATAGTTATAGTTTCATATTATTAAAAATAAAAAAAAATAAAAAAAGTAGATAGTTTCATACCTGAGCAAAAATGTTAATTACAAGAATAGAAGCACCAAATGGTAATATGCTACTAGTGGTTATAGTGAGATTGAACTTTTCAAGCAATTCATGTATTTTGAGCACTAAGTCATTTTGCTTCTCACAATGAATTTTAATGAGTACTTCCTTTTCTAGGACTCTTGCTTCAATCTCAAGTAGCAATTCTGTGTTCCTTTCACAATAGCTACTAGTTGTGCTTTTATTTGAGGAAGCTTGTGATTTCCATATGAATATTGCTGGATTTTTTACTCTCTTATCTTTCTTTTGATTTTCCAATTCTTCAATGCGCTGTTGAAGATGTTTCGTGTACTTTATAGCTTCATTAAGTACATAACACTTGTCCATCTACAATTACAAATTACAATTGAGTCAATCTATATATAAAAAATTAACTTTTAAGTTAATGTTAAAAAAACAAGAAAAAAAAGAAGTTTTTATTAATCAAATGACACTAACTAATGACCATTTTCTTACCGTTTACAAAGAAATTTGAATTTGATACCTTGAATTTACAAAATTAAACTCTTATCCTTCAACTATTTACTGACAAGACCTTCACTTATATTAGAGTACACATAACACAACAATGTTTGTATAAGACAAGTTTTTGATAAATTTAAACAATACATTCGACAATAATACAGCACTAAATAATAATTCTCTAAAAGTATGTCTATAAAAGTAAATGAAAAGCGTAAGTGCAGGATGAGCTGTAACTAGAATAATGTAATGAAAAAACATATATTTATTTTATAACTTTCATTTAACAGTGACAGTTTTTGCAATGGAATCATGATATTTTTCTTAAAGTGGTACCATGATTTTATTGATTAAATAATAGACAAAAAGAATTTTTGTCGTGCAAAAAAAAAGTGATTTGATTGGCAAAGAGTTGACTCAAATTCTATAAAAGTCTTAGATTCATTCGCAATTAGTATAAATAATTTATCAATTGGTAACTTGTAAGTATCAATCGGTTCTTTTTGAACCTTGATACTTGTTGTGATTCTCAGAAGTCTTCAAATATAAATCATAAAAAAAGTAATTTATGTCATCTTTTTTCATGAAAAAATTGAGAAATAAAAAATTATTATTGATAATAATAAAAAAATTAAGTAATGACCATTTTACAACTCTCGCATAAAAAATTTAATACATGTCTTGAAATTACATTATCAAAGTCTTACAATTAATGGTCATTTTCAATTTAACCTAAAATATTTATATAAAAAAATTCAAAGAAAGAGAAATTATTACTACCTATTTGTTCAAGGGATACCGATGCTAATGATTATTTTACGATTATTTTAAAACAATATTAATTTTTGTTTTGAGATTATAAGATGAAACTTTTATAATTGATCTCATATTGACATAAACACTTAAATAAGTGTTTAAAAGAGCTTTTAAAAATAGTTTGAGATACATGTATAAAATGTTTTTGGCCTAATAAACTTTTTGAAATAGCAAATAAGAACATACTATCAAACATATTGAATAAGAGCTTAATTAAACTCATATGATTGCATTTTTTGAAGCTAACTTTAGAATAGATTTAAAAGGAGAAACTAACCTTTTTCAAGCCAGGTATAATGGCTGAAAGTGCTATGATACTCTCTGTTAATTCCCTTCTCCTTTTTCTCTCAGCCATTAAATGATCTTGTGTCTCAGATTCCCTTTTAACCCTTTTTGTTGCTTGATTCACCTTTGGTTCAAATTCAACACCATCATGTGATCTTTTATTTGACATTTGTTCAATAATTGGTTCAACACTTGAGTTATCAAAAGATAAAAGATATGTGGCTGGAGAACAAACACATCTTTCCAAAGACATTATTGAGTTGGAGCTATTGTTTTTCTCATCAAAAGGTAAAATACTATTTGTGGGGCTAGTGGCATTACCTTCAACATTAATAATGGCAGCATTAGTACTATTATTATTATTTTGGATTTATTTGAAAAAATATAAGAAGAGGGCTCACATTCAGGTTGCTCAAGCATTATATCTTTAAGGAACTCTTGCTCATCATCAATTGAGCTATTATTTTGATTCAACTCATCATCTTCCATTTCCTATGACAATTCAAAGAGGGAAAAAAAATTGTTATGTACTAACAAGAAAATCATATGTACTTTGAAATTTAATTTTACTAATTTATGTGTTGATCATAGTATATATATGAGTGTGATGATTTACCATATAAGAAATCAAACTCTCCAATACATCCTCCATTTTTTTGCAAATTGAAGAGAACCCTTAGAGTGGTCCTTTGCCTAAGACTAGATGATATAGAGTAGATAGGTAGGCATTGCAACTTATTATATAGTGAAAAGTGCAAAAGTTGTGTCCATTAAATTCACGTTTTGAGTTGGAGTGGTCTTGGCCACACATTATGAGACCAATAATATATGGTTTTATTTGTCATTATTAAGGACTATTTATTTTTAAATAGTTATAAATTATTGTGAGTATATTACAACAATTCATACAATTCATATTTGTAATTTTAATAGTAATCATAATAAAAATTAAACAGTTTTGATTAATATATATAAATTAAATTCATTATAAACTATATCGCATTTTAGTGTATTATATCAAAATTTTAATTTTTTTACAATTAATATAATTAAATATAGCTATTGTTAACAAGGTTAGTTTTTGAATCGGGGTATCTTTCAGCTTTCCAACATTTTCATTATTTTTTTAATGACCGGGTTCTAATTTTGAAAAACACGACAAAAACCTTTCAAATGCACTACGTTTTATAAAATTCCTATAAAAAGATAGATTTGATCGCATAATGACTTACGTATTATATAGGCAAGATTGATTGATTAATTGTCGCTTAACTTATTTGTTAGTTTTATTTTGATCCACTAAGTATTTTTTATTCTGTTATGTTCATTTAATTATATTTTTGTTTGTTATCTTCATCTCTTTTGTTAATTTTGTGAAAAAAACGTTAACTCATGTACCTGTGTTATTTTGGGATTAGATAAAAACTAAGGGCGTTTTTTAGATATTTTTGTATATTAGTTTTTAAAAATTATTTTGTAAATTTGATTTAGAAAACTGTTTTAAAGAATAGAATTGATAAAAAATTTGTTTGAAAGATTTGTTTTTAAAAATAGATTTAAAGAAGAGAAAAACATTAAGAGATTTAAAAAAAACTAAAAAATAAAAATTAAAACATTATTTATCTGTTATGGTTTTTTAAAACACTGTTTTGGTTTTTTAGTTTTAAGAATATAATACTGAAAATAGTTTTACAAAACAGTTTTTAAAAACAAGTAATTCAAATAAGTTTTTTAGTTTTTAAATTTTAAAATACTAAAATAGAGTTTTTGAAATCTAAATCAAACAAATCCTAAATCTTCATTTTCTTTTTTTCCAAAAGTAGGATTTTTCATTTATTTGAATTCCACTCAGTCACACATTCTCCTGTGAATAATCGATAAAAATTATGTATTGAAAAGCAATCTTAAAGGCAAAGGGGTTATTAAGTTTGATTGAAATTGAAAAATCTTGATAAAGTTCTATGTTGCTTAGAATTTTAAAAGAAGAGAGAGGCAAATGTTATATATATGTATCTATCTTATTCTTATATTGTTGCGATAGAGTATTGTAAGATGTAGTTCATATATTTTCTTTGGAGAGTGTGAGAGTATTGGAGGTCATGAGGTTGTTTAAGTGAAATTTATGTGTTGTAACATTTTTCATATAGTGTTATTATTCTCTGGTTATCATTCAACATCGGTCGTGATTTTTTCTTCGATTTTAGAGTTTCTACATTATATTTTTGTGTTATCTAAATTTTTCTATGTCTATTTTTTCTAACATCTAGTATCCAAACTTTTAATTCGATTAAGGAAAATAAAATTCTTAGTATATTTTGTGGTTGCAGCATTGTCCATCTTTCACGTAAGAAAAGAAGGGTGACAATGAGAAAGTATTGTTTGGAAAAGTTTTAGTTAGGAAAAACTTAGTTTTTAAGTGATCCTTTGTGGCTCGTCTCTCTTTTTTGATATCATATTTGGTGCATAATTACAATATGTTAAGTTCTGGTATGAAGTTTGACATAGATAAATATGATGGAAGAATCAACTTTGATTTGTGCAAAATTTTAAGTCAAATGTGTGTTGATACAATCAGAATTACACAATGTGTTAATTGCACAAATGCATTGATTGACAATGATGTAAGGTGTTTTGTAAGATTATGTTGATTATTGAAGAATTTTTCGAGAAAACGACATGATAATTGCACCATAAATTTGCATTGAGGTTTTCAACATGTAAAGAAAACTCTTGAAGTGGTTTAACTTATAGTGAATTTTTTTGAGGTGATTTAACTTTCTATGTAATTTATTGAAGTGGTTTAATTTCAATTAAAGTATACTTGTTATGGTGGAATACAATAGTTATTTTAAACTATAATTATCGTTGCAAACAATAAGAATTGAAGATGAACCAATTTCAATCAATGTGGAGATTGATGAGTTTGATTGAAATTGAAAAATCTTAAAAAATTCTTATATTGTTTAAAATTGTAAAGACAAATGAAGGACAAATATTTTATATATAACTCTAATTGTTGATTATAAATCACAATAATTAGAAACAATTATATATATAAAAGCACCTCTATGTATATATGAACGACGTACGGAATTTGAATTGAAACATTGAGGTGCTTAAATAAAAAGTTATAATATTTTATTATATATAAAAAATTTAAATTATAAATTTATAAAAATATATATTGACAAAAAAAACTTTTAATACTTATTAAATAAAGATAATATATCAAATTTTTGCATTAACTCTTCGTGTACTTACTAGTTACTGAATTCTACAACTCACGTATTCACGTAGTTTACCATCGTTTTATATATATTATACATGTCTGTGGTTTGCGTCGGTTAAAAATAAGTTTGATGTTTACTTTTAAATTATAATAATTTCATACATAATTATGTATCCATAATAAAGATTTAAAGTTATTTTACAAGCACAGTTAACACATATCACATTTTCTAATTAAATTTTTGAAAATTTTAACAAAAAGAATTCGTCCCATATATGACACAGGTTCTTACATTAGTTTTCACATGCCCAAATTTAGTGTTTGGTCGATTCAACTAAGCAAGACAGCATAACTCACACATGTTAGTATTCATACAAACATTTTTCAATAATTTTTTTTTTACTTCGATCTAATGTGAATTTGAGTTTCTTTTTTAGTTCAAACTTGGGAACAGGAGGGGATACGTTCATATCCACCACCTACCCTTATAAATAAATTATTATTATTTTTAATATATATTCATTTTATTTAGTATTTGGTATATTTATAAATTTTTATCTCTTTTCTATTAAAAATATAGTTTAACGTTTTTATATTATCATTGTCTAACAATTATACTTTTATTATATTAATTACAATAATTGAAAGAGTATTCACTTTTTCAATTAAAAAAATAGTGTTTTTAAATACTCAATATTAATTACTAGTTAAATAATCATTTAAATATATCTTTCATCCTTGTAAATATATTATTTTTTTATTTTAGTATTTGTAAATTTTTTTTGTTTGGATTTAGTCCCTGTAAAATCAGATACGTTATATTTTCGTCCTTAACGCTAAATCAACATTATAAAAAAAGAGTGTTGGAATATATGGTTCTATAAATACACACCAACATATTATCATCTTTTATGATATATTAAAAATTAAAATATTATATATTATTAATTAATCAATTTATTAATT
>JBBPBT010000151.1:12574176-12585725 GCA_037974875.1 Cicer bijugum | reverse complement strand
AGAATATTATTAATTACAATGGCTAACATGCAAAGTACAAAGTAATATTCGACAGTTAAAAGAATTCAAAAAGATTTTCAAAACAAATTTTGTATGTAAAAAGAAACTATGTTAAAATGTCATATATTATTTTGTACTTTGTATAGCGGTCTTTGTGATTAAAATTAATTATGATTTTTTTTTAATTGTGATAAAGATATTATAAAAAGAAACCAAATAGAATGTGTTAATGATTGTACACCAATAATATATCATAGTTTTACCTCATCCCCTAATTACAACCCATCACATTATAAATTTAATTTGTAACCGTTCTTAAAAAATAACTATTAAATTATTTATTCTATCAATTAGATAGTTGATATTCGATTTAAACATTAATTCAAAAATAAAAGGATAAATATAATCATTAATTTTTAAATAAAAAATAAATAACAATAATAAAGATCCAACCTACATGTAATTTAACTGATGTTTTAATTTTTACTATTTGACTATTTTTGTTGTTATTAATATTGCCACAATCATATAAATTATTTTGAAAACAAATGAAATTCTAAAATATTTTTTAAAATTAAAAATCATTTATGACATTTATTACTTTGAGGAAAATTCAAAATCTAATTTAATTGGCAGAACAGTGGAAAGTTGAAATTGAGCTGGATTTCATATCTTACAATGTGAGGTATCCGTTTTTAAGGTGGATCAAAACTCAAAAGTAACATATTCTTAAGACAGTCTTGCTTATGAGTTTCTCCTTAAGATGTTGCACACATGCCATAGTGAGTATCTCTACTTAGACATACTTCACTCCACCTAGTGTTGGAATACATTTTTTTGAGAATTGAGGTAAGTGTCTCTATTGATAAAATTTACCACCAATCTCCGGTGTGTAGAGAAAGACTCTATTGCATTTTCAATTTTTTTTTCTTTCAAATATATTTGTTAAAAAAATATACCATATAGTTATTTAAGTTTCACAAAAATATTAAATTAATTATTTAATTTATTAAATTAGTTAGAGAGTTTTAAAATTATTTTATTAATTTTTCTATTAATCATATTAAAAATAACATAATAAATTTTCATGTAATTTTATAACTTACATTTAATTTTAAAAACTTTAAAATTTATCTTATTTAAATTATCTTTTATTTAATTATTTTTCAAAAATGTAATGAATGACTTATGTTCTTATAATTATTACAATCAAAATCATTAAAAATTATACAAATTTATTTAAAAAAATTATAAAATTTTGAATTTTAATTTTATTAGTTTAAAATTAACATAATTAATACAAAATATTTACAAATATAAAAGACGGAGTCAACACTAAAAAAAATAAATGATTAATTTTTTTTAAAAAATAAAATAAAATACTCATACTTTAGTTTGGCGTAGGACTACTCGATGTAGCACTACTCGATGTACTTTGCTATTTTGTTATGAGTGACATTTGAGTCCATTGTTATTCAAATCTATGGGGATGCTAATCTCTCAACCTACTAAATTGTGATTTGAGTAATGAGAGATTTCTAATTCATGTTCCTCCCCGTGATACCTATTCCGACTACTTATCATTGAATGATATTTACGTTTTTAAATTTAAAAATACAAACTATAGCAAAATTTACTATTCTCTTCTATAATATAAAGCTCAATTTAAAATAAATTTCTCTCATTTCAAATTATTAATATATTAATTATTTGCTTACCAAATTGAGACAATCATCGATAATTTGAGAAAACAGGAGTCGTAATAATTGGAGGATTTTTTTTTTTAAATACTCCTACAAATAATTGTCAACTTAAATATAAATAATTAAATTATACTATTTTCTTTATTCTTATGGATTGCTTCCTTTATTCAATTTTATTTATTTAAATTTATAATAGATCTACTTTGATTCATTATACATATATTAAAAAAATAATACATTAATGATTTTACTAAATTATTTTTATTATTAACAATCATAAATATGAAAAGTAAAATATAATATTTTGAAATTAATGTAAATAATATGAACGAATAACACAATTTAAAAATAATTAATCTTACATTAAAAATAAAAATTAACACTATAAAAAACAAAAACAAAAAATACTTCATCCATTTATTTAAACCCCTTTTGTTTATCACCAATAGTGTCAACATCATAATATCTTCTCTTCAGTACTACTCTAACGTCTCTCTCTATTTGTTTGAATTTCAACCTCCACCTCCTCCTTTCTCAACAACATGACCGGTATCTCTCTCTCTCTCTCTCTAGTTTTTCATACTAGTATCAGTTATTTATTTGTATTCTAAACCTCATTATTTTGTGTTTGCTGGTTTCGATGTTTTTATTTTTATTTTGTTGTCTTGTTTTGATGCTCTGACTTTTGAATTAGTTCACTAAGGGAATCGAGTATGAAGATTTTCTACATGTTTATTAAATTTCGTCATGCTTCTCAAATATTTTATCTTTTAGACTGGGTTATATGTTACGCAAATATTATTCTTTTGTTAGGGTTTTGTTCTTTTACATCAAAATACTTCAATAATTACCCTTTGCGAGAACCAAATTGATGTAATTGCTTCATCATAAATTATTATTGGAGAACCAATTTATGTCATAATGATATGTGATGGATCAAATTTAGGATTTACTCTTTGGGAAAGATTAGATTGACTCGCTTTTCACCCATCCAGGATACACATATTTATACATTTTAGTTCTTCAAAGTATAAGACGTTGTTATTATAGTCCATGACTCAACAAAAAACTCAAATTAGTCCTTAAATCATCTAAATGTCCCTGACATTATAATGGTCGTAAACTATTTTGACAATAATTTGTAGACTTTTATGACAATAAGTACTAAGTTGTATCTTTCAAATACTATTTTGATAATTCGAGGACTAATTTAGATTTTGACTAAGTTAGGGACCAAAGAGATAACACCCTACACCTTCAAAGACTTGTATGGAGATTTATCCTATCAAATGTATTCACAATCTTTCATCGTCTGAGCTACACTTACGAGACATAGACATTGATATTTACTTATAGTTAAGTGCTGATTTATGTGTGGTTTTACTGTTGTACTTGTGCATGAATTTAAGGTCTAATTTGAAATAGCTTGTAGTTCATGTGATCTTCTCAGTTAAAATATGTATGATTCTTTACTAATGAAAACATTCTTACAAGTTTATAGATATTTTATTGGAAGGTGAAGTAGAGAGAACTTGTGACTAATTGAGATTAATAGACTATGTTCAACTTACACAATTTAAAAACTTATAGTTGTCCTAAAATTCTTTCAATGCTTCTTATTTGAAAAGTGTTTGTTTAGAAGTTTATTCAGTTTGTCTCTTTTTGCCTTCTACTTTCCTTCGACGGACATTTTTTCATTTACTTTTCTTTTGATTTTCCTGTGGTTACTTTAAAGAAGACTAAATGCTGCTTCCAATTACAGATAATGAACAACTGGTGATCATAGCTGGAAAGATAGCCGAACTACCGTTCAATAAATACAAGCGATGGCAACGGTGGTTGTTGGTGGGACTCAGCATATTGTTTCTGATAGTAGGACAATCAGCTGCAGTTATGCTTGGAAGATTTTATTATGATCAGGGTGGAAATAGTACATGGATGGCTACTTTAGTCCAAACCATTGCATTCGCAATCTTGTTAATTCCACTCTTCACAATTCCTTCTCCTTCAGAGCCTTCAACTTCTTTTGTTCCACCTTCCAATATCAAACTCATTGCTTTGATATATTTTGTTCTTGGAATCTTAATTGTTGTTGACAATATGATGTATTCTAAAGGACTGTTATACCTCTCTGCTTCAACCTATGTGCTGATTTGCGCGTCGCAGTTAGCTTTCAATGCGGTTTTCTCATATTTTATCAATTCTCAGAAGTTCACCGCTTTGATCATTAACTCCACCGTGGTTCTCACTTTATCCTCTTCGCTTCTTGCTATTAACGAAGACTCAGGCGAACCATCTGGTATCCCGAAGGGAAAATACGTTTTTAGTTTCCTTTGTACGCTTGGAGCGTCTGCTACTTACTCTCTTTTGCTTTCTCTAATGCAAGTGACTTTTGAGAAGGTTCTGAAAAAGCAAACGTTTTCTGTCGTTTTGGAAATGCAAATATATACTTCACTTGTTGCCACTTGCGCTTCCACGATAGGATTATTCGCGAGCGGGGAATGGGATACTTTGCACGGAGAAATGAAGGGTTTTCAGAAGGGAGAAGTTGCTTATATGTAATGACTTTGGTTTGGACAACAATAGGATGGCAGGTTTGTTCTGGTGGTGAGGTTGAATTGATTTTCCTAGTGTCTTCTCTCTACTCAAATGTTATTAGTACCGTCTCTTTAGCTATTACTCTTATTGCTGTTGTTATAGTTTTTCAATGAATGGGGTGAAGATAATTTCTATGCTTTTGGCTTTATGGGGTTTTGCTTCATATATCTATCAGAATTCTCTTGATAATTTGAAGGTGCGCTAGCCGCTGTTTCTAACTCTACCAATGAATCTTTATTCAATTTCGATCAAGTACCCTTTTATTTTATGCCTCAATTAGGTCCATCAACTTTCTAGCTTTAGATTTTTATCTTTTAAGTTCTTGTTAAGAAATTTATGGCAATACATGATTGGACGATCCTTATATAACAAATTTATATGGAAACAAAACACCAATTAGCCTTTTCAAGAATTCCAAAAACCGCCAAGAAATTTGTTATGTAAGGATCATCCAATCATGTATTGCCATAAATTTCTTAACAAAACTTAAAAGATAAAAATCTAAAAATTAGAAAGTTGATGGACCTAATTGAGGATTTAAATTCATAAAATAAAAGGGTACTTATCCAAATTGAATAAAGATTCATTGGTAGAGTTAGAAACCGCGGCTAGCGCACGTCTTAGACGTCTTGCCTTCAAATTATCAAGATAATTCTGATAGATATATGAAGCAAAACCCCATAAAGCCAAAAGCATAGAAATTATCTTCACCTCATTCATTGAAAAACTATAACAACAGCAATAAGAGTAATATAGCTAAAGAGACGGTACTAATAACATTTGAGTAGAGAGAAGACACTAGGAAAATCAATCCAACCTCACCACCAGAACAAACCTGCCATCCTATTGCTGTCCAAACCAAAGTCATTACATAAGCAACTTCTCCCTTCTGAAAACCCTTCATTTCTCCGTGCAAAGTATCCCATTCCCTGCTCGCGAATAATCCTATCGTGGAAGCGCAAGTGGCAACAAGTGAAGTATATATTTGCATTTCCAAAACAACAGAAAACGTTTCCTTTTTCAGAACCTTCTCAAAAGTCACTTGCATTAGAGAAAGCAAAAGAGAGTAAGTAGCAGACGCTCCAAGCGTACAAAGGAAACTAAAAACGTATTTTCCCTTCGGGATACCAGATGGTTCGCCTGAGTCTTCGTTAATAGCAAGAAGCGAAAAGGATAAAGTGAGAACCACGGTGGAGTTAATGATCAAAGCGGTGAACTTCTGAGAATTGATAAAATATGAGAAAACCGCATTGAAAGCTAACTGCGACGCGCAAATCAGCACATAGGTTGAAGCAGAGAGGTATAACAGTCCTTTAGAATACATCATATTGTCAACAACAATTAAGATTCCAAGAACAAAATATATCAAAGCAATGAGTTTGATATTGGAAGGTGGAACAAAAGAAGTTGAAGGCTCTGAAGCAGAAGGAATTGTGAAAAGTGGAATTAACAAGATTGCGAATGCAATGGTTTGGACTAAAATAGCCATCCATGTACTATTTCCACCCTGATCATAATAAAATCTTCCAAGGATAACTGTAGCTGATTGTCCTACTATCAGAAACAATATGCTGAGTCCCACCAACAATTGTCGTCGCTTGTATTTATTGAACGGTAGTTCGGCTAAGCGTATTTATTGAATGGTAGTTCGGCTATCTTTCCTAGTGTCTTCTCTCTACTCAAATGTTATAGTACCGTCTCTTTGGCTATTGCTGCTGTTATAGTTTTTCATGATAAGATGAACGGGGTGAAGATAATTTCTATGCATTTGGCTTTATGGGGTTTTGCTTCATAAATGTATCAGAATTATCTTGAAGGCGAGACGTATGTTAGCCACTGTTTCTAACTCTACCAATGAATCTTCATGCCGAGAATATTAAATTTGGATCAACTACCCTTTTATTTTATGAATTTAAATCCTCAATTAGGTCCATCAACTTTCTAGCTTTAGATTTTTATCTTTTTCAGTCCTACAGAAATAGTGAGCTGATATTATAGTACAAAATATGAGGTTCTTGGCCATTTTGAGTACCGAATTGTAATGTTACTATTTTTTAATTTTAATAAATGGAAAGATTAATGGGTGGTTTGTTTCCAAATATTTGTTCAATTGCTTTTGTGATAATCTCTTGGCGGTTTTTGGAATTCACAGCTGAGATGGAATAATGTATTGCTTAAGAGCTGCAAATTACAAACACAAACTAGAAAGAACACTGATATTAAACACACACACATACGTAGATGTTTAAGTTGGCAGCTTAGCATCTTTTTTCAGTTAATTTCACTTCATTTGAAAAAAGCATACCACCCCATAAAAGCTCCACCGGCTAATGGAAAAAGCATTTCAGTGATTGAGTTAGCTGATTTAAGATGCATCAAAGTGAGCCAAAAGATAAGCATAGCTTTCTGCGCAGCAGAAAATGCTCCACCAACAAGAGTCATTACAGCAATAGCACAAACCAACACCATAAAACAGAACAAGCCGAGCAAGGAAGGCCATATGGAAAGGCGGTCATCGTGTTCTTTGTGCAGTGGCTGGACTTGGTTAACTGAAAACTGGCTCGATATGTTGAAGAGAATACCAAGAAAGACAATGGTTGAGACTAGAAAAGATGAGAGACGGCGCATGATTTTCTTACGTTTGTTTTCATTGTTATCATGCTGGGAAGACCTGTTTCCTGTTATGCTTCTTTACTAACGGTGTAAATGTGAGTTTAGGCATCTTCTATTTTTCATGGTAGAAAGACATTGGGACACAAGAATTGTGATGCATCCAAACAAGCACTAATAGGTTATTATTTGATAGGATGTGGGAGGGATTGTAGTGAAAGAAAAGGATATGGGAATAGGTTATTATGTGGAGTGGGATGGAACCGTTGATGCTCTACCACTTCACCAGGTTTGTTTAAGATTTTTAATAAATGCTGCTAATCTAAAAACACATTTAACGAATTTTATAATTATATATGAATAAATTCTTTGTTTGAATATCGTTTTGCAATTTCAATGAGTAGAAGCAAATTATAATAATGTATAATAGTATATGTTAAAATAAATGTTAATACTCCCTTTATTTTACAGTACAATGTAATTCGAAAGTTATACCCTATATCCCACATTTTTAACTCTTATTCTTCCACGTTATATAAACTACTTAATTTATTTTTTTAATTTTTTTAATTATATTTTATTATATTCAACTTGAGTCTAGAAAAACTTAACAAATAATTTTTTAGACCATTTGTGTGTTAGAAAATTTAAACTTTGTGTACTAATTTTTTTTCTTTAAATTTTTCGTTACATAATGTGTTTTAGAAAATCGAATTTCATATATTAGAAAAAAAAAATTCAAATTTTTTAGTATATAAATGTGTTTTTAAAAATTTGAACTTTATGTATCTGAAAATTTTAGAAAAATACAATAGTATACAAATGTGTTTTAGAAAATTGAACTTTGTGTACAAAAAAACTTTTTTTTTTTTAAGTTTTTCGAAAAATGTTTATGTATTAAGATTTCATTTTTTTTAAATTTCTAGAACAAATATGTTCCAGAAAATTCAAATTTTGTGTTTCTTGAACACATCCGAAACACAAACATGCATGTATGGGAAACACATACAATTTGATTTTAAAAAAAAAATATTATAAAATTGAAATTCTTTTTTATTAAAATGTGGAATAGGAGTATAAATTGGAGGATCTGAAGTAAAACTAATCTATATTTAATAAATACAAACTTGTTCCGAAGAATTTTAAGAGCAATACTTGAAACTCTGGTTAGAGGCTCGCCAAATTGATGATCCATGTACATGACGTACGAAAAGAGGCACGTTGAATATGACTCATATGCACTATATTGAGGTTGTCGCAGTATGGTTCAATGGTATCATTGTAATATATATTTGATATTATAAATACCATTTGTAGCATTGAATCATTAATTCATTCATTTAATAATACGAAACTACAACTCCTATGTAGTCAAAGATGTACGCATCATTGGTCTGAACTTTATTATCAAACGTCTTGCATTTTAATTATGATTTTTCTTTTTATTTGTTTAAGATCGTCTTGCTATTCTAACAAGACGAAGGATAAAAGGTGTGTAGAAGATACAGAGGAATTTTCGAAGAAGAATGAGGTGGAAAGGATGGATAGAGATGTAGTCAAAAAAACTTAAGAGTTATAAATGTTTGACTTAATTGCAGTTTTGGTCCTCCTATCTTAGTTGAATCGCAAAAATAATTCCCTCATTTTGTTTCTCTCCAGTTCTGGTTCCAAAACAGAATTTTGATCCAAAACTTGATGAAATTTCATTTTATCGTACTATACCATTTATGATCATACATTTCAAGTACAATTGTTGCAAATGGGATCTTGAGGCATGACGTGCCTTAAATAAATGCAAAAAAAAAAAATGAAATTTCAATAAGTTTTGGACCAAAATTCTGTTCAGGAGACCAAAACTCGGAAAAAATAAAATGGAGGAACTACTTTCGCGATTCAAGTAAAATAAAGGAACCAAAACTTTAATTAAACATAAATGCTTTATGTAAATGTAAATATAGACGTAAAAAGTTGTCCCAACAATGACTTATAAATGCATTTTATGTGAATTGTTGAATTTTTTTTGAAATAGTTAGTTGTTCACTCTAATTCTCCAAACTAGTTATTTAGATATTAAAAAAATTAAATGAACTAACACTTCTTTGAAACTATAGAGGGCCAAAGGCCCAAAAGAAATTGTTATAATCAATGTACCCCGATGCGAATGGAGTTTTTTTTTTTTTGAACAAAAATACCCTTCCTTATTTTCTTTTTCATCACAAGAGAATGGTTCTGTTTTTCATACTGTAAACTTTAAGTTTATGGTATGCATTTATACACCGTAAATTTTTAGTTTATCGTATGCAGTTTTTTAAAAATAAAAATATACATTTTTTATGTACATATGCTTATGTGGTATACTTCGAATTTACAAATTATATTACGCATTTCTAATAGATACTAGTATTTTTGTCTCCTTATACTCTGGTAAATCAAATTGATTTGTTTATAAAAAAAAGTTCTCTAACTCTAATTGAAAGAAATGTATAATCTACCCAAGTCTTGGATTTAGCTCCAACTCCAATATTTGTGTTTCTAGAAAATGAAGTATATGTATGGAAGGACTTGACAAATTGCTTTTCTCAACGGATTCATATTCAAAATATTAGAGTTGCAGCAAGAGAATAAACACTCTTAAATAAGGTTAGTTAATTGTGAATCTTAAATAAGGTTAGTTAATTGTAAAATTTTTGTAGAGATTTAAGATTGACTTGTTTGCTGAAATTGGAGTGTTTGAAATAATATTTACCAACAAAAATTGTTTCTAAAAATATTATTGAGTTGAATCGTAGATTAGTTCACTTTATTTGACTACTTGTAATTTTGAAGGATAATATTTCAATAAAAGGAAATAAGAGAAATATGAGATGAAGAGAGAAAATTCGGTAAATTTTGAAATTTTGAGCTGATTTGTAAAATGTATGGAGTTCTCTATTTAAAGAGGAATTCTCAAATGATCATAGCGAAATATGTCAAACAATTTTTGACCAATTCATTGAAAATGGATCAGTCCACAAAAAATCAACCTGCAAAATCGAAGGAAGACTCGCACATGCAGTCATTGACAAGGAGATGTGAAACATAGTGGAGGAGGATTCAGTTAAATTATAACCGTCATGAAGGAAGAAAAACACATGCATTAAAAATGATTTTTTTTTTATTTATTTATCGAGTATTAAAAAGTAATATACAACACAATTCAAGTCTAGTTGATCGAACGTGTGTGGTAGTTGATTTGAATATGTTTTATTCCTTTTTCACAAAATTGGATAAGGCACACTCCTAAGATCATATTTACTCTTTATAAAAAGTACTATTGTGTATTTTCCCTCAACTTCTAACAACAAAAGTTCCAACATGAAATGAAGTGAAACAAGGTCGATGATTTGAATACTCTACTGAACAAAAAATTTAAATATATTAATCATATTAATTATTAATATTAGTTGTTGCAAAATAAATAAGACAAAATACATCATGAAGTCTTGTTTATTTCATAAAAGTAAGTATTTGTATTTTTGTTTCTTTGTAATATTTAAATCTTTTAGATTTTATTCAATTTTTGCTTAAATTCTTTAATTCTTTAATTTTTTATTTTTTTTCTATTTAATCTTGTAAATTGCATTATATTAGCAAGTTTGCTCATTTGTTTTACTTTCAAGAACAAGTGTAATAAAATTATTTAATCCTGAAAAAATTTACTAAATACTGTAACAAAATATCTCTTATATTAATTCTTTAAAAAATATTTATCAAATCTTATAAACGAATTATATTTTTTGATTTTTTTTCTACAACTATTTAAATATATGTATAGTCCATGAATAGCTTCTAAAAACTTAGTTATAAAATTTGTTTGTAAAGTAGTTTAAACAAATAACTCACTATGCTTTATGAATTAAATTTCAAAATTGCCAAATTTAAATGATTACATGTTTAATTTAATATAACTTAAGACTAATTAATAAGATAAATCAAAAATAATTTAGAGTGCTAAATTAAAAAAATAAAAACTTAAATACTTTTAAAAGAAAACTAAATTAAACTTAATAAACTTAAGTGTGAAAAAGTATATAAGAGAAAAACTATTAATTTTGTGAAACATAAAAGAACTGGTGATATCTTTTTTGCTAAAAATAAAATTGTAATCCGAACTATGGCCATTGATCAGATCCGACCGGCTACACCTATTTAATTTGATGTTCGTGTTTATGAATGACACTACAAACGATAGTGTATGTGTGTATCTAGGTTAGAAAATTAGATTTTATAACCCCACCCTTTAACTCTTACGTTATAAATTCTTGAAAATTTTTATTTTACTTTTTATATTAAAATAATTTGACACATTTTTTTACCACATATAGTTAGGAAATTTTTTTAAATGAAATTTTCTATATACAAAATATTGAAAAAAAAATTATGTAGCAAATTTTATTTTAAAATTCTTGGTATGTAAATAAATTGAAAAAAGAAATTTATATTAAAAATATTGAAAACTCAAAATTTTCAATATGTAAAGAAAATTGAGAAAACAAATTTGCATATTAGAAATTTTAAAAACAAAATTTTTGGTATTAAAAAATAATTCATATAAAAAATTCTAAAAAAATTTATATGTAAAAATATTGAGAAAAAGTT
>JBBPBT010000151.1:12559662-12570837 GCA_037974875.1 Cicer bijugum | reverse complement strand
CTTTTTTGTGATATTCTTTTTTTTTATTTATATAGGAAAATACTTGTTATAATTTTCATGTTAAATTTTTTACTTTGTATGTCTTTTTTTCCTAAAAAATGAAATTGAAATTCATAAATAATTTTTACTGACAATTAATATGTGACATTTCAGAATATTATTAATTACAATGACTAACATAAGAATTCATAATCAATTTTAAAAACAAATTTTGTATGTAAAAAAAACTATTTTAGAATTTCATTTATATGTTAGTCATAAAATTTTGTATGTAAACTTATATTATTTTGTACTTTGTATATTAGTCATTGTGATTAAAATTAATTATGATTTTTTTAACTGTAATAAAGATAATATAAAAGAAAACGAAATAGAACGAGTCTAATAGTTATTTACCAATAATATAGGATAGTTTTATACCCTTAATTACAACCCATCATTTTATCATGTCAACTTAATTTGTAAACTTTTTTAAAAGTAACTATCAAATTATTTATTCTATAAATTAGATAGTTCACATTCGATTTAAACACTAATTCAAAAATAAAAGATAAATATAGTGATTAATTTTTAAATAAAAAATATCAACAACAAATATCGAATTTATATGTAATTTCACTTCATTGGTGTTTCAATTTTTACTATTAGATTATTTCTTTTATCATTAATATTGCCACTGTTATATAAATTATTTTGAAAACAAATAAAATTCTTAAATATTTTTTAAAATTAAAAATCATTTATGTCATTTATTACTTCAAGAAAAATTCAAAATTTGATTGGGAAAATATTGGAAAGTTCTAAACTCAAAAGTAACATATTCTTAAGACATTCTTGCTTATGAGTTTCCCTTAAGATGTTGCACGCATATGCCATAGTGAATATCTCTAGTTAGACACGCTCCACTCCACCTAGTGTAGAATAATTCTTTTTGTTGAGAATTCAGGTAAGTGTCTCTGTTGATACCATCAACCACCGGTGTGTAGAGAAAGACTATATTCTATTTTCAATTTTTGTTCTGTTTCGATAATGATGTATTTTGTTAAGAAGAATATATTGTATAGATATTTAAGTTATACAAAAATATTAAATTAATTATTTATTTATTTTTATCAAATTAGTTTTTATGTTTATAAAAATTATAATATTTAGCAAATGTTATTTTTAATTTCATTTTAATTAATTTTGATTAGAGACTTTTAAAATGATACTATTAATTTTCTATTAATTATATAAAGAATAACATAATTAATTTTCATGTGATTTCATAATTTATTTAAGAACTCTAAAATTTATCTAATTTAAATTATCTTTTATTTAATTATTTTTTAAAAATTTGATGAAGGACTTATGTTTTTATAATTATTACAATCAAAATCATTAAGAATTACACAAATTTATTAAAAAAATTAAGTTTTAATTTAACTAGGTTAAAATTAAAATCATTAATATAAATATTTATAAATATAAAAAACAGACTTAGTATTAAAAGAATGACTAATTTATTAAAAATATTTATATTTTATTTTGGCATAGGACTACTCGATGTACTCTGCCATTTTGTTATGTGTGACGTTTAAGTCCTTTGTTATTCATATCTATGAGAGTGTTCTAATTAATGTTGCTCCTCTTGGTACCTATTCCGACTACTTATCATTAAATGATATTTATGTTTTTAAATTTAAAAATATGAATTATAGCAAAATTTACTATTATCTTGTTTAATATAAAACTCAATTTAAAATTTGTCTCATTTCAAATCTCATTTCAAATTAATAATATATTAATTATTTTGTTATCAAATTGAGACAGTTATCGATAAGTTGAAAAAATAGGAGTAGTAATAATTGGAGATTTTTTTTTTAAAATACTCCTACAAATAATTGTCAACTTAAATATAAATAATTAAATTTATTTTTTTATTCTTATGGATTTCATTCTTTATTCAATTTAATTCATTCAAATTTACGATAGATCTACTTTGACTCATTATACACATATTAAAAAAATCATACACTAATAATTTTACTAAATTATTTTTATTATTAACTATCATAAATATGAAAAGTAAAATATAATGTTTTGAAATTAATGTAAATAATATGAATGAATAACACAATTTAAAAATAATTAATCTTACATTAAAAATAAAAATTAACACTATAAAAAAAATACTTCATCCATTATTTTTTAAAATTAATAATTGAATTATAATTTAATCAATAAACATTAATATATTTACTCTGTATCATATATGAAAGATACATCAATTTTTAATTAAATTATAACTTAATTTTGTATTATATAAAAAACAGTGAGGTGAGTGGAACACATATTCATTTTATTAAAGTCGCGTTCGGTAAAAAGATATATAAGTTAGATTAGGTGGATTTAGTGCGAATTTGATTTAATGATCGGCGTAATAATTTTTCCCTTACGTTATTGAGAGAACCGAACCCAAATGTGTTCCCATTGGGTTAGCTGCTATCAATGATCTCATGAATCATATTTATCGGTTTTCATCTAATCTTCCAACGACGTCACATCACAATTGCGGGTGACAAATGAGTGAATCATATTCCATCTTCCAACGCCGTCACATCACATGTTTCTCATAAGATCGTCCTGTTCAGTACTACTCTTCGTCAAAACCTCTCTCTCTATTTGTTTCAGTTTCAATTTCAATACCTTCTTCCTTTCTCAACAACATGACCGGTATCTCTCTCTCTCTCTCTCTAGTTTTTCATACTAGTATCAGTTATTTATTTGTATTCTAAACCTCATTATTTTGTGTTTGCTGGTTTCGATGTTTTTATTTTTATTTTGTTGTCTTGTTTTGATGCTCTGACTTTTGAATTAGTTCACTAAGGGAATCGAGTATGAAGATTTTCTACATGTTTATTAAATTTCGTCATGCTTCTCAAATATTTTATCTTTTAGACTGGGTTATATGTTACGCCAATATTATTCTTTTGTTAGGTTTTTGGTTCTTTTACATCAAAATAATTCAATAATCACTCTTTGCGAGAACCAAATTGATGTCATTGATTGATCATAAATTATTATTGGAAAACCAATTTATGTCATAATGATATGTGCTGGATCAAATTTAGGATTTACTCTATGGGAAAGATTGGACTGACTCGCTTTTCACCCCTCCAGCATACACATATTTATGATAAACCACCATTTTAGTTTCTGAAAGTGTACTACACTCCCATTCCCTCAAATTAGTCATCGAATCATTTAATGTCGGTCTGTTTATTCTCTAATGTTATAACGGTCATTGTATCTTTCAGGGACTTTTATAATTGGAAGTTATATCTTTCAGAGACTATTTTTATTATTCACTGACTAATATGAGTTTTTACCCCATATCATGAGTCATGGTTTACCTTCAAGGACTAGAATAATGGTTTACCCCATATCTATCATCAATGATGATTTCCATAAACATTTTTTTTTTAATTCTAAAGAGCCCAGTGACAAAACTCAGCCACACTAAGTGCAGAGAAGAGGAGGATTGCTGCTCAAACTTGAGCCCCTAACATATCAAATGGGGTAAACCACCATTTTAGTAATTGAAAGTATAAGACGTTATTATTATAGTCCATGATTCAACAAAAAACTCAAATTAGTCCTTCAACCATCTAAATATCAATTTGTTTAGTCCCTAACATTATAATGGTCGTAAACTATTTGGAGAGTAAATTGTATCTTTCAGGGAATTTTATGATAGTAAGCACTAAGTTGTATCTTTCAAAGCCTATTTTGATGATTCGATGACTAATTTAGGTTTCGATTGAGTAAGGGACCAAAGAGATAACACCCTACACCTTCAAATACTAGAATGGTGGTTTACCCTGTCAAATGTCTTCACAGTCTTTCATCATCTGAGCTACACTTACGAGAGATAAACATTGATATTTACTTATAGTTAAATACTGATTTATGTGTGGTTTTACTGTTGTAAGTGCATGAATTTAAGGTCTAATTTGAATTAGCTTTTAGCTTATGTGATCTTCTCAGTTAAAATATGTATGATTATTTACTAACGAAAATATTCTTACAAGTTGCTAGATATTTTATTGGGAGGTGAAGTAGAGAGAACTTGTGATTAATTGAGATTAATAAACTACGTTCAACTTATACAATTTAAAAACTTATAGTTGTCCCAAAATTCTTTCAATGCTTCTTATTTGATAAGTGTTTGTTTAGAAGTTTATTCAATTTGTCTCATTTTGCCTTCTACTTTCCTTTGTTGGACATTTTTTCATTTACTTTTCGTTTGATGTTCATGTGGTTACTTTAAAGAAGACTAAATGCTGCTTCCAATTACAGATAATGAAGAACCGATGATCATAGCTGGAACGATAGCCGAACTACCGTTTAATAAATACAAGCGATGGCAATGGTGGTTTTTGGTGGGACTCAGCATATTGTTTCTTATAGTAGGACAATCAGCTGCAGTTATCCTTGGAAGATTTTATTATGATCAGGGTGGAAATAGTACATGGATGGCTACTTTAGTTCAAACCATTGCATTCCCAATCTTGTTAATTCCACTCTTCACAATTCCTTCTCCTTCAGAGCCTTCAACTTCTTCTGTTCCACCTTCCAATATCAAACTCATTGCTTTGATATATTTTGTTCTTGGAATCTTAATTGCTGTTGACAACATGATGTATTCTAAAGGACTGTTATACCTCTCTGCTTCAACCTATGCTCTGATTTGCGCGTCGCAGTTAGCTTTCAATGCAGTTTTCTCATATTTTATCAATTCTCAGAAGTTCACTGCTTTGATCATTAACTCGACTGTGGTTCTCACTTTATCCTCTTCGCTTCTTGCTATTAACGAAGACTCAGGCGAACCATCTGGTATCCCGAAGGGAAAATACGTTTTTGGTTTCCTTTGTACGCTTGGAGCGTCTGCTACTTACTCTCTTTTGCTTTCTTTAATGCAAGTGACTTTTGAGAAGGTTTTGAAAAAGGAAACGTTTTCTGTCGTTTTGGAAATGCAAATCTATACTTCACTTGTTGCCACTTGCGCTTCCACGATAGGATTATTCGCGAGCGGGGAATGGGATACTTTGCACGGAGAAATGAAGGGCTTTCAGAAGGGAGAAGTTGCTTATGTAATGACTTTGGTTTGGACAGCAATAGCATGGCAGATTTGTTCTGTTGGTGTGGTTGGATTGATTTTCCTAGTGTCTTCTCTCTACTCAAATGTTATTAGTACCGTCTCTTTGGCTATTACTCCTATTGCTGCTGTTATAGTTTTTCATGATAAGATGAATGGGGTGAAGATAATTTCTATGCTTTTGGCTTTATGGGGTTTTGCTTCATATATCTATCAGAATTATCTTGATGATTTGAAGGCGAGACGTGTGGTAGCCGCTGCTTCTAAGCCTAGCAATGAATCTTCATGCTGAGAATATTCAATTTTGATCAAGTACCATTTTCTTTTATGGATTTAAATCCTTAGGTTCATCAACTCTCTAGCTTTAGATTTTATCTTTTTCAGTCCTACTGAAAGTCCTACTGAAATAGTGAGCTGGTATTGTAGTATAAAATATGAGGTTCTTGGCCATTTTGGGTACTGAATTGTAATATTTCTATTTTTTACTTTTAATAAATGTAAAGGTTAATTGGTGTTTTGTTTCCAAATATTTGTTCAATTGCTTTTGTGATAATCTCTTGGCGGTTTTTGGAATTCTTGAAAAGACAAATTGATGTTTTGTTTCTATATAAGTTTGTTATGTATGGATCATCCAATCATGTATTGCCATAAATTTCTTATCAAGAACTTAAAAGAAAAGTTGAAATAATGATGCCTTGTGGTGAAGAGAAACAACCCCTCATAGGGTGTTATAATTCCTTATGTGTGTTTGATAAACTGGTAAACCACAGTAAAAATGTGTGGTAACGTGAATCTACAATTCCTAGCTTCGTTAATATCACGGTCATATTGCTTTGGAACGCAAGAAAACGTTCACAAACTTACATCCAAACATGCTCTATGTATTGTCTCAACCAAGTGCATCTTTTCATTCAAATGTCATTTTGGAAGAATACATACAAAGATTCATGAAATAATATGTCAATTAGTGAAAGCCAAAAGCCTTTGGAACATGAAAACGTGTGCTTATGCGTAATTCTGCAGATGTCAGGCGCTAAACATGAGAGCGCAGATGTCAGGCACTCAAGGTGCTGGCTTTGGGCACTGCACTTCCAATGACCAATCCCAGATTTAGGCACTTAATCTAGGCGTTGGCCTCTGAATTCTTTCATATTTTGTGGTTGCCTTTGGTGTCTTTGGACCTATTAATTTTGGAAACCCCCAAGATATATGAGTGTTATTATTTGATTGATTTGTTGCATACTATTGAGATCTTAATCTGCATTACAACATGTTTGGGAATGTGATTAACAGTACTTAATCCTCGATTAGGAGTTTGATTTGTGGCATACTTTTAGGGAAGGGGGTTTTATGAGTTAGGAGTGTTGATAGTTTCATTGCTCAAAAGTTCACCCTAATGGTATATATCCACAAAAGCAGTCACAAAGAATTAAGCAGACAAAATTGTAATATATACAGGAGTGGGAGATTAGATCAAAATAAGAATTAAAACATTAGCAAAGTTAATAATTTATCAATCCATATGAAATATGAATTAAAACATTAGCAAAGTTAATAATTAAACATAGAAACTTGGGTAGCCAATACAAGTATTTTAAATGGAAAAGTAAAACCCAACAACAATATATCACATCACACAGCTGCAATGGAATAATGTATTACTTAAGAGCTGGAAATTACAAACTAGAAGGAACACTGATATTAAACACACACATACATAAATGTTTAAGTTGGCAGCTTAGCATCTTTATTCAGTTTTTTTTTTTCATTTGGAAAAAGCATACCACCCCATAAAAACTCCACTGGCTAATGAAAAAAGCATTTCAGTGATTGAGTTAGCTGATTTAAGATGCATCAAAGTGAGCCAAAAGATAAGCATAGCTTTCTGCACAGCAGAGAATGCTCCACCAACAAGAATCATTACAGCAATAGCACAAACCAACACCATAAAACAGAACAAGCTGAGCAAGGAAAGCCATATGGAAAGGCGGTCGTCGTGTTCTTTGTGCAGTGGCTGGACTTGGTTAACTGAAAACTGGCTCGATATGTTGAAGAGAATACCAAGAAGGACAATGGTTGAGACTAGAAAAGATGAGAGTCGGCGCATGATTTTCTTACGTTTGTTTTGATTGTAATGGTAGTTATAGTCATGCTGAGACTCAAGGTCTCTTGTTACATTTGTATGAGAGGAATGGAGTTTGGAAAGAGGAACACATGATTCATTGTTATCAAGCTGGGAAGACCTGTTTTCTGTTATGCTTCTTTGACTCTCTTTCTCCATGCAAGTAATTAGGAGCCTATTTCCAGGGAGTACTGTAAAATGGTATCGAGGAAGCTCAGCGCTCAGGAAATCACTCTGCAGCGCATGAAACAACATAAATCATATTGATCACAGTTTAAAATGGCATCCTATACACTTGGTTAACAATTTTAAACATAAATGACTCACTTTATACAACCCCTCATATAATTTTGCCTAAATAAGTAAATATTATGACCTAATGAATTTTATCGACTTACCCAGAGAGTTGAAAGATTACAAATACGATCCCCAGCATGTGATAATAATTCTTCTATTATGAACCAAAACAGCATTTCAGTTTTCTTCATTTTCCGTAAGATTCGATTCTTCCCAGCTCGATCCAAACGCTTATTCTTTATATATTCAGCATATCTTCTGAGTACTTGTTCATGATCACTTCTTCCCATTCCTATGATCACTTCTTCATGATTTATTTCATAGGAGGGGTAACGGACATTCTTAGGAACAAGAGTTTCATTAATTGAAAACATCGCATCACAATTAACCTGGTCAATAGGAATTTGAAAACTCATCGTAATTAAGCATAAACAGATGAAACTGATAAAAGTTGAGAGTTGAATCAACAAACACAACTCAAGACAGAAATGTTAATCTGTATGATGAAACAAAGATGAATTAGTTTTCAAAGTGAAAGACGCGTTGATGTGAACACGGTGAGGGAAATTTCAAGGTGAAAGAGAAAGATGAATATTTTTTATAATCTAGTCTTTGTTTAGTGAGAGAAAAGTAGTTGAACGAATGCCACAACAACATTAGTTTATTTCACAAAACAAGACCTTAAGAAATAAAAGTTGTTTGGTTTGAGACGCTAACGCGTGAAAGTGATTTCTGCTCTGGATTCATTTACTTCTCCCCTGGATTCATTTGCTACTCCCCTGTTTCGTGAACCACAAGTGTTCTGTCCAGTTCTAAAAAAATAGAATCTCTAAAAGATCAAAATGGATGAAACCATCAAGATACCAAAATTATCAAAAGTCATATTGGTTGAGTTCTTGTGCTTAATTAGTGATATACTATTACTATATATATTGTTGTACACAAATGATTAATGTTTACCATTCATAAATTTTGTCTAATTAGGCACCTCCGTCTATGTTCGACATCCATGCTCGTGAGTATGTCACTAGGGATCAAAACATTTTTGCTCCACCACTTCCTAAGGTTTGTGTAGCATTTTTAGTTTTGTCACCATCATCATCTTCATACTAGTTTACACGACCTTTTTTATTTCTTACAATATTACTTGCATGCAAATAATGTTCGTTATCAATTATATCTATAATAGGTTGTGCGATTTTTAAGTCTCGATGCCATACGCTGCTTCATCGCATCCAAGGTTGGATACAGTGATGCTCCAGCTCCACCATTTCTTGTGGTCTGTGTAATATTTTATTTTTAGCTTTTATTTTCAAGATGCACTTAAATTTTTTCTTAATTATAAGAAACATATCAATAGTTGAAATAGTTTAGGTAACTCTATAGGCAAACTCAGTAGTTGAAAATTATATATTTTACTAACGGTGTAAATGTGAGTTTGGGCATCTTCTATTTTTCATGGTAGAAATACATTGGGACACAACAATTGTGATGCATCCAAACAAGCACTAATAGGTTATTATTTGATAGGATATGGAAAGGCCATCTCGAAATGAATTGAGGGAGGGTTGTTTTGTGCCTGTGAAGCGGGATGGAACCATTGATGCTCTACCACTTCACAAGGTTTGTTTAACGTTTTTAGTTTCTGGCCTTTTATTTCTTTGGTGTCTCAAGTTTTTAGTCTCTACAGAAGAATCTTTACACTATAATGTTTACAAATTGCATCCTACTTTTTAAAAATAACTGTCTCAAAATGTACAACACTTAATTTCAATTTTTTTGTTGTTGTTGATGAGACACTTTCAATACCCAACAACTAGCTATAGGAAACTCTAAAAATCATTTAAATTTAGTCTAACTATAAAATAAGATTTTTACTCAAAATTACATTTTTCTATATATTCATATTAGAATTAGAGTTGTGCATTTGAGCCTCAATCAACAACTCTCAGGAGATGGGTACCCTCTTCCTTCTTTAGAGAATAAACCTAACCCAAAAATTTATACCCAATAACTTGTGAAAATATGAGGAAGCTTGCTTAGGGAAAGTATACAATTTTCATGGGTTTATTGTGACTTGAAGTGGTGATATCAAAATCATTAATTGAAATTTATAGTGGTTGATATCTACTTTGTTGATCTGAATCAAGTAAAAAAAAATGTCACACCAATGCAGAAATAAAGTTATCCTAACTCACCCCTATATAATAGATGAAGAAGAAGAGACAAAGTGTAAATATTTAAACGAGCAGCATGTGCTCATAATATCCAAGTCAGGTTCATTGCTTTGCAAATTTGTAAGTCAGGTTCTTACATAATTTTTCTCAACAATCAATAAAGTGAATTTTGTTTCTCTCTTTTTGCCAAAGCTAAATTATAAAAACGGCTTATAAAGAACTTATTTTTACTATTCTTGATACAATTTATTGACGAGAGAAAAATATAAAAATATATTGATGAGAAAAGAATTAACAAGTGTAACTAACTAATTGATTGATTAATACTTTGTTCAGGCAAATCGTCTTCCTTTATCCTTGAAGGAGTTGGAAAATTCGATGTGCCAACGTAAGGGTTTTATATGTGTTGTACTTGATAGTCTGGTTGATATTACTCCAGAGTCTCGCGGATTTTTACTGTTCTTATGCGGTGGCGTCCCAACGTACGTACCAAAAGGAAACATACCACAAATACAATCATCAATATTAAGTATCGAAGAAGCATTTTTTGCTTTCTTCCCAGAAATGATACATATCACTTTGTTAATGGTATGCTACACTATAGCTTGGATACTCATTTTATCATTACGACCAGCTGGGGTGCAGTTGTTTTTGGTGCTACTTTTGATCACTGTACCCGTCTCATATTTACCCCAGCTTCTTGTACCTAATGCTTCCGGACAACATGTGACTTGTGGCTCATTGAAACTTCCTCTAATGGTTTTTAAAATTTTAGGGGCTTTTGGTCTTTCACTTATTTGCAGTTTATTTGCATTTTTAGTGGTTTATTTAAATTGGAGGTTCATATATAATGAGACACCAAAAAGAGTTGAAGATTCTAAGGTTAAGGTTAAGGTTGAGGGTGAGGTTGAGGTTGACATGGATCTTATGTGACCTTTTGATGGATGATCTTATAGTTTTGACTACATTTGGTGGCGTCAGGTGAATCCTATTCTCTCTTTTTCCTATGGTGTGGACGTGTTATTAATGCATTGCATAATAATTTATGTGTGTAAGTTCTTTTGTATTTCTAATTTCAAATTTGCAATGCATTACACTATTATCTGTTAACTTTTTTTCCTTTGACGCCTATGGATAATTAATTTGTAGTCTATATGCAGTATATAGATGTATTGCTCACGATATCTAACAACAAATTTAATAAATGCTGCTAATCTAAAAAAACAAATTTAATAAATATTATAATTATATATCAATAAATTCTTTGTTTGAATATGGTTTTGCAATTTCAATGAGTAGAAGCAAATTATAATAATGTATAATAGTATATGTTAAAATAAATGTTAATACTCCTTTCATTTTTTACAGTACAATGTAATTCGAAAGTTATACCCTATATTCCAAATTTTAACTCTTATTCTTCCACATTATATAAACTA
>JBBPBT010000151.1:12529810-12545695 GCA_037974875.1 Cicer bijugum | reverse complement strand
ATACTTGACATTTATAACATTGGTTAATAGTCAATAATTAATAAGATTAATTTTATAAAATTGTAATATTCATTCATTTATATTTTTTCTATCTTAAATAATTATTGGTATTTGACTATTTTACACATATTAAAAAACATATAAAAAATAAAATAAAGAAATTTATGATTTTACTAAGTTAACTTATTAATTATTAATGTATTTCCATCATCATAAATTGAAAGGAAAAATAATAAGGGAAGAATAAATATAGTATTAATTTGAAGTATAATTAAAATTACATTAAAAATTAAAATAGATATTCTTTTTTAGACTACTATTTTTTTTGCAAATGTGAATGTATGGGTCAACGGGAGTAACTTTTTTAAATCAATGTGAAATGAAGTCAATTATTTGGAATAGAAGGTTAATAAATATATTTTTATTAATAAAATTCATTTTATTATTTTTTTGACAAAAATAATCATTTTATTACAAAAATTGGTAGGCTTATAATTACTTTTTAGAAGTCTGCATAGCATAGGACACTCAGCTTGTAATTTCTAGTTTGTTCTGAAAAATCTCGGTGTTTTAGTTGTGACATTTACGTGGTGTTGAGCTATCTTTGTCACATTAATTAATGTTTCAACAATCAAACGTATTGCTTGCTTGAATGGCTTATCTCCGCAAGCTGGGTTTTGTGGTTGAAACATTAATTAAAATAAGCACTTATTATTTTAATTAATTGCTCAGCAGAATTTTTTGAGACAAATTGCTCGGCAGATAAATATACCTTGAACATTATTCAAAGTTATATATTTTTTTCAATTAAATAAAAAACATATTTACACTCTTTCATGCCTTCATTATATATACAAATAGAGATATATATAAAAAAATATAATTGTTATACATTGTCACAGTAAATTTGTTTATATAAATTAAATCATATCAGAAAATGCATCATCTTGTATTTTATGAATTGTACAAAAAAATTGTGTAAAATTTGATAGAAATACAATGGAGTGACGAATATTTACACTCACATACAAACATTCAGAATTGGTTAAAATAAATATTGGTAACTCTTATAATCTAACTAACTCACCATTCACCAATGTGTTCAAATCGAGCAAAATTATATACGTTGAAATAATTTCTACATTATTTAATTTTGTAAAGCAAGAGAAAAGTCAATGTTACATATATAGTTTCAGTTTTTTTATTACAAATTGCACTATTGAAAACATTTTAAATATATATATATAGATATATATGATTTTTTCTATCTTAGAATACTCTGAGATATAGGGCTGTATAAAAAATCCGATTATAAGACTCAAATTCAAAACCGAATACAAATCCATTTTAAAAATCCAGTTTAAAACATATGATTATAATCCGATTATTTATAAACTGGATGGATAACCACTTATGTTTTATATTTGAATTTGGTTTTTATACACTACTAATATTTTGTTAATTTTAATATTTTATTTCTTGAAAAAATTTTGAAATTTATTTTTTTCGAAAAAAATATCAAATTTATTTAAAAAGTTATATTCGAAAATGACTTAGCAACATTTTTTTTATTTATAATCATGGCAACACATCATTAAATTTATGTATAAAATAGTATTTCATTGACAAAGTATTCGAAATACAATTTGATATTTATAAATATTATTGAAATAAATTTTCAAAAATATTTATAAGTAAAAGTATATGAATCATAACCCCTATTAAGAATAAATAAAAGTGTGTATAAAGTACAATGGATAATGAATGGTTGGATTAGGTAACACAGACATGATTTCATAATTTGAAACATGACATTTGTGGTTTAATACCCGAAAATCGCCATAGCTATGTTATACCAACATCTAATGAACGTTCAACATGCCTAAGCATTTGGATTCTTTAGAGCCAACAAATATGAGTATACCCTCAACTATATTTAATACAGTTGATGTCGTACAAGCTGAAAGAAGCTTTCGCATCATATCAGCAAATGGATCCCCTAATGTAGTATTTGAAAAAAAACACCATTCATCTATTTCAACATACACAATCAACATCTACTAACAACAAATAAGTCCCCATCAAGTGAAGCAGCTGAGCTGGATTAGATTCACAGCAGATGTTTAGCAGACAAGGCTAGAGATTTTGGCTTTCCAGGTTTGTCATCTCTGGAAAACTGAATAGACCAGAAATCTATTAATTTTAGAACAAAACACAACCAGTGTTTACTGGAAAGCATGTAAATTGGTTTCAAGATGATCTTAGTCCACACAGTTAAGTTCCTTCATATTATTTATTCACTTTAACTTTGAACTCTAATGTTATAATATTATCCTTATACTGGCTTATTTAAATTTTGTTGAAGTATTGATATCTATTTTATATGAAGAATAAGTCCCTAAAATATCCATATATTAAGGTATTAGTCTGAGAGACCAAAATTAAAATGAAAAAACATACAAGGTCAACATCAAAACAAAAACAAAATCAAGGAGCAATACTCTTACTCATAAGAAACAAATAAAGGTTTGACTGGTGCATCTTCAATATTTATCATGGCTTGTCTAGTAAAGACAATTAGAAAACTCAAGCTATAACCTTCTTTACAGTTTACAATCAGTTGGTTAGGGGCACAAAAATGTAAAGGCAAAAATATTTCATTTCAAATTCATTAAATCCCAACCTAATCCATCTATAGCAAATCATTTAAAATAACGATTCAATTTTAATGCACCGGCAAACAATTTTACACTATCAAAGAGCCATAACATGTCACATTTAAAAATGCAATTAAAAGTTTCTACATAAAGTAAAGAATCTTTGTTGTTACAATGTTTCATGTACACTAAAAAAAATTCAATTTACCAAATTCTTATATAAATACTTACGCTGATTATTCGGTACCAGATTGTTGTATCAACTGAGAGTATATATATTCATCAACTCTCTGTTTTGCCAATGCTACCTGGTAAAAAAATTCAAGTTTCAACTAAAAAGTATGAGTAGAGATATTCCAACAGATCAAAACCAGCAAACAATGGTAAAAAGAGGACGACATTGAATTTTTCCCATGATTTAGAAAATAAATTAAATAAGCATTTTTATCTGAGCTGAAAAGCACCTCTCTCGTAGTAGCACTGTAAAGGTGGACAGATAAGTCGGAAGTAATCCAATGGATCTATACAATGAACAGGTATATGGATTTAAATGGTATATCTGTCGACAGAGCCTGTAATAGATTATGATGTAGTTTGATCCATTTAGGCACACCTTATGGGATACTACTTAGTTCTTGTTGTATGAGACTCCTATAGGTGGAAGCAATTGAGTTGGGAGGTCAGGGATCGAACCCCCAGTTCATCTCCCTCTCTTCTTTTAGTTAAAAAAATAAAAATCAACAATCTAGATTTCATTTTTTAAATAAATAAATTGGACCATTTCTCAATTTGTGCATGTCATCCTTGCGCAGGGGCCATGCTAATCTTCTCTATATCGTTCAAATGCATTGACATAAGAACTAGAAATATAGAATCATAAAGCTCAATGAATGTATACCGTAAACTATAGAATTAATTTTAATCAACGGATGACTATTCTCCAAAATAGACATTCAATTTTTTAGGACGAAACAGCTCAGGGGAACAGGTACTAGCAAACTTTCTGCATTTTGAGTTGCATTTCCACTAGCCAACCGATAACAACTCTCGGACAAAAGGACAAATAAAATAAAACAGCCACAATTATATCAATAATGAGCAACTGGCTTAGAAAAAAATGCTAAAAATTAAAACAAAAGATGTCTCAAACATCAAAACTATATTGTTTCTTCTTTTAGAAAAATTAAAAAGGTAAAAATCTATGATTAAACAAAATACCTGTTGGGCGCTACCACCAAATTGAATTTGCCTATGCTTCTGTTCACCTTTTCCGCCATACACCTGCAACATTTTCCAATTGGTAAAGAGATTAATCAGTTTAAAAAGCAATCTTGGAAATTTAAGAAGAAAAAATTGAAGAACAATAATTTATTTTACATAATGGAACTGCACAAACTCCTTCTCCCAAAAAAAAACTGAGTTGATTTATCAATTTTCCTAGAGCTGAAGAAAATCAAGTAATCAATTGTTCTATATGCTGTTTAATCATAAGTTAAATCTAGTAAGAAAATCAAAGGCTTTATAACACTACATTTAAGTTAAGTAATATATAATTCTTTCAATTGATATTTTGTAACCTAGGTAAGCACCGGAATGTTGATGTGAGATCCAAAAACCTTGTCTCTAACCCATAAGGTAGGTAAAAACAAATACAGGACCAGCACTAGCATTGGGGTGTTTGCCTATGTTTTGTGATCACAAGTCTTGACATGGTTTCATACACAACTTTGAAATCCAAGGGTGCCGTTTCTCTATGCAGAAACTTTACGCTTACATGAAAAGTTACAATTGAACATGAATCCAACAGGGTGGAAAAGAATTCTGAAGGATAATGACTTTCTTATTGATGCTCGCATATTTGAAATATGGTCATACTTCAACATGAAGAAGTAATCAGAAGACTAACCTTGATCATTGCTCCAGACTCATTTCTGATCCTTGATATGTTTGAGCCACATCTGCCGATCAACCCACCAACCATTGTTTCCGAAATCAGCATCTCAAATGTAACATAATCAACTGCAAGATTGGTCCTAGAGATGAAGTGATTGTAAGACAATATTCAAAACCTGATATAACTGCTAAATGGCAGCTAAAAGCTGTTCTGATATAGAAAACATTAAATAACCTGAATTTGGGTCAAGATATGGTTGGGATGGTCGAACTGCAGCATAATTATAGGTTGGGCTGATTGAAATGACTTGTCTTGGAGGATTTTCCCTAAACAAAATTTGAGTTGATAAATAGGTTAGACAAAATGGTACACTAAATTTAAAAAGTGGATTTGAACAAGGTTACAGAACTTCACTAACAGACCTTAACTGGCAACCTATCTCCTCCAAAGCCTTCATTACTGTAGGAACATCCCCTGATAACTAAATTCAACAAGAATGATAGTCAAAATCCGCAGGAAAACAACATTACAGCAAGAATGGAAGGGCAAAGCATAGAGCAAATATCTAATTTGAATCCCCAAATCATCTTTGTAATACTTGCTTGGTGTACATAGCATATTATTAAGTGCAAACTTTGCTCATCAGATGATTTACCAACAAAAAGTATTAAAATTTAGTAATTTTAGCGGCTTAGTTATGAAGAAATGAGGGGAATTATCTTCAGAATTAATAGCAGAATGGTATGGCCTGTTTCATAAATAGCATGGAAAATTTAAATTTAATTGAACTGGATAGAACTCTTCAAAAAGAAATTGAACTAGATAGAGAATGGCCATGCCTTTAAAAGATTATATAGCATGATTTGAACATGGACATACTAATAGTTAATATCTTGAAGGGTAAGTATCATTCAACACTTTGATGCAAACATTAATTTCAGCAAAACTATAAAAAAAACTAACAATATGAACATTGTTATTTTGCTGGTCTATCTTGTATAACCCATTAATGTTGTTATAAAATTATGACTTGTGAACATGGCTTTATACATCCCACCTGTACTACTCGATCAGATTCATGGGCAGAAGCACATAAAGGCAACTGACTCGGTGCAAGAACGGTGATCATGGCACCAGAAGAATTCCGTAATTTCTCAATGTTTTGACCTGACATCCCAATCAATCCACCAGCCTGGGACCCAGCAATCAGAAGTCTTATTGTATTGGCAGCCACATGTCCTGCAGTAACTTTTGATGAATCAAGACTACTATCATCTTCCTGTTACAAAGAGCATAGCTTTATTAACTAAATCTCAATAACAGCAATATACACAGGTGACACCGAACAGAATGACATGATTATTAACTATAATGTGCTATGATCACTTAAAATAGTGGACAAGTGGGCCACACAAAAGTAAAAAGAAACCCCGAGCCTGTCAGAATTACAAGAAAATTAATTAGTAGCTCAAGACCTCTTATCAGGTTACAAGCATAAAACTGATTAGGTCCATAAAAATGAATTAAATGATTGGGCATAAAAAAATATTTTTATGTGTGATGCATAGATACATTGACATGTATTGTATCCAACAAAAAACTATATATAGGGGCACATAAATTTATAAGATAAACAACTACCAAAACACTTTTCCACCATGTGTGACTGGCTACACAGATCAAACGAAACTATAATATCTTATATCATGAAATGCTTGAAGATAGATCTTTTATCTTTATACTTGAATCTCTCTTACTGATTGGACCAATAGTTTTCTTTGACCTCCCTCTGCCTCTAACTAATGGACTATCCTCCGTTGGGTCTATCCATCTTACCAATGCTTCTACGGCTCTTTCCCACACAATACAAACCACCTAAAGTCAAGAATAGGTTTTCCTCTAATGCTCTCGTTATTAATCATGTCTTGCCCTAGTCTTGTGTTACAATTCCCATCACTCCAATACTAAACTTATTTTCTTGTTGACCCTTTACCATCAACATTCAGGCTTGGATTAAATGGTTGACATCTCTGTTTATCTCTTCGTCATTTTGTATGATATATCCAAGATACTTAAACAATAAGACTTATCTATTGTGTGCTTTATGTACCTGGCTAAACTAACTTTCAACATACTTCATTTATGTCTACTAAAATGAAGTGGTGTGCTTCTAAGGCTTGTCTTAACAGCTCTAACTTTCCATTTATTTTGTCGCTGGTCTCTCCAACTACGAATCTACCTTATACAAAAACAAAGTAACAAGGTTTTTGACAATTACTCTTGGATATGTTCAACAAGCATATCATAAATCAAGATAAAAAAGATAAGGACTCAAAGTTGATCCTTGGGATAGACTTGTAGTAGTTATGGGAAAGTATTCACATTCAAATTATATGCATATATATAGGTACAAAAAATAGATTTAACATTAAAATAAAAAATATTAAATAATGTGAATTCATTTCCAAATAATAGTACTTTTAGAGTTTAATCTTTATTCTATAAAATGTTGGTGCATTTTTCAAGGATACTTACTAACATTGTTATACATTTCAACTTATGACTAAACATTTGCCCACTTAATTTTTCAAAATAGATGGATACATAAGGGCAGAAACACAGTAAAGAGCGAGCATTAGTGCTTGTGAGGTTTTAAAGCCCGAAGAAGGACCACAAATTGTATCATTTTATTTTAAAAATAAATGAAGTATATTGTGTCGAGGGTTTCAGCATAAATCATAAAGGGATATAATGACACAGTCAGCAATTCAAAAGTCACAACAATCTTCAAAGATCGTGTATACTTATGCATATTACTGAAAGAATGAAAGTTAAAGGTGAAAATCATCCATCATATCAATCATACCTTCAAAATTAAATTGGCTATCTGATATAGAGCTTTCTCTGCATCAGTAACCATTTCATCATTGTCTTTAGAACTAATAATGATAACACGCTCTTCATGTCTCTGCCAATAAGGAAAACATGATATTGGATTCAGTAAACACTAATTAGATGGAATAATACATACATGCATAAGAAAATACAGGCATATTAGGACGTGAAACTGCAAATGAATCAATCATACCCTATGAAGTGAAGCTAAATGAAAATACAGGCCTTAAGGGCGTGGAATTGTGGAAGTGACAGTGCAAGAACATAATGGATTCAAAAACACAAAGAAAATCAGGGTATTTCTGTGTTTTCACAGTATGGAGATATTATCAAAGAACAGGTCATGTCATTAAAGCAAGACCAAGAGTCAAACCCCGACAAAAAGACTGAACCTAATCAAACTGTAAGGTAATATATCCTCTGATCCAAATTATTCAAAATTCAAGTCTAGCGGGTCAACAAACACTCCAATTTCTCATAGGAACAGCAGCCATACACATTTCTGAATATGCCTCGCATGAAAAGTTCCCACCCCATTTCATGAGTTTATCTCACAACAATCTAGCATAGAAGTTCCAAAACGCTTACCGGAAGTACTAATTGTTCCTAGATGGAGGGAAGCAAAATTAGAAGTGATAAGATGAAGGCTCTTGACAAAAATGAGAGACTTGGGGGTGGACCAAGTAAACTGGGCTAAAGAAAGGAAGACTATAGGATATAAATAGTTCTAACTATCAACTGGCAAGTTAAACTCAGATCGGACATTAGAAAGATACAAGGCACAGAAACGAATTGGGGTTTCACAGAAGAAAGTATATAGTTGATTGGATAGTAGAAACTGGTAACTTGCACCCAATCCCAAAGTTTATTTCTTGGGCAGTTTATCAGCTAAGGAGAACATAAATCAACTTTATGAAGCAATGACACTTCAAATTGAAGATGTGTTTAGTACCAGACAATGACATGACGACGACACTAATACACTCAAACACTTCCATTTTCTCAAATTATTAGCAGGGTCAGGGTCAACGGTCGGTGTCTGCCAGTGAGCCATAAATGCAACTCCTCTAACGAGCCTAGATACAAACACAAATTCTAACACGGAAACGATTCATTAAAAAAACTAAGTATCTTAATCATTTTTTCACTCCATTTATCAGTTGCCAAACAGCCGCCACAAACATAAAACAATCAAATTAATTCCTCATAACCCCAAACACAAGTGAAAACAAAAGATTAGTGGCACAAACAAGAAACAAAAACCCAAAAATAAACCCTAATTTTTTTCTACAGCTTTCTCAACTACCAAAAAGAGATTCCACCAAAGAAAAATAAATAACTTACAGCGATAGCGTCGGCGATTTTGATATTAGCTCTGGTTTCTTCACGAATCTTCTGAATGCGGCAACCTTCTTTTCCGATAACCTTTCCAATCTGCCGCGATGGCACAACGATCCTGAATATTACGTCTTGTCCCTTCGCACGTTTAGCCGTTGATAGCTCTGCCGGCGCGGCGGTGGCTGGTTCCTCTTCTTCTCGGCGGCGCTTACCGTGTGCAGGGTTTCTGGTGGGGTCTTGGATGGAGTATGGATCCTGGGGTGGCATGTGGAATGGCATGTGCATATGGATGGACATGGGCATCTGATAAGGCATGGGCATGTTGGGCATGTGCATTTGAACCTGCATGGGAATTGGTGGCATTGGGTTCTGCTGAGGAACCGTAGGATTTATCGGAATTTGACCTTGCTGTGACATTGCTGGTTTTGTTATGGAGAAAGAAAAACAGACTGTACTTGCAGGAGAAATGATATAGGGTTTTATTAGTGCCAAACTACCAAAATGCCCTTTATTACTTATATTTTTTTTTTTAAATATTCACCTTTTTTTCTTTTAGTCCATAAAAAATGTTTTGTTCGGATGTAGGTTATGTGATTCATATAGTCATTTTGATTGGCTGTTCTGTAAAACTCTAGGGCTTTGGTATCAGGTAGATTTTGGTAGCTTATAGAACAACTTTGTTATTTAAAATTGAGTCAACAATTTATAAATTTAATTTTGACAAATATTTATTTCTATTTAGGTTATTTTTGTTTTGGTAGGTTTCAGATCATGCATATAGATCGGTCTGGATGATAAATTTTTTAATTTTTATTAGGATGTTGATCAATTTAAATAATTACAAATTTTTAGACTCGTCTCTATTTAATGATATTTTGTCACATCATTTTCATTGTTGCATATCTCAATGTTAATTGTACATTAAAAATCATAATTATATAGCATAATATGTGCTAATGGAACAAATATTGTAACTAAATAAATTACCAAACATTTATACTAGTTCAATTAATCAAATTCAACTATTATCACTAAGAGTATAAGTTGTTTACTCGTATAAAAGAATAAGACCATCTTACCAATCAACAACAATGCATACATCCATAATATGGAGATATTGACATATTCATCATAATCGGTCGAAAATCGAGTAATTCGAACAATTATCATTTATAATCGTTTACAATAGGTTGATTTCAATTGGAAAATTAAATTAATCGAAATTCGTAACAAATCATACATTGTAATATAGCAAGAAATATGAGTATTAAAAAATTGAATAGTCCCATTTCGGAAATTCGAACTCTTAAAAAGTACTAGCACTTAAGCATGTTAAAAAAGACAATTAATTAATAAAAAGAAAAAAAAATATTTTTCTAAACTACTGATCTTAACTATTGATATATTTTTCACTATTATCAATATTAAAATAACAATCTTTTAAAAATTGTGTATAATAATTATTGAAAAATAATATATAAAAGTTTTTATTAAAAATGTATTGAAATTATAAATGGCATTTATTTTGAGACATTGTGAGATAAAATGAATATTAACTTTGTATATTTTAGTAAAAAATGAAAAAGCTTTACAGGCTTTAGGCAATTTTAAAAAAGACACGCGCAAGTAAATAAATGAAGCAAGTAAAGCGGCGATAATTACTCTATGCTTCTTTTAAACTATTACTTAAAAACAATTATAATTATTTTTATCAATTATAGTACTTTCTTTCTCATTCTTATATATTTTGTCAATATCATTTTTTTTCTATCTTATTTCTATATGTCGTTTTTGTATTATCTCCTTTATTTTTTCATATTTTTTTAATTTCACATTTCAGACTTCAAAAACTCTATGAACTAAAGAGAAATTAAAATTCACAATAAAATATCATAGCTAGTGCAAAGAGTATGGATGGGAATAGGCTAGGCCGTTCGTAGGGGCCTATGGCCTGACCTACTTATGGTCTGGTCTGGCCTGACCTATTTAATAAAAAGGCTAGGCTCAGGCTTATAAAAAAGTCTGTTAGACATAACAGGTCGGCCTATATATATTTATTGTTTATTAATATTATTTTTTATTATTATATTAATAATATTATTTTCTATTTTAAATTATATCAATTAGGCAATCACTTACTAATCATTCCATATTCAGTAGTCGTTCCATATTCGATAGCAGTTCTATATTTGATAGTCGTTTTATATTCTGTAACCGTTCAATTAGTCAACTACTTAGTAGTTGTTCCTTATTTGTTTAAGAAGTAATAATGGATTCGTTTAAAAAGGCTTCCAGACCAGGTCAAACTATTAAAAATGCCAGACTTATGCTGAAAAAAAAGCCTATGATAGGCCGTAGGCCGAAAAAATAAATCGTATGCCAGAATCAAGCCTTTCAAAGCCTGATCTGGCCTGACCTATTCTCACCCCTAGCAAAGAGATATAAAGACGACATAACAATGGTACAAAAAAAGGGTTTTATGGCGTCAACCACTCGTAGAGGCAGTGCGATAAGATGGAACTTACACCACAAGAAATACGAGTGATGAGATATATAAAAGTAGAAAAATTGACAAATTTGTCTCCTTGAGTTGTCAACCATAAGACCCGTCACCTTCCATAGGTCGAAGATGGTTCTAAATCATCACATGTGATTTTCTTCGAAATCACTATTTTCAATCGATTTCATCTGAAATAGAACATATGTCGACCCATACATCATAACAACATAACTAACAATCAACGCGTAACTAAATGTAGCTTACTAACTTCAAGTTGTTATAAATAGAAAAGTCATCTACTACCCAACAATATGTATATAACCTTTACGTAAAATTTTCTATCGATATACCTCAAAGTCTCCCCAACCGTTGATTATTAGAAATTCACCAAATAATACAACAATAGTAACCTCATACTAATTATTTTAAAAATATTAATAGAATCTTATAAATTTACTACATTTCTTAATTTTCTTTACAATCATTTGACATATGTATAACCTTATAAACTTAGTAATAAATTATTTTCTACATAATCAATGTTATTAACTCGCTCCACTAGTAAAGCAACTTCGACAATTAAGTGAATGTGATGTTTTGATCTTAACACTTCATGACAAAAATTTGAAAAAAGTGTCAAACATAAACGACCACATATATAATTTAATATAAATTAAATATTAATGGTGCAAACTGAATATAATTTAAATGTTCAAATAAAAAAAAAACTCAAAAGACATAAACAAAAATTAGACTAACCTAAAAGTCATCAACCTTTATTACAAAATATAAATATCAACCTTAAATTAACTAATTAAATTAAAGTCATCAACCAAAATTTAATTAAAAGATGAATCGTTTAAAAAAGTATATAAATTTAAATAAACAAAATAATTTTTTATCATATCTTCCTTAATTTCTACTAAAACCGAAATGATTAAAAAATCATAAAGACAAATATTAACTTATAGGCTAAATACCACATATAGTCCCTTAACTTAATTTCAGTTAACGTTTTAATCTTTTATCTTTTTTTTTTCTCCCGATTTAGTCGTTTATTTTAATTTTAAGTGTCAATTTGATCCTTTATGTTTTAAAATGTTAACAATGTTATCATTTTTTTTACAAAATTTCAAAAATTCATCAAAATTTTCAAACAAAACCAATAAATTTAGTTATATTATTTAATATAAAATAAACTTCATCAAATTTGTAGCTAAAATATTCAAATAAACTCATATTTGTCTTGATGTTCTTAGAGATGAAAATATGAGTTTATTTAAAGATTTAAGTTATAAATTTGATGAAACTGCATTATATTGAGGATGATAATTAATTTTATAGGTTTTGTTTAAAATTTTTTATGAATTTTTTTAAAATTTTGCAAAAGATAAAGATAACATTGTTGACATTTTAAAATATAAAATATTAAATTGTCACTTAAAATAAAATTAAAATAAAAGATTAAATTAAAAAAAAAAATAACTGAAATTAAATTAAAGTAGTACGTATTGGTATGTACCCTCACTTGTATTAAATACAAACGTGGAAGGTTTATTGCTTTTTGCAACCATTGCTATGGGAAGCTGAAAAGAAACAGAGGCATGTCCTTCTTCCTCCACCGCCACTTTTCCATCGCCACAAAATCTAAGTTCCCTAACCTCTCTCACATCCCCACCAGACACAGAAGCCTCGTCATTCACGAAGCTCAGAAAGCCCTTACCGACTATCTCCACGGCACTAGGTGCTTACCCTTTACATATGCAGAACAAATTAGCAACAACACTCTTTATTCCCTCACCAATCTCATTTCGAAGGTAGATTTTTCTGCACCCACTTTCTCCAAAAACATTAACAAGGTCCTTAGGTTCCACCCCGTTAACGAATTTGAAGTCTTTTTTGAAAGCATAGGCATAGATTATAACTTGGTTTCTGATTTGTTACCTTATGATAAGGTGTTCTTTTCTCAAGATGGGACCCTTTTGGAAGCTGCTTGTACACTTTCTGATTTTGGGTTTCCTTTGGAAAAATTAGGTGCGTTGTACATGGAAAAGAGTTCTATATTTCGGAAAAGTGGGGAAGAGTTGAAATCAAGGCTTTGTGGTTTCAAAAGGTTTGGTTTTGGTAATGTTGAAGTCATTGGTATATGTTTGGCTTTTCCTTTTGTTTTGGTTGAGGGAGAAGGTGAAATGGGTGTTGTTGGAATTGATGGGTTGTTTAGTGATCTAAAGTTGATTTTTTTGGATTTTTCTCTGGCTAGTTCTGTTGAAGGTAATGTAGATTCTTGGCATGAGGTTTGTAGAAAATTGCGGTTGTTTTTCGATTTAAATGGATGGAAGGGTAAGGTAGGAGAACTCATGGGGAGGAATAAGAGTATATTTGTTGAATACAAAGAGGAGGAGTTAGTACATAAAGTAGAGTATTTTTGTAGATTTGGTGTAAAGAAGGAGGAAGTGGCTTTGTTGATTCTACTATGCCCTGAATTGTTGAAGCTTGATTTGGAGAAGCCGGTATTTAATGTGTTGGAGCTGTTGAAACACTTTGGCATTAGTTCTAAAGATTTGGAGGATGTTAGGGAAAACTTTGGCCATGTGTTGGGAACAAATAAAATGGTTAATCTTCCTAATGTGATGAGGGCTTTGGGTTTGCAGGAATGGTTCTTTGATAAAATCAAGGGAGGAGATAATTGGTTATTACCGGATTATATCACAAGCTATTCGAATGAAGATCGGGATAAAGATTATCAAGATGGTTTGAAGAGAATTCTCGTTTTGAGGGCTCGAGTTCATAGCATTAAGAAATTAAATTTCTTGCATGGCTTAGGCTTTGGAGAAAATGCCTTGACTATGAATCTTTTGGATCGTTTGCATGGCACAAGCAGCGAGTTACAAGAAAGATTCGACTGCCTTCTACGCTCTAAGATTGAATTCTCGAAGCTCTGCCTGATGGTAAGAAAAACCCCGAGGATACTAAACCAGAATTGTAAAATTATAGAGCGGAAGGTTAATTTCTTCAACAAGGAAATGGGAACAACTTTAGACTATCTGGAAAATTTTCCAGCAATGTTGCATTATCACTTGGAGGATCAAATTATACCTAGGTTTAGATTCCATATGTGGCTTACAGAAAAGGGTCTGTCTTGTAAAACATATTCCATTGGATATATGATCACTATTAGCGAAAAGAAATTTGTAGCACGAGTGTTTAATATTCATCCAGCTGCTCCAAAACACTGGTTTGATCAATTCTGTCGCTGTAAATTTCCTATGTAACAACCTTTGTATTTATAGTGTAAGAATGTATCGTTAACTTAAGGAAGATCTCTGAATAAATTTGTACAGTAAACAGACTATTAAACTTTAGGTGATTTCAGGAAGCCTGTGACAAAGATCTATGTGCTTTACACCGACTCAAAGAGCCATATAGAATGACCTGCAAAAGACTTGTATTGCACTGCTTTATTTGTTGGACCAAATTTCAGTTTAGAGAAGAAAACCGGATGTTCGGTGAATGCTAAGTTCTGCTTTGAAGAAGGAATTATGTTAAGGTAAGAGAATTAGATCCTTTGTTCCGTGAGGGTGAGACTTTAAGCCTTTGGCATGCAATTCAATGGATTCAGGAGTTACATCTCACTGTTGTCATCTTTGAGCTAGTTCTAAACTAGTGGTTGCTAATTTCAATAAAAAAAACACGATGGTGAGGAGGATGATGATGACCACACCGTTTTGGATCCATTTTAGAGGATTGTAGAACACAATTAAGGTCTTCTACTAATAACTCAGTGCTAGTTCTCAAGTTATAGTGATATTCTACAATGTATTGGTCCGTATGATTCAGTTTGAAATGCAACAGTTTTGATTCTGTCAAAAAATGTCACAGAAGTTGAAATTATGGCATTATTACTTGGTTTTCACATTAAAAGTATATTGTTAGCATTTTTCATTGTAAAGATCCCTTTTTAAAAGTATATTTAGCTTATATAAACAAAAAGTTCAAGTAGTGTATTTACACATTTTGCAAATCTGAAATTGACCTATTGATGATTTGACTCGCACGAGCAACCAGGGAACTGAGAATATGCTTATATAAGGCAGCTAGCTTAGTGAGAATATACTCATAATTGGTTTTGAGAGAGTTCAGAATATACTGGTCCCTTCAAGTCATAATAAAATTGTAATCCTTTGTGCACCTTTGTAATATTTTATATTTTATTTTATTGTGCTGTTCGTTATGATTCATTTACTTTGTATTTATTTTCTTAGTGATTATATTAAAAGATTATGTACTTAAAGTTGTTTGTGAGTTTATGGAAGTATTTATATTACTTCATTTATGGATAAAACAAAAACCTCATTTTTAAAAAATATATTAAATGTGGTTTAGATAAGTTGACAAATCTTTTACATAACTTATAAAAATTGAAATCAAAATATAATACCAGTACTTATTTTAATTCACTTATTTTTTTATAGGGTAAATACTACCTATAATTCATTAAATTAATTTCAGTTAACGTTTTATTTATTTATTTATTTATTTTTTCTGATTTGGTCATTTATTTTAATTTTAAGTGATAATTTGATCTTAACAATATTATCTTT
>JBBPBT010000151.1:12505804-12519207 GCA_037974875.1 Cicer bijugum | reverse complement strand
ATTTTCCGATTTTGCATTGAGTTTTTTTTTTTTGTTTATAGACATAAGAACATATATCACTTAAAATTTATATATACAAATGCAAAATTCTGAATACAAATTAAGATAAATAGTTCAATTCAACAATATCACTTAACATTTATATATATAAATGCAAAATTCTAAATGTAAATTGAGATAAATTGTTTAATTCAATAGATAACTTTATTAACTGTCTTAAATTATTTCACTTTATCAGACTACTTTAGTAAAATATATGACAAATCTAAACCATGTTCATTATAAAAAGGTGAAAATGGAGGGAGTAATCAATTTCAAGGGAAAATTGAAAACCATATAAATTTACTCAACTTGTGTACCAAAAAAGGAAAAAAGAATGGAGAAGGTGAAGCAGTAAAGGAAAAATCATTAAGCAAACGAGCTACTTTGTCTCAGTCTCTACATTTAGCCAACCAGATACTGACACGTAACATAACAAATACTAATAATATGCTTCACGCCTTCACTTATTTATTTATTTATACTACTAGTATTACCATATTTATTTATTTAGAATATAGTATATATAAAAAAATTAAAACCGACCCAAATCTCGATCGCGCTCTTCACACAATCGCTCTTCGTTTCTTTCAAAATTTCAATTTCACTTCAAATTTCATTTCTATCGATTTTCCTCCCAAAAAGTTTTCAATTCCTCTTTTTTCTCCCACCAAAGCTTCCCCAATTTTCATGCTAGCTGTTAATTAGGTTTTTTTTTTTTTTTTTACTTCCGCTTCAAAGTTACACTCCTTCGATTTCGCTTCGTTTTTCTTCGATCTTCTACTTCGTCGGTCACTAACAACTTGGTTTCAGCAAGTTTCTGATTTTCCGTAAGGTTTCATTTTTCCAACGGTTTTCGAGCTCTTTGATGTTCAGTTGCTTTCGTAGTTGGTGAAATTAGGGTTTGTAGAAGGGGATTTAACGAATTGATTATGGTTTGTGTATTTTTGGATGCGGATTGAGATTTAAGCGTTGTTTGGTGTTGATTTTGGGAAAGGAAAATTTTTAGGTGTAGTGAACATGTTTTACTCTCAGTTTATTTTGGCAAAGAAAGGTCCACTTGGGACAATATGGATAGCTGCACATTTAGAGAGGAAACTCCGAAAGAATCAGGTGGCGGATACTGACATTGGCGTCTCCGTAGGTCAGTTAATTTGTTTATCTCTTGAAATTTTTGATTTTTTGTTTCATTAAATGCTCGATGAATTTTTGCATGATTAAAGAGGTATTTATTTAGGATATTAGTTCATTTATTATAACCCTAGTTTCTACAGTGGCGTAATACTTGGTTGCTTCCCAACCCACTTGCCTTGTAGGTCAAATTTAAACTCTTGTGGTTTTATTGTATGTTTGGATTGGTGGTACTAAACACGGTCTTGTGTTCGAAAAATTATGTTTTTTAAGTTCGTCATCAAAACAGCGTTTGAGTAGAAGTGGAAAACCAGATTTCATTATAAACTTACTCTTAGTGGAAAAGTTTCTTAACATGAATTAGTTCACTTCAAACTTAAATGTTGACTAAAATCAATTTTGTAAAATCAAGATTATTCTAAATTAAGTTTGACAAATGCCCATCCAGTCATATTCTTTGTCTTATGATAGTTGGTTACTACGTACAAAATTACACCGTCGAAAATTATACAACTTTGACCATTTTGATGTGTAAAATCTTGGCCGTTTATTCACACAGTTAAGAAGGCTACTGGCAGGGTTGTGCCAACTTTGGGTAATATAGATATACTGCCTAGATTAGTTCTTGTGCTTAGGGTAATAGCTTCTATGGAATTTGAGAATGGTAAGGAGGGAGTGAGCATTTGGTTAGTGAAGTTTGTCTAGCCATGCGGTCTAAGTGGTTGAAGTATTTTGTGAAGATTTAATGGGCAAGTTTTTTTTTTTTTGGTTTTTCCTATGACATTTGTTGGTAGAGTTCCCCCCATATCCTCATGGACTTGTGGTCCTTTGCTAATGCTTACATTTGTGGCCAGAATCCTTGTTTATTTACTATAGATAAATATACCTTTTGAGGTTAGAAGAAAATAGTATGAAGGAATGGTAGGAATAGAAAATGATGCAAAATGAGAGCACAAAAGAGAAAGAAGAACAGACAAACAAACATTCTCAACAGTAGAGCTTTCCAATCTACTTACATGTCTGCTGTGGGTACCCCTAAAAGAGACCATGGGCTATGCACAAAGAGAGGTAGACAAAGAACATTGTGTCCCCCAGCCGATTTATTGGCTGAAAACTTAATATACAAGAATTTCCCTTGAGGAATATGCCCCAAGGAACTGTTTAAATTGCTGACTGCTGAAGACGTTCTCTCCGCAGTCCTAGTGAAACCTCTGAAGTTTATTGGACCAAGTTATTCTAAGATTAAGAGGGCATACCTATGTGCGGTGAAGGATTAATGAATAGCTGAACTTTTGTTACAATCCCTCTAGCAGAGATTGATTACAATGTTGAGGGAATTGATATTCCGTTGTACGTTTTCGCATGCATGAGCTGCATTTGTTGTTGTCTAATTTTTACCATGTTTAAATTGTCTCAGATAATTCATGTAGTCTCTTTTATGAATGAACAGATTCCATTCTTTTCCCTGAAGTACCGATTGCACTCCGTTTATCCAGTCATCTTCTTCTTGGTGTGGTAAGGATATATTCTAGAAAGGTGAATTACCTTTTTGATGATTGCAGTGAAGCCTTGCTTAAGGTAAAGCAAGCTTTCCGCTCTGCTGCAGTTGATTTGCCACCAGAAGAGTCCACTGCACCTTACCATTCCATCACCTTACCTGAGACTTTCGATCTTGATGATTTTGAACTGCCAGATAATGACATTTTTCAAGGGTCAGTTCCAAAGTACTTGATTATATGACCACTTGTAGCTCGAGCTGTGTTTACTAGCTGCATTTTTTACTTCATTGAGATGGTCTGTTTCTACTTTAATTTATTTTGTTTCATTTTAGAGTTTGTTGGTGATCTTATATGCTCTTATGTTTCAGCTTTTTCCTGGGTATTATCAAATGATTGATAACAAGAAATTTTGTATTATTAGTGCTATAATTTTGTTTTAAGTTGCAAACCTTTATTTGCTTGTGTTTTCTTCTTCTTCTTTCAGATTTGGTATATTATATTCTAAATGGTGGTTTCATGTAAGATGGTTCATGTGGAAGAGTTATTGGTTTATTAACGGAAGATTATATTTGTTGTGTGAACTTGCAGTAATTATGTTGATCGCCATGTCAGTTCAAGGGAGCAGATTACACTCCAAGATAATTTGGACAGCATGGTTTACAAAACTTCACAGTTTGGATTGGATGGTTGATATTCTACTTTACGTCTTTTATCTTAGTACTGGTCGCTTGATAGTGAACTTTAAATATACAATTCGAGATCTGTGCTTCTAAATAATGATGATTGACATCAAACATATCTTGCAGAGCGCTTTGGAGATGGCGATGCTTCTCAAATTGGTTTAGACCTAGATGAGGTAATTAGTATTTGTTTTTCCCCTGGCTCTAGAGGCATAAAGTGGATTGCTATAATACAACTGTGATTTTAAGGTCCCAACATATTGATTTGGATGTTACAGCTTTGTTGTCTGGTTATGAATAGAAGCATAGATGTATCATTTTGGTGGTACTACATATGAGTGTTATATACATCTGAAATGTCTAGCTTTTGATAGGCCTGACATAAATCTTGCTTTTCGTTTGCTTATCATGTCCTTCACCACTCAGTTACATGTTCAATTCAATTTTCTTTAAGAAAAGTGTTCAATTCAATTGATCGTTAGTAACAATAATATATTTTTTAGTATATATAACTAATATAGTTTTTATCATCCCAGAAGATGGTATAAAGAAGGTAGTTCTTTTTTTCTAACATATTGAACTCTGTTTCATTATCATTATGCTTTTCTAGATAAGCATTGTGTATTATCTCTATCCTGAATAGATTCTATGATTTGCTGTTGTTATATTAGTATTGGTACAATGATTGTTGAAGCACTGCCATGTCTGATTTCAATAGATGGGGTTGTGATATAAAACATCTTGATGTGTATATTACTGGGAAATAATGTACTACATCGATACATTTTTTTGATTTTATTTTTGGATATTTGAAATGTGATTTGGTAATTTCAGGTTATGTTAATAGACAAAGAAGCCACTTTGGAGCATGATGACTTCAGTGCTAATCCTCAAATGGCTCGTCAAGAAGACGAAAAGAAAGAGGGGGTGAGTGCAAATTCAGATAAAATGCAAGTAGAAGACAGTGGAACGAAAATTGATTTGATTATTTAAATTATGTTGATGTGTATATGATAGAACCCAGAATTTACATAATGAAAATGGAGTTTTATTGAATGGAAGTGATGAGCATCGAGCTCTAGGGGAAATCAGCAAGAAAAAGAAAACGAACCAGAGTTTCAAGAACTCCTACCAGAGCATAATCTGCTCCTAATCCAGAGAGAGACTCTCCTAACTGACTAAATATATTTCTCAATGAGTTTCTAACTACCCATCCCTCCCTCTTATAACAGAAATTCCCTACAAATCAGGGAGGATTCTAACTGACCGAGTATTCCCTCCCTTTCTAACCGCCGCTAGAAGCTGTAAGTGTGCGAATTGGGGCCAAGAAATGGGTCCTCAAACCCAATAGACCATGGTGTCCTATCAGTATACCTATAGAGAATAATAGACTGTAGATACATTTTTTCGTACTTTACTTTTGGATATTTGTAATGTAATTTGGTAAAATGCAGGTTATGATAATAGACAAAGATGCCACTTTGGACCATGATGAATTCAGTGCTAATCTTCAAGTATCTCATCAAGAAGATGAAAACAAAGAGGATGTGAGTGGAACTTCAGATAGAATGCAAGTAGAAGACAGTGGAAGCAAGATTGATTTGGTATTTAAAAATATCTGCATGCCTGTCAATATTTGCTTTTACTCCTTTTTTTTCCTTTCTTTCTTGGAGAGTGGATTAAGTGAAAGTGATTCTGTTGGCTAGAGATTGTAATTAGTACTAGTGTTAATTATGATTTGTTTGAACAGATTGATGGTTTACCTACCATTGCCGAGTTTCATGAATATGCTCAAGGTCCATCTACTCCTGGACTTCAAGAACCAAACTTGTTTGGTACTCAGGCAGATCAGGTCATTAATGATGCTGATTTTCATAATTCAGCAGATTTATTATCAATGGAGACAACACAAAATGAATCATGTGCTCATCAAACTGAAAACGATGTAAATGGTTGCTCCTTGCAAAATAATGGGAAGCATGTTGATGCAGATTTGCTTCATGAGGCTAGTGACTGTGTTCTGGTGGAAGTGGATACCAAAAGAAAGTTACAAGAGAATTTGACATGTACAGTTGTGATGAAGGATCAAGAAAATTTGATACCTAATAATAATTGTTTGGCATCAGTACCCTTGATGGGTGACTCCAATAAAAATCACCCGATCACCATGTTACCAGAATGCACAGATGGAATGATTGATGCTTCTGATATACTTGAGAAGGTTGAAAACTTACATGATGGGGTTCTGATGAACACTGAACCAGTTGTGCCTCCTTTGAACGAAACTGTTAATGTTATTTCTGGAGGTAGTGTTAGTATAAATGATATTACTGTGTCTCCTAGTTGTTCTAATGTTACATCTGATCAAGAGGGTCTCTCTTGTAAACTGTTGTCTAACATGGATGGGTCTCGGGTGTCTGAATTCGATGGTCATTTGAAAGATGATAACACATTATCAAAGCATGCAGTTTTGAATAACAGTGAAATTTCTAAGAATGAGGAGCAACCCTGTGTAGTTGATGAGGGTCATATATCAAATATTAGAAGTCCTCTAGAATTAACTGGTAGGCCTGAAGTTGTTGATATGGAAGCTCATGTATATCAGGAGTTGAAGGAAGCAGATGTTTTAAACCATGTGTCGCATGAAGCTGAGCATCCCACCGAGTCACACCTTCGGCCTTGCACCTCCCATATGAACCATCCTTCTCTGTCATCTATTGAAGGTATTAAATAATTCATCTTACATAACTTTACATTTCTTTATTGCATGATATTGAGTTATTGACAGGCATAACACCTTGATATTTTGTTGACTTCTACATGTTGATCTATGGACTTCCTATCATGCTAAATTTTTTCCCATGCATCAATTTTGATTTTGTTTTCCTTTTATGTGGGGAGAATTAACTAATTAACTTATAATAACAGTACTATTTTTTTTATACATTTGATTCTGCTTTCTTTTAATTAGTTGCTTTTATTTGTATAAGAAGTTGATTTTATTTTACAGGCAAAAAATGTCATGAAACTGTTCTTTCAGATCCTGCTTTAGGTAATGATGGTGCTGCAGAGCCATCTGTATGTGAAGGAAACCTGGGTTTGGGGAAATCAGCCATGCAATTTGGGAGTCAGATAATAAACAATGAAGTGGAAAGTATAAACAAATCTGCTGCTTCTGACATACCTGAGCCTGAAAAAATGCGCTCCATAGCTTATCAACATGATGGTGAAGTGAATAATTTGCTATTGGAGTCTACTCCTGGCAATCAGGGTATGTCTGAAGGCCACACAGATGCTGCAGGAGTAAAATCAATATCTGGTAAAAAGCGCAGCTACACAGAGAGTACTTTGACAGTGCAGAGCATGGATTTGGTTGAATCATATGGTGGGGCTCAATCGAAGAGAACTGCTGAGTCCATTCCTGATGATGATGATCTATTATCTTCGATATTAGGTATATTTTGGTCCTTTATGCATTGTGCTTTGTATGTTAGTTACAGTGTGTAACAAGATTGTGGCTGAAAATTATTTGTTGCTGCTCCAGTTGGTAAAACACCTTCAGGTTTTAAAGTTAAACCAAGTCCAGCAGCCACTGAAATACCATCAACAAAGCGCTTCCGTTCTGCACCACGCACCAGTGCCTTAAAGAGGAAGGTGCTTATGGATGATATGATGGTCTTGCATGGCGAGTATGTTTTTATAATGTTCCATTCATTCATTGTACATATCTCTCCTTTTATTTTATGCTGATTAGACTAGAGTTAAAAACATGGTATTGTCTGTGCCCTGATTTCTAGCATTTCACAGATATATTCTTCTCCATTTTTTTTACCATTTATGGTAATTGGTTCTGCATGAGTTCTCTGGTGGTAGTTGTATTGTACCCATTTTTTTCTTTTTCTTTAACTTTTATACTTAAATATATTATCAAACTTATCAGTTTTCCAATTATTGCATACCGTATTCCTTTTCTCATGCACTAAAAGATTAATAATTTTCCTTTTTTCATCTGAAGTACAATACGCCAACAGTTGACAAGTACTGAAGACATACGTCGTGTGCGGAAAAAAGCTCCTTGCACTCGCCATGAGATTTTAATGATTCAAAGACAGTTTTTGGAGGATAAAATTTTCGAGGAACCAATATTTACAGGTGAGTTGTGTGCTTATATATTGTGCTGTTGACCATTTGGAGCCTCTCCCATCCCTTCTTAAACAAATTAAAACCCCTGATATAATGTGATTATGCTCATAAGTCACAATTGTAAATGTCTTCATTTTCACTAAAAACATTAAACAATTATAAAAATGTGTTTTGGTGAAAAACAATTGTAATTGGGTTCATTTGTGGAAGTTATCTCCAACGTACCTGAGTTAATTTTCTAATTTCTTCCAGATTTGTCTGCTGATTTGACTATTCTGCGAAATGAGACATTTGATCTGAGTGGAATCGAGGTTTGTGATTATAGTTTAGATGGCTTTTCCGTGGAAAAAGCAAAAGATCAAGAGTCCTATTCTAAAACAAGTACTAAAATTCATGGAGTGGAAGAGAATAATGAGCCTGTGGCAGTCCAACCCCAAGAAGATGCTGAAGCCCACCTTACTGAATTACCGGTTCTGTCTGAGAGAATAGAAGCGCACAATGAGCCTATAGAAGTCCAACCCCAAGAAGATAATGAAGCCCACCCTACTGAGATACCTGTTCTGTCTGAGAGAGTGGAAACGTATAATGAGACTATTGCTGTCCAACCCCGAGAAGATGCTGAATCCCACCCTACTGAGATACCTGTTCTGTCCGAGTGCCATCATTTTGAAGTTGACTTAGGATCTCCTAATCTTGACACTCATGGAAATGCAAATATTATTTCTCAAGTGAAGGAGCTTGACAGTTCTCAAAATGCTGAAATGAACAACGCTGAAGGAAATTACAAGATTTCTGAAGCAGAGAATTGCTCTGTTGTCCCTGGGCATGAATCTTTATCCATAACTGAAGTCTTTGAAAATGAGCTTTATATGCCAAATGATTTTGATGCATCGTTGTCTCTGGCAGATAAAACGAATGATCCTATTGGTTCTATTCATACAAATGTGTCAAACAGTCCCACTTCCCAGAAATTGGATACATATTCTATTCTAGAGGATGAGTTTGTGGAGGATCAACATGATAAAAGCGAAGTATGTGCTATTGAAATTGCAGAGCATGCCATGGAAATTAAAACACAAGTTGAAACAGATGGTTTGGAAGCTAATCATTTATGTGCATCCTCGGCTACTGGCTCTAAGGAAGATAATGAATATACTGACAATCAGTACCTAACTATGGAGGAAAATGTGAACAGCGTGATAGGAGGCTTAAATGATGATAAAATTGTTTCTTCTGGCTTGGGATACCATGACAAGGATGCTAAGTTTGACGGCCTATTTAGTGAAAATATTGAAGTGGATTGTTTACATTCTGTAACACTTATGGATGTAAAAGAAAATTCTCCGAATGATGAGGAAAACCCAGTCTGTCAAGAAGCTGTATTACAAAGTACAATGTGTCGTGATGTCTTATCTAGTCCTTTTGTGGATCAGAATGATGTAAGTTCTCGAGTTGACCCTAAAAAGCTAAATGTATCTTTTAATATCATTTATTTGTTGGATTTGTCTCAATTCTTGAAACACATTTAACATATCTGATATACCTAACTAAATATTGAGTTTTGTTTGTTTACATTGTACAACATGAACTCAAATTATTAGTTGAAGTGGTCTTCCTGTAGCATTTTTTTCCTCGATAATAATTTCTATTATTCAAAGATGATATGCTGGGCCAGTGTTGTGTTTGTTAATCCTTAGTCTGTCTGTTCACTCTGGTTGCTTTGTAACATCTGCTGTAGCTGGATATATATATATATATATATATATATATATAGAAGTACCGTTAACTATAAATGCAATTAGAAGGGTGCATTCATTTTACCTCATCGCCTGGCTTCCAAAATGTAATGCTTGAATTATGAGCATGTACCAAAGCTATATGTATTGTTCCTTCTCTGTTTAATACATGCCTAATTATGTTTCATGGCTACTTGGTGCAGGAAACCAATATGGTTGGCAATGACACAGGTTTGCTTCTAAATACCTTTCACTGTTCATTTATACAAATGCTTAATGTGTTTACATGTTTACAACCTTATGGAAAATTACGGTGGGTTCCAAGGAAAATAATGCCGGGTTTGATTCATACTTCTAACCTAATATATTCAAAACAAAGATGAGAGAAAATAGAAAAAAAAGGAAAGTGATGGCCTTTCTTCTACTTCTAGGTGGTCAATAGATTCTTAAAAATATTTCCTAGTCCTTTCTGGGTGAAGCTAGAACTAGAGTGATAAAAGTGAAACTAATTTATGGGTAAGTAAAAATGATCAATAGACCTTATGCCTTAAGGTCCTCGAGAAACCAAATCTTGATTCATTTTTTTCTCTGTTTGCCTTCCTCTCCAAACCCGACCTCTCATGTTTATCCAACCAACCCTCCTCTGACAGAATATCACTGACACTACTATTTCCCCTGCTGCTGGCTACATGTCTAGGTGATGAATATACATATTATCTATCTTTGACCTCTGCTCTCTTCATCACACGAATCATTAATCCATTTTCATTTATTTATTGCAACTATGAGGTCCTCCTCTCCTAAGAATGTAGGGACACTGTATTTATATCAGACCATAGAGTATAATATTGTGTAGTTCTTTAATAAGTCACCTTCTATCAATCGCAATCAGTTGCTCTTCATTTCGGGGTCAACATCCTTACATCAACACACTTCCCTCACTACTTTCCTTCCTGTACTCATAACAGTAGTTGGTGTGTGATTCTTTTTATTGTTACTGGACACTGGTTCCACCACATTTTTTTAGTTGAGAAGATACTAACAAATCATTTACATGGCATAACTATAGTCAACATTAGTGAAATGGGAGAGTGAAGTTTTTGCTATTGCTTTAATTTATGTTTCTTTGATTTGTTTTGACTCACTTTCTATTTGTCTATTATCAGGTTTTTTGAATGTTGGTGATGATGAGATACTTGATGATGACGACGATGCTGCTGATGGTCATGGTTTTACACAGGGTGCTGAAGGAACACACTTTGAAAATAGTGGATGGTCTTCTCGAACCAGGTTTGTTTATGTAAAGCTTGACAACAAAAAATCAAATAGTGTTTTATCTGAATTGCTTAATCTCTTGTTACTAGTTTTCCTTTTGTGAATACCTAACTAATGCATCTATCTGCAGGGCTGTTGCTAAGTATCTGCAGACGTTGTTTGACAAGGAAGATCTACAAGGAAGGCAGAACCTGCATCTTGACAATATATTAGCTGGTAAAACACGGAAAGAAGCATCAAGGATGTTTTTTGAAACACTGGTATGCTCTTAAGAATTATTTTGGCTGGCATATATACTGTTTAATGAACTTTGGCTTTGATTTAACATTCCTCGTGCTTGGGATCATAATAACTGAAATATTGTGCCCCTCTTTTTCTCTCAAAATGAATTCTATTGGAGAAATTAGAGAAACTGTGATAATGGGCTAAGAATAAAGGTGCCCAAACAGAGAAGTGAGGAAAATAAATGGAAGAGAAACACTAATAATGAAGTCAGAAATTGAATAATACTAAAATAACTGAGCTGAACAACTATATTTTCTGTATGTGACATTCATTGGTTACCAATATATTCTATTGTGGAGTCTATTGTAGTTCGCTTAACTTTTATGGAAAGAGATTTTTCTGCTAAAATTACAAGTTTAGATGTGATACTTATTATAATTTGTTTGAATTCTTCAAAGCATTCAGTCTTCTGAATGTCTACTTGGTGATAACTTTTGCTTTGATATAAATATAATTTCGACCATGGTGGCAGGTTCTCAAGACAAGAGATTATGTTCACGTAGAACAGACACAACCCTTTGCCAATATTAACTTACAACCTCGAATGAAGCTTATGAAGTCAGATTTCTGAAACCTCGTCTAGGAGTGGCTGATATAGTGGTAAAAATGTGTGGTGATAGTTTGGTTCGAATCTGCTGGATTGGGATAATCTTTTCAACATGGATCCCCTATTTTAGTTATGGCTAATAATTTTTTGGAGATAGGGTTAGCTGTTTAGTTTTACTTGAATAGCTGGGGAGTTGAAGTAGCTCGTGTATCATTTCATCCTATTGATTATTTTGGGTCTTAATGTATATATCTATGTAAAAATATCATCATTTGTAGCTTACTGGCGCTAATTTGTAATATGTTTAAACACATCCCTCCCTCCATGCAAGAATTATGTTTTATCTAGGCATCTAGTTTCTGTTTATGGAAGTGCCTTGTAATTTGTATAGCGGTCGGTGGACAAGGATCGCCATGTCTGTACCATTGTTATTTGTATAGTTTCTAACTGCTTTTATCCTTTTAAGAGTATGTATACTTTGTCTACTTTAAAGGTATCTAAAGTCTTATTTGGGTTGGCCTCAATTATTTAGGCATTGTGCTTTTGTCTTTGAAATTTCTATTTTTGTATGCTGTCACTTGTACGATAGGGCGCGTCCAATTACTTTGGCGACAATATACTAGTGATTTTTGGGGGGTATTTTCACTCAGAAGTTAGTGTTCCCCTTATTCACAAAATCAAGGAACAATTTACTCCAAAAAATACAATTAATTGTTAATTTTCATTATGATGGCTCAAACTGACTCTTCTATCACCAATTAAAAATAACCCTTTTTAAGTTGTTTGTTTTCAACAGTCATAGCTCATGTAAAAACTAATGGTCTAATCGTAACCAATACCAAATTCACACAAAGCAATGCCTTATAGAGAACATTTTTCTTTTTCTTTTTTGTTCTTATTTGTTGAACATAACCTTAGAGCATCTTCAACGGTGTAATTTATTTATTTATTACTCTAACTGAATTCAAGATGGATTTATCTAAATAAAGTTTATTCTGTCACATTATTTTGAAACAATTTATTCTTTTTTACGATTTAATTTTTAAAAAATCATATTATGTAGAGCTGACCTAACATGTTATGAGACTTAAAGTTTAATTATTAGACAAATTTTTTTAAAAAAAATAATAAATAAATTATTATTATTTTATTTAATAACCATATAAATTTTCTTTAGTAATATTAATGATATTTTTAATTCTATTTTCTCTATATTTTTCAAAAAATAAAATAAGACATTTCAATGATTCTATTGCAACATTAAGAATATTAAAGTTCATATTTTAGTTGGAGAAAAAAATAGTATAGTACCACTTTATCAACTCATGTTACCAATATGTTCAATACTTATTTCATAATTTCTCAATTTATAATTAATAGTTTTCATAAGAGCAATGTATCCATTTTTTGTGTAACATTTTGTGTTTTTAGGAGGACTGAAACTGTGTTTTAGTGGCTTTACCCCGCCTTTAATATTAGATCACATAACTTTAATTTATATATTAATATTTTATTTATATTTAATTTTATTATAACTTAAAATATTAATTTAAAATATTTCAATTAATATTATTATATATTATTTTAATTAAATTTAAAATAAAATTGAACTTAAATTTTTTAACAATAATACAAATTAAATGCTAAATATATGACAAATAAATTTAAAAAAAAAGTTAACGGTCATAAATTAATAAAAAGGCAAATTTATTAGTATTAATAAATTTATAATAAATATAACGGTTTTAAATTTATTATTATTAAATTATAAAAGTACCGTTATTTTTTTTGAGAAAAGTGTAATGACAACTTGACACAACTACTCGAAATACTCTTAATTCCACTCGATAAAAAAAATTAGTTTGCAAGATTTTATTGTAAGCAGTGTTCAATAACAAAAGCAAAATTAATTTGTAAGATTTTATTGTAAGCAGTGTTCAATAACATAAAAAAAATTAGTTTGCTAAGTTATTTTTTTTTCAATGAAAAAACCAAATATGTTTTTTAATTACATATGAGAAGAAAAAAAGGGAAAACCAATATATTGAAAAGAGAGTATTCAAAAAAA
>JBBPBT010000151.1:12479062-12505731 GCA_037974875.1 Cicer bijugum | reverse complement strand
AAAAAAAAAAGCAAGTAAATGCCACTTCAAAAGTTAGAAGAAAACAAAGAAAATAGGTGTTAGAAACTAACCGTTACATCATCAGACGTGGTATCAGCATCTACTTTTTTTCAACGGTCATATTTACAATTGAAACAAAATATGACCGTTTGGCCACTGAACCCAATAACACACTATATTATACCATCCACCAAATCCATTTCACAACACAACACAAGCTTCAGTTTCCATCACAATCTCAATTCTTCTTCATCACAATCTCTAAAGTTTCCATTTTTTACATTCAAAATCCAAATGGGTCTCTCAATCAACAACGTGCCAGCCACAGTCACACCAAGACACTACAACATCCACAAATTATTCCTTTTTTGCAACTACATCCTTTTAGGTGCAGCTTCCAGCTGCATCTTCCTCACTCTCTCACTCCGCCTCGTCCCTTCACTCTGTGGCTTCTTCTTAATCCTTCTCCACATCTTCACCATTGCAGGTGCTGTTTCAGGCTGTGCTGCTGTTGGTGCTAACCGTTGGTACTCTGCTCACATGGTTGCAACTGTTCTAACTGCTATATTTCAGGGTTCTGTTTCTGTTCTTGTTTTCACCAGGACTGGTGATTTTCTTGGTCAGTTGAAATCTTATGTTAGAGAAGAAGATGGTTCTGTGATTCTTAAATTGTCTGGTGGACTTGCTATTTTGATCTTTTTCTTGGAATGGGTTGTTTTGACACTTGCTTTTTTCTTGAAGTATTATGCTTGTGTTGAAGGTGGAAATAATAATAGGGCTATTGTTTTGGGAAGTGCTAAGGTTCATCAACAGGATGAAGATTTGAAGGACTGGCCATGGCCTTTTCAGGTTTAAATTTTTCATCATGAATTTGAATGAAGAGTTTGAATGACAAGGGAAGAAGAAACAACACTACAGTGTGCTGTTGTTTTAATATGCATTTGTTTTTGTGTTACAGAATTTCTCTGTTTAGTAGTAATATTTTTTAATTCATTGGAGAATTACATGTTTTTTCTCCTAATATAGATGTTGCATGTCAAGAGGGCATCCGTTTTGGAATGTAATTACTATGTTGGTTTTCAGTGATTGTTAATCCTATTCAGAATTTAAGTACTAATTTACTATTTTAATTCAATTTATTTGTCTCCTGGATTTTATATTACTATAGATTCACATATAACAGTGAATAGTGATATTGCCATTTGATACTTCGATTCTGATTGATAATTATAAAAAAATTAACATGAAATAGTATGTTTTTAAATCATGTTTTGATGGATGCTCAAAAGTATAATTGAGGGAATTTTTCCTACAAGCTGGAAAATGATATCTTCCCTAATAGTGCGTGAGCCTTCTGAAATGATGGAATTCTAAATATGTAACTTCTACATACTTTCAGCATCAAAACCTTATTACAGATCTTTTGACCTTGTATATAATTAAGTAGGGAACAGGACAAAATGATGATTAGGAAACCTGGTAACTAAACAGCTCGGTTCACCATTTTTTATATCTTCATCAAATTGTATAAACAAATATTGTCTTTAAAAGCACTTTAGTGTCCAAGTAATTAATTATTGATGACACTGACTGACATTGTTTCCTGTCAAAGAATTAATTACAGTTTCCCCACTCAAAGTGGTATAAACAAATATTGTCTCTAAAACCACTTTAGTGTCCAAGTAATTAATTATTGATGACACCGACTGACATTATTTCCTGTCAAAGAATTACAGTTTCCCCACACAAAGTGGTTTATATATATATATACCGCGCCTTCTTGGAAAAATAGTTTACAAGGATTTCATATATCATACAGTATCACAACTTGAATTTAGAGAAAATCTCGTAAAGCATGTATTTATCAAACAGCTGCAGCTTTTAGGGAAAGAAAATCTGAAATTTTGTTGGTATAGAAGTCTGGTTGTATGGAATTGTTTGGACTCTGTAGTGTCGACAATGATGTGACACCTGAGAGGACAAGAAGAGTTTTGCAGCCACCATTTTGTCCAAACAAAATGTCAGTGTCTAATCTGTCCCCAACCATACATATTTGTGACTTTGAAATGCCAAATCTGTTGTTCAATAAAATTAAAACAGTCAAATGATATTTATTTTGCAAACAAAATGGCTTAATAATGATGTTTAAATGCAAAAAAGTACATTGAAAAATACTCTACAATCATATGCACTTTAATCTTTTTCTCATTTCCTTTCTATCACATGGTATACCTCAGTGGTAGTTCCTCCAACATTGAAAAATATGCTACTTTCATACGAGGTGACAATTGTATAGTTCTATGTATCTCCTAGTTAAGAATAATAAGTATAAATCAATGGATGCAGAAAATAATTATATATGAATCTAAGATGGAGCCTTGCACCAATGGGGTGAATACATTGTTGTGGTTAGTAGCAAGAAATAGTACTATATGTATCTACCAAACGGAAGCATGAACGTTTCTTCTTGTTGGGGGTGCAAAGAGAACATTTATTTTGTCTATTTGTTTACTCTTAAGGTTTGTTTTCCAAGAAAAGTGATTTAGAGCTAGAAAATGAACCGTGAGGCAACTAACGATAATAATACAAAGATTAAATATGTATGTATACATAAATCAGTGGTTGACAGCCTTAGCCTGGCGTATATATAGTCATATACGCCACAATTAGCATTCATTCATATCGGTTTATGCCGTTGACAGTTAACCGTATCAATTTATCATGCATGAAGAATATAAACAAAGGCAATAGAAAGGTTTACTCGTTTGCTAAGTAGTCCATCATGAAAGTTGAGGGTTTTCCAACAACAAGTGGTTCGCGTTGACAAGATCCGCTGAGAGCACCAACCATAGAACCCCCACCTGAAATTCAAACACATATTATAGCAGATTCAAGTATCATTTTAGAGTACTGCAAAGTAAACACTATCAACCATTTATTAGTAAATTAAGGGTGGATATTAGAGGTACATCATAACAAACACGAATTTGTTAAAATAACAACCCTTAATTTTTTTCACTTTACACTTAACTTGTGTTAGACGAGTCAAATATCAGAGCCAATTCCTAAACACGATTATTTTAAGAATGATTAACTCTGCATAATAAGTAAATCCATTATCATACGGCCCGATGAAATTGATTTGTGTTGATTGTACCGCTTTAGTTTGTAATAGAGCCTGCTAGAAAACCATCTAATTTGCTTGTCTTATTATGTAATCAAACTCTCTGATTGTATATGTAAAAACTCGCTTGATTATTATGCATATAATGTCATAAAATAAAATCAATAATGGCAAGAGGGAGTAAGGACAAACCTGCCCATTCTTGAGCATCTGTGAGATGAGTAACAGCATCTCTATTTGTAGCAATGAAAAGACATCCAGGGTTTTCACGTATACAGAGAGTTCCGTACCTGTCATTTCGAAGAGAAAAGTTCAGATAATCGTTACGAAAAATATCTATACTAACAAGACTTCTTAGTTTTCCAACCACATGGTTCCTTGGTCTATAAATTGATGCAGCATGCATATGTAATTCTCACGTTTCAGTGTTCCGAAATCTTACTGGATTTTATAGTAGTTGAAATAGCGATCAAACCCCACAACAACTGCTCCAACCTAATAATAAGTACAGACTCTTATAATAGGAACTAGGAATAATATTAAATGTTGCCAATTATCAAGAAAGACAGGAAGTACATACATCTTCATCATGCTCCATCAAGAACCCTGGCTTCAGCTCTATCTTTTTCCCACCATCTTCCTGAAAGAATACATTGCACAAAGAAGAAGAAAGAGAATCAAACATGAGAATAATTCCATACTAATAGAAGAGATTTAAATATCTGGAATCAATTTGGAAAATGTTGGATGAAAAAACCATGGATTTTTTAACCAATGGTTACAACTCTTCGCTTTATCATCTAATAATCTACACTTAGAGTCCTAAGAAGAGTCAAATACTTCATTCTAACAATCCATTTCATTATTGCATACCATGACATGAAACAAAATGGATCTGTCTAGATAAATTTTCTATACATTTGATCGTCATAATGAGATTATATTTGTTATTATCTTTTTCTTTTCCGTAAAATACATCTACAAATATTATATAAATCTTATGGTACACTAGTCCCATTAGACTTTAAGTAACCTTGGTTCTCTTAATCTGAAATTCATCTACTCATACATCAAATGGTGAGACTATTATATGTCATGCATTATCATTCAAAATTAGTGTATATATTAGTCAAATTGATTAAATTAATGATAAAATGGTATTGTACATTAATAAGTGATCAGATTTAAAAGCTTACAAAAGAACAGGCAATAAAGCTTTTATATATTCGAACTCAGTACATACCGGCCCACCAAGATACTGATATCCAGCAAGCTCAAGCTCCTTCAAGATGCCATCTTCTCCAATGACATAAACCTAAATCGTGATGCTAATGTATCAGTACAACACTTCAACTTCATACACTGGTTTAAGGAAAAGTTTGTGCAAGATATTGCACTCAAGCATAGCATAACAGAAATAAAATGATAGTGTTATATAGTATTTCTCAAGTAGTATGCTTAACATAAACCATGCAAGCATCAAGTCTCCTTGTAAATAAAAAAGGAGGGGAGGTAGATATAATATCACAAACAAAAGTGTATGTGTGTGTAATATGTCCTAGCTTTGAGAAAAGTCAATGTAATTCCCCCAATTTTTAACCGGTGATTCATCGTTGGTTAAAAGTGCTCCAAACTTGGTGAGTAAATACTTAATATTCATTTCAATCATAATACAAAGCATAATATGATATGTGTTACCTTTTTATCTTTTGGGAAATCAATGGATTTCAAATACGCTGCAACTGCAAACGACGATGCAAAAATCTCCTCCTGAAATAACTCAGTAGTTAAATACTTTGAAGCTGTGATTATTGATTAAACAATTTCTGAGCAAACAGACAATGAAAAGAACAACAAAAGTGGACTAACCGCGCTGACATTCAGGCCAAGAGTTTCAAACTTCTTTCCATATTGTTTCCTAGACTTAGTTGAGTTGTTGGTGACAAAAACCAATCTTTTTCCCTAAAGAAGTTTATCAAGAAATCCGAATCTCATATTTTTTGTTAAAAAAAAAAACAATGATAGATTGAATAATAGTTAACATTCACACTTGCAGATAAAGGCCTAGTTCCTACATTAGTACACAAACCTTTGACCGAAGCATGTCCAACGTTTCAGGAACTCCTTCTATTAAGCTATCACCTTTCCATATAACTCCTGCAAGTTAAATTTCAAAGGAAAAGGAAAGGTAGCAAGAATTACATCAATATTCATCCATTGATAAGAACCAAAGGGTATATAATTAAGAAAAAGAAAGCATCAAAAGTTAACAACTAAAAAATGTAACATCTAAGATAGACCAAAATGAAATGCATACATGAGGGGACAAAAACATTGTTTAACTAAGTTCATATGGTTTCTATCAAATATGACATGATCCCCTTTTGCCACCTGCTATATTTTTTTTCTCACAAAAATGACAATAAAATTACCATCACAGTCGAAAATGAAAGTCTCGACGGAGTTAATAAGTTCATCAGCATTCTGAAGCGGTTGCGCCAAAGCGCGCGTTGCCATTCTAAAACGATGAATCTTAGAATTGATGTTTCTATTCCATTTGAGAAACGCGGAATTCGAGGATAGTAAAGGGTTGCGAAGAGAGTGAGAGAATCTAAAGTTTAAGGGAAGTGAATGTGAGCATAATAATCTTTGAGTGTGGCAAACACCAACACCAGCAGTAACTGCTATGCTGCTGCTGCACCTAAGCATTCTCCTTTCTAATTTCTCAACTTTTTTTGTTTTTTGTTTTTTCTTTTCTTTTATTTATTTTTGTGGTGTGTGCATGGGATTGGGGGGTGCACACACTCAATGTGGTGTACGAATGGATTGAGTGGAGGAGATACTTTGCGTTTTTGGATAATAATCTCATTCTTAACGTCAATTTTCTATGGATCTCATCTTTTCTGCCCTACCACCCAGGATTAGTTTAGGTTTGGAATTAAGGTTATTTTAATCCTATTGGAAAAATGCTCTTCAAGTGTACTCACACTTTAATATTCACATTTTATACATTTTTTAAGATTAAGATTTATTTTTCAGATCCACCTTGAGATACGAGTTAAAAAATTATTTTATTCTGTCATATATAACAAAAATTTGAACCATGATCCATAATTTTTACTTAAAAATAGTGGTTTAATTTGTGATTTTTGGCTCTACGGATTGTATTTTATTTGCAAACTCATATTAAAACTACAACAAATATAATAGTTGAGACACAAAAAATTAAATTTAAAATTAAAAAGACTATGTATATATGTGTGTGTTAAAGACTCCGTTGAAGAGATAAAAACCTTGAAAGATTTCTATTTCAATGTCCTTAACATTACAATACCCCATTGAAGAAATACAAAAATTCCTCAACAAGACACTTGGATGTTGGAGGCAGTGTTGCAATATGAAAATGGACAATCCACCAAAATAGTGTCCAAATGAGGGATATCATTGAACAATCATAATTGACATCGGGGATGGTATAAAAATGTATACTAATGCAATTACAGTGAGGAGAGTATATAATTTTTTATTTTTTAAATATGTAAATAGACATAATTTATACTGGAATAAAAAAAATTATAATTACTGTTCAAAGAAAAATAAGTCTTGATTTCTGAAAAATGTGTTAAACATTAATTTCCAACATATAAATACACGTCAACACAATTTTTTTGGTATAATTTTCCATAAAAAACATTAGTTACCGACTAAAATATATAAAATAAAATAAATATCTCAAAGTTATTTTTAATATTGACAGCCAACGTCTACTAATAAATATCTAAATTGATCTCTTTAAATTTATAATCTCATATTATGATCCTATTCATTACTTGTGACAATTAATCATCTGAGTAACTCTAACGTGCAAATCAACAAAAAATAAAAATAAAAAATTGGGTCGTTTTAAAGTTTGTTGAGATATTATCGTTATGAATACACTGTCCTTCAAGTGATTCATTATCTTTTGTAGTTTTGTCTTCAATCCTTGTTAAGGATTTTTGTAAGTTGAAGATTTTTGTTTGACTTTTTCTCCATAGCTTATTGGTAGATAATAAATAACTATTTAAGTGACATATTGATACAAAACTCCACTATTTTTATAAATACATATTCATGCAAAACTCCACTATTTTTATAAATACATTGCGGGTGAAAAATTACATCTAATGAAAGAAGAACATGTGTGACAGTGTAATTAAATAGATCAATAAAACTTGTATCATCTTTGAGCTATTTGTCACCCATATTGATTAATTAGACATTCAATTAATCAATTCAAAGGAGATTATAATTTGAAACACCTGTATTCTTTGCGGGACGTTCATAATTTGTTGAGTTGAATTGACTATTGTGAACTTATAAGATACAACGTATTGAAACAAAACAAATAAAAAACTATTTTATGTGACAACTTTTAAAGTGATGTTTTAAATGTTGCGACAAAATCTCAATTTAATGTTTTGATGAAAACAAACAAAAAGTTAATTAAGAATTCTAATTATGATTCTAAGTGTTTTGGTGTTTAACATGTGCATTTGAGTGTGTTAAAAAAGATAAGTATCAAAGATCAATCAAATCAAAGGAAACAACTCTGAAGATTGATCCTTTAAAAGACAAAAGATTGATCTTTTAAAGACAAAGAACAATTTGTATTCTGCCAATAATACAAAGAACAATCTTAGCAGTAGATAATCAATCTCCACACAATCTGATCAATCATGGAAGCCACGTTCACTCTCACAGAGAATTAGCAAAAGAACAGTTTAAGTCACATGTGTTCAAGAATTTGAAGAATCAAGACATACTTCAGTAAAGGCATAATACAAAGATCATTCTTTACATAAAGCAAGTACAAGTACAAAGCTACATGTAGTGAAGTACACTATTGATTTGAATCTTTTAAAAGTCTGCGCACATAATTGAAAATGACATAATCAAGGCTGACATACTGACACGGATCATAGGGAACAAGTTGTTTCATCACATACCAAAAGATCAATCCTGGATCAATCTTTTGATGCAACAGATCAATCTTTTGATGCAACAGAACAATCTTTACAGTAGATAATCAATCTCCACATAATTGATCAATCTTGGAAGCCACATTCAACTTATACTCATTCCATAATTTGAAGAATCAAGTCATGCTTCAATAAAGGCATAATACAAATATCATTATTCATATAAAGCAAGTGCAAGTACAAGGCTACAAGTAGTGAAGTACACTACTGATCTGAACCATCCAAAAGCCTGTACACATGACAGAAAGCATGTACTCAAGGCTGACAAACTGACACAAATCATAGAGAATAAGTTGTTTCATCACAATCAGCAAAAGATGAATCATGGATCAATCTTTTGATGCAGCAGAACAATCTTAAGCTATGACAGATTTTTCAACAACTCTTTTATGACAGCTGGTCCTTTTTCCAACAACCATATTAGTTGTCCTAAACCTTCTTAGAGTCTATAAATGCAACTGCAAGTTGAAGAACAAAACAGAACAATCAGCACCAAACAAAAGATCAATCTTTTTGATCATACTCAAGTGTCTCAATCCCTTTTCTTATAGCTTGCTGTTTTTTTTTCATTTATGTGTTGTAATCATTTACAATAGATGTCCATCCACATGGTATATTTCTCAAACAAGAGTTGAGAAAATATCAAATTCTAAATAGCCTCAAAATTACCACTTTGTAACTCAAGGTTGCTTTGTCAAATCTTGAGTAAGTTGCAAAATATTTTGACGTTTGAAAGACAGCTTGTTAAAGTCTTTACAAACAATAAGGTAGAAATCCTTTTTAGGTAGAAGGGTAGGAATTGTGTAAAGATCAAGATTGATCCATGAAAACCAAGAAGGATCTTGGTTTGAACACTTAGTGAAAAATCTCACGGTTGTGAGGATAGGACGTAACCCGGATTGAGTGAACTTAAGATATATCCTTGTGTGATATCTCTATCTCTATCTCTATTTATTTTATACTTTACAATCAATTTTCATTTTGATAAAATTAATATTGCTGTTTTTTTAAACTAAATATTGATTTGCTATAAAGTTAAGATTGATCTTCTGAGTAAAGATTGATCTTCATCACTGCTAAGATCAATCTTAACCTGAAATCTTATTTTTAAAATATAATTTTCTTAAAAGAGACAATTATAATTCAAATCCCCCTTCCTTATAATTGATATTTTTACTTCATTAAGTCGAGATCAGTCTATACAAAATTGTTCGAGGACGAATGTATTGTTTCACTTAAAAAAAACAACGTATTGAAACCAAAACAAATAAAACATATTTTGTAAGTTTTATTTTATTGAAAAATTGTGACCATTTGCTAAAAGTTTAACTCTTAAACGAAACTATAATTGAATTATTTGTGGGACTCCTCTAAAAAAACATAGGAATTTAAAGTTAAAGGCACCAAATATTTTTATTAAACTGTCTGAATTCTTATTCTTTTGTATGTTATTGTTACTACAACATTTGGTTTGAAAGATTCTTGGTTCCTATTTATTAGGATCCCGCTTTAAGCTTTACCTCCTCCTAATTAAATATGTTTTTCATTTTTTTTTGTTTTTCCTTTTAACTATTAGGAAATTAATTTGTGAAAAAGTAATTTATCCATGTATGATTTTTATTAACTTATAGTTTCTAGCAAAAAAAAAAAGACATATAAATATTAATATTAGATACTTAGTATAAAAAATAGGTAATTAATTCATGTAAAGTACATTTGTTTAATATAAAATATAAGGTTAAAAATAAAACTTTAAAAAAAATGAAGTTACACCATTTCTATTAATAATGCTTAGCTAAAAAATTGCTAAAACTATCAACAGATATATACAGTACCATATTAACGTTAATAGTAATATTTATATTAAAATTAATTAATCATTCAATTTAAAGGTTATTAATTAATTATTTAAAAAAGGTTATGGAAGGTGAGAAGTCTAACATTTGGAAGTGGAGGCAACAGCGCAAATCTTTGGCGCGAAACTCCAAAAATTTCACTTTCCCTTTATCGTTTATATTATTTTCAACTCATTTCTCCATTTTCATTTCAAATTAGGGTTCCTCTTTTCATCTCAGATCTCACATCTCACATCAACACCCATGCAAATGGAAAACTCCGTCGTAATCGACCTCGAAAACACTCCACCTCCTCCACCACTTCAAGATCCATCACCTAATCGCCCAAAATCCAACCCTCGAAAACGAAAGAAAGAGGTTAATTCGATGTTACAGAACCTACGTAGTCCCGAAGAGAAACAATCTCACATTGAAACCCTTGAAAAAGAGCTCGAAGGGTTGTTTGAGTACTATAGGGTGGTTTTGAGTAAGAAAGTTGCTGTTGACCTTAAGCAATGCGGTGGTTCTAGAAACGCTGTTGTTGCGGCGTTGATGGAGGAGAGCGAGCTTCCGTTGTCGAAGCTTGTTGATGAGATTCATGGGAAGTTGAATAGTGAGCTGGCGAATGGGGGAATTGTGTTGGCGGAAAGTATTAACTCTGCTTTGGTGAAAAGTAGCGTGTTGTTTATTGGACAGAGGATGATGTATGGTGTTCCTAATGCTGATGCTGATATACTCGAGGATCATTCTGATTCATGTCTTTGGTGTTGGGAGGTGATTATACGTTTTCTTTTTGTTTGTTTTGATTTGTGTTACTATATTTTGTTAACAATAGCAAAATTGTTGTTTGATTTAATTGTATAATATGGTTGTGTAAATGGATGTGTTTTTAGAAGCTGGTTATTTTGACAGTAACTGGGTTTGTGTTGAGGTTGAGTGTGTATTGACATTGGTTGTTTATTAGTGATGGAATTGTTATGCTGTTATTACAGACTAGGGATGTTAAATTGATTCCAAAATCTGTTCGAGGAGAGCTCGTTGTTCGACGCACTTGCAGGAAAAAGATCCATGAGAGGATTACGGCTGTGTCTGGTATGGGTTATCTTGTTTTGGTTGTTTCTTGTAAGTTGAATGTTATTCGTTTATTTATTCCTTTTTTATTCCAAGCGAATGTGCTGTTGATAGTAGAATCTGCCAATAACTGCTGTCAATGACAGTTATGGCAATGTTTTGTTGTGTTTTCCCTTTTGAAACAGTGCTTTATTTTGAGCAAGTTTTGGGGAAGCATTGACTTGCTTGTTTATAGTGTATTTTGTTAAAACTTGATTGCCTTGCAGAAATGATAGTGTCACTGAAGAAACAAGAGAGTGAGCCTAACTATAATCAAGACTTAATTAAGACCTCAAAAAAGCTCAGTAAAACTTGTACTGAGGCAGATATCCGCGTGATAGTTGAAGGCTTGTTGCAGAAAAACAGTGAGGACATGTATGCAACCCTATATACACGACCTGTTTTATTGCTTCTTGAAATATATAATTTTTTTATTTGAATTTTTCTAAATTATGATTGCAGGGATAAGAAAAAAGCAAACCAAGAAGAAAAATTGCTAATTAAACAGTTGGATAGAAATAGAAGAGAAGCTGAGAAAGAGAAAGAGAAAGAGAAAGAGAAAGAGAAACAAAACATGCAATGTGAACTTCAAACAGAAACACTTGCCATTGTAAGTGCTGTTTTGATTCTGTTGTGTTGTTTATATCTTCAATTACCCCTTCCTCGGTACTGTTCTCATAGGCAGTGAAATTGTGTTGTCCATGTATTTAAGTTGAATATTTATAACTTTTCATTGCATTTGTTAGAAGATAATATTTATTTTGACAATTGACAACTTTCATTTTCTCCAACTGCCTAACTGTTCTAGGAAGCGGATTTGAAATTGTCCCCAGGTGAGGTAAGGAGTGATGAAAAATGTAGTGAACAGAGGAAACAACAAAAGAAGCAGGTAGAGGAAGCAGAAAAAGATCAGCGGCGTCGAGAAAAAGAAGAAGCTGAATTAAAAAAGAAACGCAGTTTACAAAAACAAGTCTCAATCATGGAACGTTTTCTGAAAAAAAGTAAACCTAATCCCTCTGGTGAGAATGACAACGTTTTAATTGAGCCAACTACATCTGATATAATCAGCAAGAGTGAAAGTGGGTCCAAGTCAGCTACTCTTTTAATGGATAATGTTCTTGCCTCAAGTGGTGATATTACACATGAGGATATTCGCAGGTAAGTACGGTTTTACCTTTCTCTTTGATCTCAGCCATGCTTGTTTCAGATCTTAAGAAAAATGTCTGACTTTGCAGGTCACACTTTTCTTCATGGCGCTCTTTAGGACAATCAATACGCTCAAACAGAAAACAGAGATGGGGTTTACGTCAGAATCCCAAGATTGAACCTGTTAACAAACTTAAGCTTACAGATACTAAAGCTGCAATTCATGAGGATGAGGTGGGCATGGAAAATCATGTAGACCGATTGGGAGAAAGTAGTCCAGATAGTAATTCATGCTCAATGAATGCAGACAGTACTCATCCTGATGTCAAGAAGTATTATCGAGGGAGACAATTATTACAGTTTGATAAGGCTCATAGACCAGCTTTTTATGGTTTTTGGCCCATTAAAAGGTTAGATCATGCTTCAGGAGTGGAATTTGGATTGACTTGTAATAGGCTTTTATGTATACGTTTAAAAAATGGATAAACTATTTTGCTTGTGGGTTTCTTCTAGTTATGCAAATATTTAGTCACTACTTCTTGATGCTCATTGGGTGATTAAATTAAATGCATGTAATTGCTTGAAATCTAATATCATTAGTAATTTTCTTGTTTGTTGGGATATCTGGTTCTTGTATTTCTAGTTGAGATTGCTTACCCGTGTTAAAATTTGTATTTCTAGTCATATTGTTGGACCAAGGCATCCTTTAAGGAAAGATCCAAGTGTTGATTATGATGTCAGCAGTGATGAGGAATGGGAAGAGGTGCATTGAATCTCTGTATCTAATTTTATTAATATATATGTTAAATATATTCAATCTGCTAACAGTCTTTTTTATTTTTAAGGAGGAACCTGGTGAAAGTCTTTCAGATTGTGAAAAAGATGAAGAGGAATGTCAAGACGAAGGTTCAAAATCTGATGCAGAAAGTGAAGATGGATTTTTTGTACCAGATGGATATCTCTCAGAAGATGAGGTAGAATTTTAATGTTTTTGCTGTAATGAATTTGAGTTAATAATGTACTTGACCTTTTGGTGTCTTGAAATCTGTGCATGTTTTGTTTATTTTATTTAATATTCTTATGATCTAAATCTAATGACAAGCTGAGGTGTCTGCGGCATCTAATGTTCTCAGATTTCATCACCTCGAGCACTTGTACTAATAATTGGCTCTATTTGTGAGTTTAAGGCCACTGCAATTGGTTAAGGAATTTCATCATTTATATGTAGGTTGCACAATTGGACAAACTGGAAACAGATGTTAGCCTTGAGGAGGCTGATAGCTCAAATTGCTCTAAAGATGACCTAGAGACTGAGGAGTTTTGTGCTTTGCTACGACAGCAAAAATATCTTAACAATTTGACAGAGCACGCTCTTCGTAAAAATAACCCTGTGATTATACCAAATTTTGTTCATGACAACGAGGTTTTGGTATTGGATCACAGTATTAGTGGAACTCCTAAGCAGGAGCAGATGTGCTTGCAAGCCTTGAGTATGTACACAATTCCTGGTAGCTCATATATTGAATTGGCAACAGATAAAATGCAAGACGAGGACCAAGAATCCTCCCCCTCTACTGGCAAAGGTGTTGCTACTCCACCGTCTGATTTGGTTGCCATACAGGACTCAGATCTACCTTTAATTGTAAGTTATGATTTCTCACAGCCTTTGCCAGTGACAGGTTGATTTGGCACCGCTTCCCTTTTCCTTTTATCTTGCTTTTCTGAAATTGTAGCTGATTTTATACTGTACCATGCAAATTTTATAACTTTCAGTGATTTTATTGTTTTTCAGGTGACCACTATTCAGAGTTGTTCTCAGGGCATAAATAAAGTGTTAGGGTCTTTGCAACAGAAATTTCCTTCTGCGTCAAAGTCGTTATTGAGGAATAAAGTACGAGAAGTATCAGACTATGTTGATAACCGTTGGCAGGTTTGTGAGGGTGGAGATCCCACAATCTAGTGATTAATGCTAATTTTTATAATGGAAATCATTACAAATTTGTGGCCTGATACAAATCTCAAGGGACTAAATATTAACAGGCATACCGACAATGGTAGAGGTGCCTGCATCCAAGTACAATTGATCCCATTTACCCTTTACAGTTGTGGTTGGTTGCAATCCTAGGTGTCATAAATAGTAATATAGCATTGCTCACCAAAAGACATGGTTGGCAATTACGGATTGCGGAAAAAAGTGGTTTGTTCAAATTCTGCCATGCTATAGTGCCACAATAGCAGCAATATAGGGCTATAGTGCCACAATAGTGGCTATTTTAAAACACTTTGCACTAAATAGTGTATTGGGGAACAGTAGCGGTTTGTTCAAATTCTGTTATGCTATAGCGCTACAGTGCGATATAGTGGCTGTTTGATAACACTGCCAAAAGATCTTGATATCTGTTGGGAGTTTACATGAAAACCTAAACTGAATAGGCCCTTCAGAGGATTATCATGGTTAATGACTTAAATTCTACCCACAAGAAATTTGTGTGGTTAATATTGAGGGGGCATGCTGTAATCTATCAATTGAATTTAAATTGAATGTGTCTCCGCAGTAAATTTGAAATGTGTACCATATCATGCTAGCAACATCCCACTTTATGGTTGTGAAATGATTCATTAAGTCAATAAGAGGGATTGTTGGCTCTTGTTTAATCACGGATCCTAATTCCATTAACTAATTGCTTTTCTTCACCCATATCCATATGCCTTGTGCTGATTTACATGGACGAATATATTAAACCTGTCTCATTTCTTTATATGATTTTCTTGGTAGTTAAGATGGATTTGAGATCCTATCCCTTTTCAAAAGAAATGGAGGGCTTTATTTGGAGATAGAAATACACAAAAAGTAGATAACATATCAAATCTTTTTAATCATTTAATCCTTTTTAAATAATTATGTATTTCTCTCTCCAAATGGAACTTTCCATTTCTTTTAAGAAATAGAGAGGATCTCAGCCAATAAGATGTTGGGTTGATAATGTTGAATTTCTACATGCTAAAACTATTTTGTGAAGAAAATCAATGCTGTTTTGTGCAGACATGCTAAAACTATTTTTGCTTTATGATTGATTTTGTACTTACTACGCTGTATTTATAATATATTTGTCCAGGTGAAGAAAGAAGTATTGGTTAAGCTTGGCATGGTAGTTAAACCTGGTATGATATCTTTACTTTTAAGTCTTCGATCCACAAATTTCAATTTAGTTGTTTTCTTTTCTATATTAAATGTTTGGGTTGAAATTGCAGAAAAGAGCAGCGGGGGACCAAGAAGTATTGCTGCATTTTTCTCTAAAAGGTGCTTGCCGCCTGCAGGTGAAAGTGTGAAACCTGGTGAAACTTCACCTCTGCCATCCCTGAAATCATTTTCTGCCGCACATGATCCCGAAGACAGCAAATCACATGATATCTAGTATCCGTTTTCTTGCTGGAGAATGGCATTTTTGCTACTTTTAGACTTTCAACTGTTTTTGTAAAAATTGGAGATGGTCGGTTGCACTTGATGCTCGTTTATGTAAGGAAGCGTCTGAAAATCATTTGACAATACCGTCTTACTTCTGTAATGTTGGTTATATTGTAAATAGTATTTCTAAGTCTCTTTGGTGCCCTCTCTAGACTATGACATGATATTATGAATTCATATATGGATTTTGCAAAAGACGCCTTGTGTAATGCACATGGCATTTCGAATTATTTATTTGTTTCAAACTTGAACTTGTTGTAAGCATAAAACCATTGTGGATGTTCTTTTAGTTCCCTCACAATTCTTGGCATTCTACCGGATTTTAGGATCTGGTAGTGAAAAAGTTCTATTCCATAATGAAAAAGTGAGTTTAACAATTTATCAGAAGTTCTAATCTGTTGGTGTTATTTGCTCAATTTGAATAAATATTAAGGGTGAACCGTAGCTAAAGTTATTTAACATCTTAATGTTATGAATTAAAGACTACTATAAATATACAAGAGGGGTTGAAGACATTGTTGAATGATTGAATCCATGATGCAATCTTGAGTTTTCTTGTACTCTTTGAAAGAATTTCTCTTTATCCATATATATTTATAATTTATTTAATGAAATTACGAAATATTCTATATGTTATGTTCATCAATGAAGATAATGTATTTGCTTCTCTATTTTTATGTTTATGGTTTCTTGATTTGTGACGTCTGATCTATTATGTTACACTTAGAGTTTCTTATTTTCAAAATAATCTTGATGTTTTTTCAGCAGAATCTTGATCTTTTTAAGTATAATATGCTACGCTTAGAGTTTCCTTGCTTATTTAATTAATTTGTATAATTAAATCCGTTTTTATTTAGAGGCACATGTAATTTATACATTAAAGTAGCTCTTAGCATTGTTAATAATATATTTTTTTATACTATAAATAGTGTGATATACGTTTTTACTTTCTATAAAAAATTTAAATTTTATTTAATTAATGTAAAAAATTATTTTGCAATCATTTTAGATTCTTCTAACAATGCTAATATATATTTTTAGATAATTTTATTTTTCTTCATATATATTTATCCTTTATAGCATATAACTTTTTTTTTGTACATTTAATGAATTGAAAAGAAAAAAAAAATCATTTCACAAAAAAGATATCAACCATGTACAACACAACCCATCAGAGTTTATGAAGGAGATAGATAATAGGTGAAAATAGACTACATATCTTTTTAGGATGACATGAGCTAAAATTTCAATTATAAAAATTAGATATGGCACGAGATTTTGAAGTCATCACATCACATTATATATGATAAGTAATCATGCTATCTGAAAACAATAAAATATTTGATATTTACTCAAAAAAATATACTCTTTGTTTAATCATCATCTTTGTTTTTATTTTATTTTAGAGAAAGTATACACATTAAGAGATAAAGAGAATGACATGATATGTAGTGATGAGAATATGCTCTACTGAGTTGAACTTTATTAGATTTGAGTCTGATCTATCAAAAAATTCAAGGTCTAAGTCTGACATATGGTCTGTCATGACTTACTTTTTAGACCTGAGTTTGGTATTGATAGAAGTCTGATATAACATGTTAACCCACTTAGAAGCCTATTTCATTTTAACATATTTGAATAAGTAATCAAACATATCTTTAAATAGATTAACCAATAAGTATATCAATGAAATTGAGTTTTATTTTGATATTTAACATCACATTTTAAAGAATATGACTTTATATACATTATACTTAAATTATATTTTATGATAATACGTTTAAATATGTAAAAAACTAAATGAGGTTAATATGTGTAAATTATTAAAAATTGAATATATAACAAAAGTATCAAAATTTAATATAATAATTAATGTAGTAAAAAAATATTTATTTAAATAGATCGACCTAATACACCTAGAAAGCTTATCATTAGCATCACATTTTTTAACTAGATAGACCTTTTTTAGAAGTATTGATTTTATTTATTTAAGAAAAAAGTCTGAGTTGACCTGAACTTGACATAGACTAAGTGACAAGCCCATGTAGATCATTCCCATCCCATCCCTAATGTTATGTTGATGATGTAATCAGAATAGAGATAATACAATAAATTCCATAAAAAAAATATAATACAATAATTATTAAAATAATAACATCATAAATAAAATTTCACATCATAATTTAAAATGATCTATATTTTTATTTTCTTAAGTAAATATTTAATCGTACGTGGCTCAAAAATCACTTAGTGAACAAATGCTTTTTGTTCTCTATTTTACTATGACTTTTAATAGTTATATTTTAGTTTTAGGAACTATCAATTCAAAAAAGAGATGAGAGTGATTTTAATTTATTTTAAATTTTAAAGTAAAACCTCTATTAACTTCGATTATTGACAAAGTAACCATTAGATTAGACAATCTTTTATTCAAAGCTAACATATTAGTTACAGTGGCTGCACTTATTTTACACCCTGGTTTTCCTTAATGCAACTGTATTGTCGTAGCTTATAGAAATTCTTGCAGTACCGGACAAGATTTCAGAGAGCCTTGGTGAATGTGGCAGTATTGCAGTTGATTGAAAACTGAGTTGTGTCCAACCACAATTAAATTTTTGTGAAATTGATAAAGCTAGTCATATTATGAAATTTGAAAATGAGTCAGCACTTCATTTTTTATTTCTTGACATATAGGTATTCAAAATAATAGGCAATTATCCTTAATAGACAAAATATTTATCAATTAATTTTGAATCTGACGTGCATGAAATCAATCCAATTCCACAATTCAGTAGTTACTAGTTAATTAGTAAATTTACATTCTACAAAAACACAAAAACAAGTTTTAACTTGATTTTGTAAAGTGACGCAGCCATTATAACAATTTTGTGGCATCCTTCAACCCCAGGAAGACCAACAAACAACGGTGCATTATGCAGAGCCCTCTATTCACTTCTACCAACAAAATTCCTAAACTAATAGGACAACCACGCCTTACAGTACAAACAACAGAAACATCACCATAAATAAGAATCAGACATTTGGGTTGGTAGAGGAAAACCAAAGGCAGATTATAGAACAACCAGCACTCTTGTTGCCTGTCGATGGGCGTGAAATATTTGTTGCCCACGGTTAGTTTCAATCAGTTTTAGAGCTGATCACAATCACAAGTGTGAGCTCTGTAGTAGCATCCGTGCTGGTAGATTGGCCCCAGACGCGAGTACATGGGAACCCTTCAAACAAGTTTCATCGAGCACTTCTGGTTTTGCCAACAGCATATGCCAATAACAAGGGAATCGATAGACCATAACCCAGGAAATGGAGTACTGGGTTCATATCATAAGCTTTTACAAGAGTTCTGCAGTTCTGCAATGGAGTAGTGAAGTAAATAAACAAAAAAGACAAGAATAGAAAAGGCAAAAGCAAGGACAACTGAAAAACTTCATCGCAATAGTAAGATACCAATCCTTGCACAATTTTTAATTTCTAGTTGTCAAAAGATACCACAAACAATCCCCATCCTTCCTCTAAGAGAAAATAAACCAGGTTCCTAGCTAATTTTAGACTGATAATAAAGGATTCCTTAAGCATATTTGATCCATTCTTTTTGCATCAAGAAATAAATGAATGACCTTTCAAGGAACTTAAAATAAGCAACTGTCATGTCATCAGTGATAATCAGTTTTATTTTTTTATTCTCTGTTGAGTAGAAGGATCCGTAAGTAAGGATAGGTTACATGGAAAATAGATCCTTAATTACAATCAGAGTGGAGGAAAACCGTAAGTCAAACCAGTAAGATAAATTTAGAATTAAACGGTTTATTTATCCATATGATTCATGATTGCAATTTATAATGTCATATTGATGCATAAAACCAATCCCAGCTACTCGAAAGAAGGCTTTCATTTTTGCTGTATATATATTTTTTATTTTGTTAATGCACTAAACAATCTATGGATATTAGACACCTCTATTAAAGTGAATGAACTATTTACCTACAATATATAGCATGGACCGAACTGCAAAGTATTACTTAAAATAATTACCATAAAATGCTTAGTATTACTTAAAATAATTACCATAAAATGCTTCCAACATATTGCCAAGCATGCCACACACAGAAGCATCCGAATCCTTCGCTTGCCAAGGTGGGAATTAGATATTGTGCTTCTGTGGTTTCCATTTAATAAAGGTCTTCTGGAGTTTGAACCAATATCATCTCTTTTCTTCCCTGAAAATGCTAACACACGTTCCCGGTAAATCGCTCTTTCAGAAGTCAGAGCAGCAGTGACAAAAATTGCAGGCAAAACCACAAATAATATATGGGGAAGAACCACCACCATTATATCTGGGGATCCAACAAACTCATGCTTCCCCTTTCCATTAGAAGTCTCTACAGCCCAACCCATATAGGTCATGTACACCATACTCTTCCCTTCAGTAAAAACTTGTCCCATAAACCAGGGGAACAATACAAGATAAAATAGGTATCCTAACCAACCAAACCATAATGTACGAACCCTGCAGAGATCCTGGAGGATCCATAATACACCATTTACTATGCCTTTATTGGCGATAAAGTTCTTGTATGTATATGTATTCTTTTGAAAAACAAGGAGAGCTTTTGGAAGAGCAAGAAAGGTGAACAAAAAGAACAAAGAAGAAAATAATAATGGATAGTATAAGGAGGCCCATTGGCATCCCATGACCAAAAACTCCTTCCAGGTCCAAGAAAGCATGAAGCTACGACTATTAATAGAAAATGGCCTTAATTCAGTTAAAGTTGATCTGCCCACGTTGTCAGTCGCTTCAATTTGAAGCCAAAATCTATCAGGAGAAGTATCCTCAAAGGCTTTGTAATTCCATCGAGCAACATAGAGATTCCCCCTAGAACTTTCATCAGTATGCTTGGTCATATGGGCTTCTACAACTAAATCAAGATTTCCAGATTGTGAATCATAAACCCTAGCCACAACAGACTCAACTGGAGAAACAGAGAATACCAGAGCTCGAATTGTCTCATAAGATGAAGAGGGCACAGATTTACATTCATAGTTATGACGGCATGAAGATGTCTGCATGAAGCGAGAGTCTAAAGGAAAAGTGGGCAATACAATTGCATGTTTGGCGCTAGATTTGAGATCAAGGTCAATATATGAAACATAACCTCTATCAATGGCTAGAATTCGAAAGGCTCTATTCTTTCTCCAATCACCCATCTCCCACTCCCAAAACTCTTGTGTAGGGGCTCCCGATGAACAATTTACGGTGCTTTCAATAGAATTTTGATGTATGTTAAACTGAAAAAAACTCTGCAGGGATAAAAAACGGTTACTCAACTGATGATGCCGCTTTAAGTTCTTGCCAAACCTAGAATGGAGATGCCCACACAGGTAGGCTGATACAGAGTGCTTTAGGAAAACATCTTTCAAGGTTCTTCCAGAACTAGAGGGTGCAGAAAATGAGAGTGGAAAATGCCCAAAGGATATTTTGGTGACTGGTTTTTCCGACTGAGAATCCCAGTGTGAGAGTTCCAAGTCCAAATCCCTTAGTAATTGATCAGTGGGATGCCCAAAAAGATTAGTTGGACCTCGTAAGCCGGTTGACATTGTGCTATCAATCCCAACAAAGAGATGTTTCCGCTCCTTAGTCTGTGTGAGGAATGCAAGTATGTGCAAATAAAAAAGGAGATAACATCAAGCAAATAATAATACCAAAATTCAACACCTAAAAGAGTAGGTTGCTAGCATTGCTCTACTTTAGCAAATCAAGCTATAGCATATCAAATACACCTAAAGAGTAGGTTGCTACTAGCATTGCTCTACTTTTAAAATTTGTTCTTATGGCATGACACAAGTATATCACAAATTTCATAGAACGAGAGCTAGTCAGCGCAGTAAATGAATGTGTGAGACTAACCTCAAGGGTGACACTATTGACACTCCCATTTCTGCCCATTTGCCCATTAATGCTGTATTTAGAAAAGAAATCAAAGGAACCACCAATAACTGGGACACCAAAACTATCATGGTTTCCTCTGAGGTCAAAGAACAATCTTTTGTGAAGTCCACTTCTCTCAATAACTCCATCCATCACATTCTTGTATTCCACCCATTCATCCTCATTCTGCTTCATCGTTAGCAAATCCTTGCTTTTACCATCTGCTCAACCGATAACATTCACAAAATTACTACAACACATACCATAAGATTCAAATACTAAAATACTTAAATGAGGGAATCACCAATCTAAGCTAGTCCATGAAATTGTAGGATCGTGTTAAATTGTTAATTTGATCCATTCAACTAACAAAATTTCAAAATAACAACTGAATTTAAAAATTCTCAACGACATAGCTCCAACAAGAGAGTTTTAAGGACTAAATTGATTGATCTAAAAGGACTAAAAAAAATAAAATTTTAGAGACTATTCAAAAATATTGGTAATTTCAAGACTAAATTGTTGATTCACTCATACTGAAATAGACCAGTTTATATCTATCAAATGAAACAAAAAAACAAAGAGATTAATTTGCACTAGCATAATAAAATAGCATGTTCTATGCTATCTATCACAGCTCATCACCATGTAGATATTTGTAGAGATAGTTGATAAACTAAAACATAATAAAGTGTCATAAGGATATAGTTTGATAATTTGATTGGATTCATGTGAAATTTTACAGCAAAATGAATAACAATTTCCCCGTCCCCAAAATTTTTCATTTTTTTTAATAAAATTAAATTTATTTTATGAGTAATGCATAATTGAATATTACTACTGGGTTGTAAATTGAAGAATGAAATGTGATGAACGATATACCAGTGAGGTCGCCGGTGATGAGGACGAGGGAGGGGTTGATGATGGAAAGGGCGGGACCCACAAGGTTGTTGAAGTCGAGTGCTCTGTTTGGATTGTGAACGCTGAAATGAAGATCGGAAAGCTGAACAACCCAAACCACTGAATCACTTCCTCCTTCTATCACTCTTTCTCCACTACAGCAGTAAATGCTGAACGCAATCACCACTGCGGCGATAAACACCCTCATGCTTCCGCGTTTCGGTGAAGTCGCGTTACCATCGTGCTTTTCTGTTCGCGATTTCATGTCCCTTGCAGTAAAGTCGTTTTTTCTTTTTCCTCACTCGATGCTTTTGTTGCTTCTACGGCCGCAAAACATAAATGATTATCGTTATAAGTGCTTATAAATATAAAAGTTATATTTATGTAAATAAAATAAAGTCAAATTATTCATAAATTCTACAAATCAATATAAAAAATGTTTATTTCAGTAGATAACTTCAAATAGTTCATTAATCATCACAATGCTTTATGGTATCAGATGATCCACTTAACATCCTTAACAACATAAGCATTACGGGTCTTTCAAATAAACCAACAAGAGATTATAAATAAAGTACTAATAGGAGAAGAAATATTTGAAAACAACTAATTCATAACATTGTGAACAACTGAGTGAAATTGAGTTCATAATGACCTTGGCCTCATTACAATCATGCAAGGAGTGAAGAACGAATAAAAAACCCTATCATGTCAAATTAATCGAATAAAAAACTTAACAATTAAATATTCCATTCGTCAAGTAAGTTTGTGGCTTTCTCTTTTTAGTCATGAAGTTTTAATTTTAAAATCATTTTCGTTAGTTCAATTTAGTTTTAAAATTATCTCCGTCGTGATATTAAAATAATTAATGTGATAAATAGAAAAATGACATGACACTTTGATGTTGTACAAGAATAAATAAAATAATTAAAAAAATAAAATTAAGTAGTTAATTGGATTAAAAAATAATGAAAAAAAGTTGATAGTGTTTATTTTAGTCATCTATCTAAGATAAAAAAATAAGTTTGGGGATTAAAGTTCTCTCATATTTTCTCTATCATCATATTATCATTATCATACCACCAAAATCAAATCACCATTGCATTTTCAATAAAAAATTAAACATTACACTTAATAAATGTAAATTATAATTACGAAGAATAAACATAAAAATAATATATTTAAGAAAAATTACTCACATTCCAATAAAGACATTTTCAAAATCTCCGTTTTGGAATTTTATGGATGTTAGACATAAAGATATGCATTACTTTCTTAGACCCACATTCAAACAATTGAAAACGAGTTGAGTTTGTTGCAGACGGAGATGTCGTCATGGTTAAACCAAGAAATAGATGTATATTCGATGATGGTGATTCGATGATGGTGATGCCATGATAGAGAAATGATGAGAGATAACCTTAATTCCTAAACTTATTTCTGATTTTGGATGGAGAGACTAAAACATAACACCTTCAATTTTCCTTTTTTTCTTTTTCTCATTACTTTTTTAATTAATTTAATTATTTAAATTATTTAAGCCACACAAATGAAAAAAAAAAAAACGCAAACTTACATAAATCAATTAAATATTTAAGCCAAAACTTCAAATTCTCTAGAATTTTGAGTTTCTAGCTCCATATACAATTCTCTAAGAGTTGTGCCTATCTTAACATTGTTGAGCCAATGATATGCACTCTTAAATATATAAAATCTCAGAGTTAGAATGACCCAATGTCCTCAAAATCAAGATAACTAGAGTAGTTTCACATGAGTTGTTGGACCTTAGAAATATTAAAAGCTAAGCGATCAAAGTGCCAATCAGCATCAAAGCAAACATCCTTAACCTGAAACCTTACATCATTAATGTGGACAAAAGGAACTAAGCGGAAAATATAGTCAATTAAAAGATATTTTTATGCAACATGTCTTCACACATGTTTTTCAAGGTTGATATGTTTGTTTCCCTTGCAGTATGGATACTAAGGCCACCAGAATTCTTAGGTCCAGTAACAACACTCCAAATCACTAGACATTCCTCCCCGAAGATTGTGGTATATGATCAACAATTTGTTGAGCAATTAGAGCTTTGTAACCAATGCCTCTATTGAAGATGAAACTGCTTTGTGTCAAGGTGAGATCTAATTCTTCTTACTAAGAAGACCTTGGAAATTATCTCGAGCAGTGTTGGGTATTCAATTATGAGTTGTTAGTCCCACATTGACTAGGAATGGACGTTGTATTGGATATATAAGGAGAATGATCCATATACTTAATATCTTAAGGTTTTAGATTGTGATGTGGTGTTTAAGTCTTTTATTAATCTTTGTCAACTTTTTTCATTAAAGTGTATGAAGTGATTGAAATTAATTTGAATGATTGTAATACTATATTTCCCCCTTATTGGTCCTTTCCTTCTCATTCCATCTAAAACTATCATGGTGGAAAATTTGAAATCGAAAGTCGTTGAGAATATGATGGGTGGGGTCTTTGTTTGCAAATGCTACGCTAGATAAATTAAAGAAACCATTTTCATACATGGCCAAAAGCATTAAGTGTAATTATAACACATAAATTCTTAATCAAAATTTCAACGGCACTTATCTTTTCTGTATAGATTAAGAAAATTTTGATCGATTAATTTTTTATAATTACTGTATATGTTCAATTAATGCGTTCTTACATTTTTATCACTAATATATTATTATTTAAAGAATCGCAAAATATATTTTATATTTTTATTTGACAAAATTTTATTTGAACTTAATATTTAAACCCTAAACCCTAAACAATAAATAAATATTAAAATTATTAAATTTTATATTATGTCATAAGTTTGAACCTAACATTTGACTGTGTGTGAGTTTTTGGTGATCTTTTACTCGCAAATACACACTTTTTAAATTTATGATCATATTAATACTTTCTTGGTCTCTTTGATCAAATCCCGAGAATTTAAAAAAAAATAATAATATAAAATTTAATGACAATTGATATTATTTTTTATAATTTTATTCTTTATTTAAAAGAATCAAATCACGAGATTTTAAAAAATTAATAGTAATATAAAATTTTGTAATAATGAATACTTTTTTAATAATTTTATCCTCCATAAAAAAATTAATTAATATTTTTTATTAAAATATTTATCATTGATCCCAGGAACAAACGATAAAATTTGGCGAAATATTTATCTATCAACATGTTTAACCAAGTGAAATTCGAATACAAATTCCCAAGTTCTCAACTTATGTAGGTAGTAACTCTTCCAATATACTAGTGCTCATCTATCTACAAGTAAATAGAAGTCATTCAATTAAAAAATTTATGGCTCATCATTCATTCATGTGTATATATAGGCCTTGACACTACAAGTAGTAGGTCAAATTAGGAAGGTATATAATTTTCCAGGCATATGATACACACACAGTAATTTATATTATAATCTAGAAATATTCAATTAACATTTTGACCGTGTCAAAGTACATTTAAGTTGAGTTTCTACCTATCTTCACAGTTATTTAATCAAATCACAATGGGGATTTTTGTTGACCGTGTAGTTTAAAGGGGAGAAATTGATAAGGAAAATGGTTTTTAGAAATATGTATATACAATACATATTTTAAGAGAGAAATAAATAAAAATAATGATATAAAAAATATGATATACATATGTTAAGAGAGAAATAAATAAAAATAATAATATAATAAATATGATATAATGATGATGTGATATGAATAACAAGAAAATGAAATGTTAATTAGATGTTGGAGAGTAATGAATATTTAAATACAATCACTCTATTAATAATAGAACAATGATATATTTTTGTAAAAAAAAAATAAGAATATATATATTCGTAATTTTTATATACCAATTTAACATCTTATTTTTCTTCTAAATTACTCTTTTTATCACTTGCATCACTGTCATATCTTATACTCTCTATTTGTTTTTCACTCAAAATATCAAACAAGTAGTTGAGTATTTGCTAATTTTTTTCCTTGAATAATATTCAAGTTATAATTCACTCGATCGACATTTAAACTTTAATTAATATTAAGGGCTATTCTAACATATATGTATGTACCTAAAAAATAAAAAGGTTTGAATATATAATCTTACT
>JBBPBT010000151.1:12455401-12478696 GCA_037974875.1 Cicer bijugum | reverse complement strand
ACAATATTTAATGTTACTTTGAAATTTGAAAATAACACATAAAAAAAGAAGTTTATGAAAAAAACAAACGAAGTATTATATTTTATTAAATTATTATTTTAAACTATTGGTTTATTCATTGTTATCATAAATGTAAAATAAAATTAAATAATTTATAAAAATAATTAAATAAAGTAACTAATATTAATATAGTTTAATTAACTCTAAAGTTAATTATGATAAAAATTAAACACCTCTAACGATTTAACGATTGTAATTAATAATAATATAAAACTTTTACATACTAACAATATATTTTAATTAATATTCTCTTAAAATTGGAAATGTGTGACAATTATTACAATAACAAATGAAATACTTGCTATTTTGTTAGTGAATAAAGTTGAGTTTACGACCCTCCTTATCATTTCAATCTCTTTGATCCTCTGCATATGCAACTTTTTGTTTTTTCCTTTTTCATATATATTTCCCCTTTCACGAGACAAAGATTTAAATGTAATTCACCAAACCAAGATTTGAGATACCAACAAATACTAAATATAGGTGCAATTAAATATAAAAAAATAATGTGAAATATTTTTTTTTTAAAAAAACTACAATTATTGTTTAGTGACAAAAAAAAATTATTATATAAAAATAGTTATAATATATAAACTTTTCTTATATTCTCCATGATACTCAATATACTTACCACTATCTACAATAAATATTTAAATTAAATTTTTAAACAGAAAAATATAAGAAAAAAGAAATCAATGAAATATAAATGAAAAAATAGCTACGACTAAGATGATTTGGATTATGAATGAAGTGTAACATATAGTAGCAAGGGTGTTAGTAGAAGACAGGTTATCTAATGCAAAGAAGGTGAATTATAAATTAAGCATGTTTGAAGTGAAGGGGGGGTGGTGGTGGCAATAGTAGGGGATGGCACCGGCAACAGGCTTTAATATAATAATCATAACTTTAAATTATATTTACGAGAAAAAAGCGGTTACGAGCATGTGTGTGTTTTACCGTAGTCTTTGATTCCTTTATTTATGGTCAAAGTTACAGTATGGAATTGCACCCTTCGAGATCAATCTTTATCAATCCTCACTCCAACTCTCTACTAAACTAATCACTCTCCTTTCTTTTTTCTTCTTTTTTCTTTCTATGTTTTCACCTTCTAAACACACCTTAACTATCAAATGTGCCCGTTATGTATCACCTAAACAAAATTTATACAAAGGTCAATTTTTAAAAAGTATAAACACATCTAAATTATAATAAAATATAAACAAATGTACACTCTCTTTCGTATACTCATTTCTATATCAAATATAAGAAAAAATTTATCAATAAAATTAATATATTTAATATAAATTTTAAATCATAATCATTCAATTGATTGTATACCGCGGAGTTTTATAAATAAAAAAAGACACTTAATTTAATTGTTAACTTCTTACACTAAATTATTTACCTTTTTTTTTTAATAAAATCAAAATAAAATATAATATAATCACAATATGAACACTGCACAAAATACTTCGGGTAGAAAACAAGACATATAAGATTAAAAAAAAGACATATACATAGTTCAATATCTCAATGACATATAAATAGTTACTATATATGATATAGGTTCAAAATCTCATGATGTATGTATATTGTCAAAATTTTTGAACAAACTCATCTTTTTAATATTAGAATAATATATATTTCTTTTGAGTTGAATGTGATGTATGTTTTTTTTATAAATTTTTTGGTAGATTTTACGTTGCACCGTACTTTGATTGACAACTTGGTGTAGTTTTCGATTATCAAACCTGATATTACCTTTCATATATATTGTCAACCAATTTGTTGTTCTTCCTAGTGTAATACATTGAGTAGTTGTTCTTCGTATTCTTCGTTATTTTTGGGGAACTCAATTTTAAAGCTTTCTTTTTCTACTCTCATTTAAAGTTACGTGTTTATTTTGATGTTGATTAGGTTGGTAATCCCATAGATCGTAAGACTATCAAAAGATTTTGTATATTTCTTGAAAACTCTCTTATTTTTTAAAATAATAAGAAACATGATATCCTCTCTCTCTCTTCTACAAAAGGTATCATTCTATGATATTCACGTGTTGGCTTTTGTCTAATATGCGTATTTTCTTTTCTAAGTCAACTCAGATGTACTACTATAATAGAAAGGTTATTCAAATTACTCATAACCCAATATTTCATGAATGCACCAAACACATTGATATGGATTCTCATCTTACTCGTCATCATCTTCAACATAAAATTATTATCTATCGTTTGTCTCCTCCTCGGAGATTACTGATTTATTCACAAACATACATCTCATTAAATAATTTTATTTTTGGTCGACAAACTCTCGACATTTCATATTAATATATCACTAGTTTTAAAAACAAATTTAGATAATATTACTGTCTAATTCTTTTTATTATCTAATATATATATATATATATATATATATTTTGTAACACTATAAAACATAAACTTTACTTATTTATAAATAAAACTCTGGCTAAAGATTAGTTCTCTTTTCTTTATTGTATGTTTAAGTTTAGATCATTATTGTTAACAATTATATACTCCAACTACTTTTGTAAAAAATATAATTGTATACTACTAGTATACGGTATCTGAGATATTCGATATTGGAAGCTTAGGAGTTAGATTTTGCTCCATTTTGTCTCTTCACAAACTTTTAAGAATGAAATATATAACCCGGAAGACAAGGGTTGTTGTCCTCTCATAGGGGCACAAGGTGCAAAACCCGTGCATCTCTATTTTCCTATTACCACCACTAGTACTATACAACATTAATTAATGGAAAATATCTGAGGTGTCCAAATATGCTATTACTTTTTTTAGCCTCAAATACTATTTTCTTTTAACCAATATTCCGAATTTAAAATTAAAAAAAATGCGATCTATACCCGACCCAACTCAAAATTTTACCACATTATCACAAAAGAGGAGTGAGAGGATGGTGCTAAAAAAAGTTCTTTCAAATTGCACACAAAACTATCAACTTTATTCTATGTAATAATTTATTTATAGAGTAATACAAGGATCGATCCAATAATTTTTAACAGTAAGTGACACCTATAAGTTTTAACATAGGTTCAAATGTTTTTTTTTTTCATCTAAGAAATTATATAGTTTTAATCATCTTACCTTTTCATACAATTTTAATTATTTCATCTTCAATAAGAGTTCAATTATTATAATATATCATAATTATTTTTAAATATAAATTTAGAAATAATTATAATAAAAATAAAATATTTCTAATGACTAATCGAAATTTATATATAAATGAAATCATTTTAAAAAATTGATATTTGATCTTTGATTTTAATGATGTAACAATATCCATCATAATAACAATATAAAGATTAATTTTATAATAAGATATTCAATTTCATAGCACAAATTTGAAAATCCTACTTATAAAAATAGGATGCTATGACAAAATAGTGCATGTCATATTTTTAATGTTTTTATAATAAAAGGTTGTCTGCGAAGCAGGAATTATTGCGTTGTGGGATTGTGCATGGAAGAGAGAGAAAGAGAGAGAGAGAGAGAGAGAGAGACTCCCGTGTGGAGCGGGGGGTGAGCAGAGAGCAGATTGATGATTAGGGGATGAGGAGATGCAATGGAAATGCAAATGCAAATGCAATAATGTGTTGTGTTGTGTTGATACTTATGGGATAGAATGACGGAATGTGAGAAAGTGATGGGTTTCTTGTTTCAAGTAGAAAATAAATTGAGAGAGAAATTAATCTTATATGATATGATATGACTTGATGTGACTAATGTAATGTCCATCCAAATGAAATGGGTGTGAATAAATGGGCGTGGTGAGGGGCTGTATCTCTGCTTTTTTGTCAGAAAATTATTACTATTACTATTTCTCTTTCTTCTACATGTGTTTACACCCAAATTATGCATATATACACATGCCATGCATTCCATTTCTACTTCTATCAATTTTTTTTATAATTCAGCTGCAAATTTTTAAGATTGTTCTAACCGTGCATTCTAACTATAGCTAGGTGCAACCCATTTTTTCTTTTTCTTTTATACTTTGCTTAATTTATTCAATCATTTTTTATATTATTTTAATATCTTCATTTGTCACACTTATCTTTGTAGTCAGATACGATGTATATCTTTTTCTTTTACATTATTATTCATTAAGCTCACGTTCTTCATAAGCACATATACTAGGAATATTTACTACAAAATGAGACTTGTAGTTATTACAAACAATAAATATATTTATCTAAAATTTAAAATAAATATTAAATTTTATTGACTCAATTTATTTATTTATGAAATAAAAAAGTAGTAATAACAAAATGGACCCCGCATTTATTTTCATTAACCTTATTGAAGCGATATTTAAATATTATACTAATTAAAAGATCTCAAAGTGACATTAGAATAAGAGCGGTGTTCATATATTGTGTGCTCGTGTGTGTATATATACTCTTATGTGTTGTTTTTTATTTTTAATCTGTAAGTATTTTATTTTAATCCTATAACTTTGATTTTTTTTCTTTTTAAATAAAAATATAATTAATAATATTTTTTATTTTATATCTGTAAAATTTCAAAAACATATATGAAATCAATTTTGTTTTTTAAAAAATAAAAGAATAAAATGAATTTAAATTTATAATTTTTTAATGTTGGTGTTTAAGTCTAAAACAATCAAGTTCAAACGGAGTAGCATGTATATGCATTAAGTATACCAGTATAAAATAAATGTTGTCTCATCTCTTGTACTATAAATGTTTTTCCAATTTTTGAGTTCTTCAAGAATTTGACCTTTCTCCTCCTTCTCTCTTTCATTCTCACATAACCTTTACTACCTCCACTTCATGCATATCACAAACCAAATCCTATCTTCTCTACAAACATTAACTTGAGTTCTTAGTGATCTCTCTCACTTGGTTTTTTTCTTCTTCTTCTTCTTTTCACAAACATATATTCATATGGCCTCTATGAACTTGTTAGGTTTCTCTCTCTCTCCACAAGAACACCCTTCAACTCAAGATCAAACGGTGGCTTCTCGTTTTGGATTCAACCATCCTGATGGAATCTCAAGTTCTAATCAAGTACAACAAGATCAGTGCTTTGATCTCTCAACTCCTCATCATTCTTCACTCAACCACCTTTCTCATCCTTTTTCCATTTATGAAGCTTTCCACACAAATAACAACATTCACACCACTCAAGGTTTCACTTCTCTTTCACCAATACCTCATCACTAATTACTTAATATTAATTTCCTCAACCATTTTATTTTGTATAATAATATTCCTACCTTCTTCTTCTTCTTTATTTCTAGTAAGGTTTTACTTTTGTTATAGTACTTTATGAAAATATAAAGTAGTATCATAGAATCAAATACAACTTTTTATCATTATTATTATTATTAAACTTAGATGAATTGAGTCTTATGATAAATATGTCACATGACAAACAGTGTCACATCAAATCTCAAATTTTATACATTACTAATTGAGTATTTTTTATTTATTTTTTTAGATTGGAAGGAAAACTACAACAACCAAAACCTACTATTGGGAGCTTCATGCATTAATCAAAATGTGAACAACAACCATCAACAAGTTCAACCAAAGCTAGAAAACTTCCTTGGTGGACACTCTTTTAGAGACCATCAAGAATACGGCAGTAACTCAGTTGTCTCGCCGTATTCTTCAATACAGCTTCCGGTTCCGGTTCAGTCGGAAGCTGTATGTGGTGATGGAAACACAAGCAACACAAACTCGATAGGTTTGTCGATGATAAAAACATGGCTAAGAAACCAACCAGCACCAGAAAACAACAATAATGAAAGTGGAGGGCGTGTGCAAACTCTATCACTTTCAATGAGTACTGGTTCACAGTCAAGTTCATCAGTTCCTCTTATGAATGCAAATGTGAGTGGTGAGATCAGTTCATCATCGGAAAATAAACAACCGCCGACAACAACAACAGCGGCACTTGATAGCAACCAAAGTAGTGTCATTGAAAATACTGTGCCTAGAAAGTCCATTGATACATTTGGTCAAAGAACTTCCATATACCGTGGTGTAACAAGGTTCTCTATTTCAATGCCAAAAATATTTATTTTTTTATTTCTACTATTTATACTTATTTATATAATTTTTTAGGACTTTTTTATAGATGCATGATAATGAATTTAGGGTTTTGAATTGGTTGTAGGCATAGATGGACAGGGAGATATGAGGCTCATCTTTGGGACAATAGTTGTAGAAGAGAGGGGCAAACTCGTAAAGGAAGACAAGGTAAGATCTACAAATTTTAGTTACTTAATTTTATGTTTTTTTTATTTATTTATTTTTTATTACTAACATAAAAAATGTTGTTTACCATGTTAATTTTTTCACTTTTTTGCATGCTCTTTTCCTCTATGGTCTTCATCAATGTACATGGTTTTGCAGTTTACTTGGGTGAGTAGAAAATGATTCGTTTAAATAATTTTAAAAATATAATTATTTTTGTCAAAAGTGAAAAAAGATTGTTAAAATATGATAATGTATTTGTAGGAGGTTATGACAAAGAAGAAAAGGCAGCTAGAGCCTATGATTTGGCAGCACTAAAATACTGGGGAACAACTACTACAACAAATTTCCCCGTGAGTTAATTAATTTTCCACTTCTTAATTCTTTCATTTTCATCTCATGTTTATGCCTCAACAAATTAAGGGTCGTGTTGGTTTTTTGGCATTAACAAGTAAACAGTGTTGATTCCTATATTAATGTCCATGTACAATGAACAAATTCATTAATTTTTCCTCATTTGATGGAATGTGTCTATTTTTATATTGAGAGGGATTATTTTTGTCTTATAATGCAATTTTTTATTATAATAATGTGATAATTAACTTGTTGATGTTGGATACTTTTATGTGTTGGTCAACAATGAATGAATTTTAGATTAGCCATTATGAAAAAGAATTGGAAGAAATGAAGCACATGACAAGGCAAGAGTACGTTGCGTCATTGAGAAGGTAATTTGCAAATACCACTGCACTATAACTAATTAATATGATTCATTAATCTTTGTTTATTTTTTTGCAGTATTACTTGTATTTTTTTTATATTAGTAAAAAAAACACATGGATTATTTATTGATACATTATGTGAAATTATTGCCACAGGAAAAGTAGTGGTTTTTCTCGCGGTGCATCCATCTATCGAGGAGTAACAAGGTACATTTGACTAAATAATTCTTGCTAATATTAATAAATTCTCTATAAGATTTGCTTGTTATATCACGAATCGTTGTCCACTTAACAATTCAAAAATATTAGTAATTTCTCTAGAAATAACTTTCGATTGAAGTTTTGTTTATAAATTATTTTGAAAGAACAAAATCGATCGTAGTACTTCTTCCATCCTTTTATATAACATTAATAAAATTGTATAAATAAAATAGGTAGAATTTAATCTTTGCTAAATTAGCCTTATACTTAAGTATCTAAATATATCTAAATATGCATCATTTATAAATTCTCCTTCTAGCTTTAAATATTAATATAGTTTTCGGTCAACAAAAATCAATATATTTAATATAAAATTTGGACTAAATACACTAATTTTTATTAATTTAAAATACAAGTAATTTAATAACTTGTATTTAATGTCATACGGATTACAAAGTGAATGATATTTTAAAAATATGTAAATAATATTAATTAGCTATTACTAGCAAATGCTCTAAGAAATAAAAAATATAATAACTTTATTTTGAAAAGAGAATATTTTGACTAAGTTTGAATACACAATTTTCAATGCATTTTTTAATGTAAAATTTGTATATTTATATCCTTTAACAAGCACACTAAAAATGAACAGGTGCAAACAAGACACAATAGAGGCTGTATATTTATGTCCTATCAATTAAATAATACAATTGAAAAAATAATTTTTAATATTAAAAGTTAAAAGATAATTTCTTCACGTCCCTTAATTTACCAAACTGCAAACAAGACACAATAGAGGCTGTATATATGATTTCATATATGCTTGATCAAGATAATATCAACATATATACACTAATTAACGCATTTCTTGTTATTTCAATTATATGACATATATGCTTGATCTAGTCAAGATAATATCAACATATATACTAATAAAAGTATTTGTTATTATTTCAATTATATGACTGCAGACATCATCAACATGGTAGATGGCAAGCTAGGATTGGAAGAGTTGCAGGCAACAAAGATCTCTACCTAGGAACTTTCAGTAAGCTAATTTCATTATTTAATCTTATATATAGGCACTTGATACATGTTTATAGTCTCACCTACTTCACATTTCAACAGAGATAAATAATCTTCTAAATCAATCCTTAATTTATTAATGTTGATAATAATGAATTATCCAATCCACTAGTCCAATATGCATGTGCACTTATGCACACATGCACATAGCTCTTACACCTATAATATGCATGTGAATTATATTTGTTTCTTAATTTATAGCAAGACAGGATATACTATAAATCTATAAGTTTAATAACTATAAAGTAAATGCATATTAAGTTTTGAATAGATGTCATAATAATGTAAACTTCACATCATATGGCAAGATGTGATTGAATGTCAATGTATCTGACAAAGTGGTGTAACTTTTCAGGCACTCAAGAAGAGGCAGCAGAGGCATATGATGTAGCAGCCATAAAATTCAGAGGACTAAGTGCAGTCACAAACTTTGACATGAATCGATATGATGTTAAAAGCATACTTGAAAGCAGCACTTTACCGATTGGTGGTGCTGCAAAGCGTTTAAAGGACATGGAGCAAGTAGTTGAATTGAATGTGGATAATGTCCATAGAACAGAACAAGATCATAGTACAACCATCATCAACACTTCACAAAATTTAATTGATCATCATCAAACCAACAACAACAACAACAACTATGGAGCTTGGCATGGTCTATCATTCCAACAACAACCTCATCCTTACAATACTACCAACAACAACAACATGCAATTACATAATTACACTTATGGTACTCAAACTCAAAAGCTTTGGTGCAAACAAGAACAAGATTCTGATGATCATCATAGTTATGATCACATTCATCATCAACTACAGTTAGGGAACAGTAACAATAACAGCACTCACAATTTCTTTCAACCAAATTCTGGTTTACAAACTATGATGAACATGGAGTCTGGTTCAATGGATAATAACAGTTCTGCATCAAACTCTGTTGTTTATGGTGGTGATCATGGTAATAATGGTTATGGTGGTAGCTATATGATTCCAATGGTTAATGAGAGTGAGATAAAGGGATTTGGTTATGAGAATGTTTTTGGTACAAGTGATCCTTATCATGCACATGCAAGAAATTTGTATTATCAGCAACAATTGAGTGTTGATCAAGGAGGGTCAAATAGCAATAATAATAATAATTGGGTTCCAACTGCAATTCCAACAATTACACCAAGGTCTACTAATGTATCTCTTTGTCCACCTTTCACTTTGTTGCATGAATGAATGAAGGAAGGGTCAATGAATGATGAAAGAAGGGTGACATAAGTTTTGTTTCATTTTGATTTGGAAGGGTTTAATTACTTAGAGGGGAATTATATTCTAACTTGCAGGGTTATTTAATTATTGTAGCCTAATGTTAGTCATGGTACAACATTTTACTGTGAATTTTGGGAATTAACTCTTAGAGAGAATGTAGGCTTTTTTTTCATTGCCAAGTTTCTTTTTCATCAGAACTAGACTCTGTAATTTTTTGAATAATTACAGGATCATACAGAGGATGGAGTTTTTGTTCATGTGAATATGCTGGTACTGTAGCGTTTTTTTTTTCTTAATTAAATTCTCAAACTTTGAATTTTTCATTTTTTTACATCTATTTCACACTTTATCACTCCTCCTCCTTCGGTGATCACTTTCTCTAGTCAATTGGTTTCAAATAGAGTAACCGTTTTTATTGGAGGAAGGTGATCACAAGTGTTAGTGTTGTTTTTGTAGTCTCCATGTTAAAGTCTCGTTAATTGGAGTGTGTCATATATGTGTTCGAGTCGGTAACACTATTAAAAGTGAAGTTATTATATATAGTGCAAATAATTATATTCATTGTGTAACTGCATGACATTTTGTAACCCTTAAATGCGCTATTAAAGCTTTTTTTTCAGTGGACATTGATATATATTAGAATTCAAACAATATCTCCATTCAACACTAAGATCCGATCCATTACACTTTGTATCCACTACCTTTCCCTCATCAAATTAAACTAGTTCTAATACTATTGTTGAATTGTGACGAGAGTCTAAAACATTGGGGGATCATCACGTTAGATGAACAACAACTATACAAGTGAATTAGATATTAAGAACATCTTCATTAAATACTTTGAATTTTTTAGACATTTGTATATAGTTTCCTCATCATTTATATATTGTTAATTAAGATTCAACACCAACATTTTCTATATAAGTGAATTAGATATTAACATCTTTATTAAATACTTTGAATTAGATATTAACATTTTCTATATTGTTAATTAAGATTCAACACTAACATTTTCACTGAACATGAGACTTACTCACATTCATATTCTAATAATCTCTTATTAAGTTAGAGTAATGGATAAGCTATCTGAACACCACATTATCAATAAAACTTTTGATAAAAATAAAGTCAATTACTTTTAGAGTCAAATTATCGACTATGATACTATTGTCGAATCTCCTAAGAAACATCAGGAGCAACAACAAGATAAAGACATAAACTATATAAAAAAAAACATAACTAGACACCAATATCTCCATAAAAACCATAATAAACTGAGTATTTGAATCATCTCGAATCTTGTGTTTCGCTAATTCTTAATAGATATAGGACTAACTCCACACATAAATTTCTACATGTGTTTGTGGTGGGTAGATATTTGTTGGGGTTATGAAGATGTCAGGACACGTACCCTCAAAACTCTATTAGTCGTGTAATTAAAATATGATAGCAAATAATATTATTTAAATTTCCACCATCATTATTATTTAAAATTAACTCTTCAATGCATTTCTGTAGTTTTGATAGTTTAATTTCTTATTAAAAAAAATGGTTGGATAGAGTATCACATAGTTTCATGTCTCATTAAAATCATAGAAACAAATGTGCATGCTCCAAAAACAATGATCTTTAGTCTTAATAGTTTAGTATGAGTCCTTTAATTGTTGGTGATGAATACCCTTTGTCTTCTAATTCATTGAATGAGAAAACAACAAAAGTGAACTATTTTAAATTTCATTTCCTCTAATGGTGTTTTGTTTGTTTGTGATTCGTACTAGTATATATTGACTAGTCATAGTAAGTATGAATAAAAAAGTAATTATTAATTAATAATGAATAAAAGTGAAACAAATAGATCCAAATAGAGCTTGAAAATCGATGATGGAATTGATATTTTTATGGGAGAAATAAGCGGGGTGGTCGTGGCTCCTTGGAAACAAAACCATACTAATATTTTATCAAAACTCTTTCTTTCATAATATGCACCACCTGCTTGGTTGCAGGATTATTTTCACTCTTATTGATGCATATATATGAACCCTACCCTCTTACCAAACAGATTTCCAAGAAAAGTATACTTTGTTAAAGTATACTAACGTGTACTCAGTGGGTCACAATACAATCCTTTCCTTACTTTTTGTTCCCATGCTCTATACTATTTTCTTTTCCTTTTTTGCAAGCTCTATAGGAAAAAATAACAAAAAAAGAAATACCAAAATTAACATACTCATAATTATTTTAACTTTTTTCATTATTTTATATATTTTTTTAATCAAAAAATATTGCGACACTCATTAATAATATTAAGAAGACTGTCATTTTAATGAAGGGTATAATAATAATTTAAGTAATATATACACATTAAAATTATAATTTTTTTTATATATAAAATATAAAAAATCTCCAAAACATCTCTTATATATAGGACAAAAATAATTTTACTATTTTTTATATTTTTTTTATTCATAGTAATGATAGTAGTACTATGCAATTATATACTAAAACCATATATGATGGAGTCATGGAGTACAATACGAGTTTGTATGGTCTTGATAATAAGATATTGAATTCTTTCTCTACTTTTTATTATTTTAAATTTTTTTATTTTTTCAAAAAGAAAAAGAACCCACCTTTGAACAATTTTCTAAGAGGTTTATGTTAGACACCTTTAACTACATAGATATATTCTAAAATTTTGAATATCACCAACACTGATCATGTTTTATCTCTCACACATTCACCTCTTTAGTTTTTAGAGTTTAAAGACTATATACATTGACTCTATTTATAAAAATATTTTATGAATTAATATAATCAAATAGCATCAACATAAAGTATTATTATATGTATTTTACACGCATAAATTTTAAACTCTTTTGACCGCATTTACCAATGCATGAGTGTGATGGAGGCACGAATTTACGGGGCTAAATGTTCCTAACCTCTAAGTGATGTGAGACTTGAACATTACTTTATTTTTAAGGTAAACCGCACTAGGTATTTTAAAATAAAAAATGTAAAGATAAATCACATATATAAGATCTAGTAAGAGTAATTTATATGCTAAAAGATAGTAAAAATATTTGATATACTGAGATGTATGTTAAAATATTTGTATTTTATCAAATTATTAATAAATATTTTTTCTAATTTATAATGAATGATTTATTTGTAAAAAAAATATATTGTCTTAAAATAAATGATTGTTTTAAATTTACATGTAAGTTTTTTTTAATTGTATTATCTAATTAATTAGAATGCACTAATACTTGATAAGAATACTTTAATAAAAATATTAATTTCTCTTTCATTTATATATTTATATATTTTTTAATATGTGTGAATTGGTCGATTGAATAGGAGGGATCCAATATATTGTGTAGATGATAGGTTATTGAATTGTGTTTTAAAGATATTTTGGGTGTAAGATTTTCATTTAGAACATTGCTCGGATAACAAAATTGAAGGATATGAACTTCTATCTTATTAAAAAAATAATAATCTTCTCTTCCATATCCCTAATTTATGATTGAATAAAGTCACATTTTTGTTTGTTTGTTTGTCTGTTTAACTAAAATTTTGTATTGGTGGGTGATGAGCGAAAGAAAAGAAGGGATTCGAGGTTAGAATAGTCCAATAATATAAAATCGCACGCTTCATGTGCCTCTGTGTATGTGTTTTTCTCAGATAGAATCCTATCATAAGCTAACAAGTTATGGGAATGCTCATTCCTGTCTTTTATATCGAGCCTTATATTACTAATTTACCAAATCCAATGCCCTATAGCTTTATGGTTGTGGAAACTCTTTGGGATTTGAACATTATTTTGATTTTTTTGTTGTGAGAAGACAAATAATTTACACAATACAAACTCTCGAGTTCGAACTCGGATAAGACGTTCAACTTAACAATATCGTCATTTGTCAATCGAACTAAAACTTAAAAAATTTATTTTGATATTGACTGAACTTTCATATACTCTTAGTTATTATTCTTAGTTTGAAAATGAATATCTTTTAAAAAATTTGCAAATATATTAAAAATTACGGAAAAAAAATAGTCATTGTATAAAATTATTCTTACTAAATATTGGAAATAATGCTCCTAATAATTGAAAAGTACAATGAAAAGAAAAGAATTTAATGTTACATTCAAAATTAAAAATGTCATTTATTTTAAAAAAATTTGTTTTGTTAAACTGACATTCACTGTGATACCGAAGTAGTAACATTATTCAAAAATAAAAGAAATGTAAAATAACAATAAATATATCCATTGGCTCTTCAAGTTATTTATTTTTAGAAATATACGTGGTTAACCTTTTATCCGTTACGAAAAAAAAACCTTAATTTGAGGGATAGTATTGAATTGAATAAGAATAGTCTAAGAACTCAAGTTTTATATGTCGAGATGGAGTGTAGAGGATGGGAAGCATATAAACATTTGCACAGAACCATGAATAAGACCAATGAACACCTTTTTTAACCAGTCCAATGTTGTAAGGTTATAAAAACTAGACATAATGGGGCTTCATAGATCGTTATACTGTAAAAACATGGAAAGTCTAATTGATAATGCATAATTGAGAGTGTCCGCAATTGAATGGCTATTTGGAAAATGAGGGTACCACAAAATAAAGGTGTTCCTAGAGTAGACGTAGGGTGTCTCCCAACACGTGTATGTCTAAAAAATAAATGCGTCAATTGCCTCAAATAGCACACATTATGATAGAAATTAGGAGAACGAATGGCACATGTTTTTTGGGCTGTGACAAGGAGCGATATATCTGGTCTGTGGCATGTTTATGGCCAATGATTGACAGAAGGGTTGAAGGGGCAATGGTTCTGTGGAGCTTTTTTATGGTAATGAGTACGGCGAGAGGAGAGGGAGAAGAGATCTGATAACTCCATCCTATTAGCACACATATGTTACAAGACCAGTGTGAATGCAACAGTATTTCAAGATTAAACCTGTTTTGCCATTGGGGTATCTCCAACAGTCCAAGAGGTCATATTATCCACAAACTGAACTAGGACTATAAGGCTATTCTAGATAATTATAGATCTCTATTGAACTATTTACCGAACTTTAGGATAAGTGTTCTTCGAAGACAAACAAATTATGTAGCTCACAAGTAGGGATGGGAATAAACTAGGCCATCCGTAGGGACCTATGGCCTATCCTATTAAATAAAAAGGCTAAACTCATGCTATTTTTAAAGCCTATTTATTTAAATAGATCAGACATAGGCTTATAAAAAAGCCTGTTAGACCTAACAAGCCGGCCTATATATATTTATTATTTATTAATATTATTTTTTATTATTATATTAATAATATTATTTTCTATTTTAAATTCTATCAATTAAGCAATCACTTACTAATCATTCTATATTCAATAGTCGTTCTATATTCGGTAGCAGTTCTATATTTGGTAGCCATTTTATATTCGGTAACCGTTCAATTAGTCAATCACTTAGTAGTTGTTCCTTATTTGTTTAAGAAGTAATAATGGATTCGTTTAAAAAGACTTTTAAAAAGGCTTTCAGGCCAGGCCAAACTATTAAAAAGACCAAGCTTAGGCCCAAAAAAAAGCCTATGATAGGCCGTAGGCCAGGCTTAGGCCGAAAAAATAAATCGTAGGTTAGGCTCAGGCCTTTCAAAGCCTGGCCTGGCCTATTCTCACCCCTACTCACAAGCAAACATCACTTTGATGGTGCATTTCTCGAGTATATGAATACATTCACAGTAAAATCACAAACAATGTTGGAAAATTTTCATTTAATACTATTAAATGATATATTTCATTAACTATTATCTCTCAAAAATGTAATAAATATGACACAAAAGTTAATCAAATCACCAACAGATATTGAACCCAAAACACAAAAACAGCAATATAAAAGGTATAGAATCATGCAAGCCATCAAACCCAACAACAGTATCTCTCAAGGCCGGAAGATTAACAGTCAGATATAACTATTGAGCTCCCAACTTAATAATCATGCATTTCTCGTATACCTGAAATCAATGGAGGAATGAAAGAATAAAACCACTCAAGTTCCAACAAAGAGTATTTTTACCCAAAAAGCAATAAGCAAAACACTGATTTATCAGTTGATAAAATAATTACAATTAGAAACATCATGCATTTTATAGTATAACTGAACTAAATTTTAAACAAAATGGTAGATAATTCCAATTAGAAAAATCGAACAAAATGAAAAATGATTTTTCAACCTTTTACCAATAATAATGGAGACTGAATAAACATAATTGTCGTTGTGATAAACTCATTTTCGCTAAATTTTTAAACTCATTATCTGTTCCTTCAAAGAGAAATGCTTCCACCATTGAAGAAATGAGATAACTAAAATACTGATTAAGCAGGCATCAATCCAAAGACAAAACGTAAACCACAGTGGAGATCGGTATGGTCAAAAGATGAAATTGAAGAATTTTGTTTTCCATCACTGGCAAATAGAGTACTACATCAACATTAAATTGGTATCATAAATTGGGAGGATAAACTCAAGCTATTTTCTGGTCCTTACAAACCCAGATTTGTTGGTCATTCGCATCTCTACCATGAAATGTGAATCTAGAAGAGATGTGTTTGATCGTTAGCTTAGTTGACGCTCATCTAAAATGATGAAAGCACTTCAATACATAAATCTGGTTCTAATATGAATTTGGGTTGGTTTTATTTTTACTAAAGACCTAACCATGAACACCTCAAATGGTGCCCATACTTTCCTATTAAAATACCGAGCAGTCATGTAGACTACTAAACTGCTTAATGACTACGGCTGAACATACCTGTAAATAATTAAATTGAGACAAGATCTAACAGCTTTGGTTCAAAGATCAATCTTGAGGTTTCATGGCAGGGAAGAGAAGGACCTCCTGTAACCAAAAGGACATAGGGTTATAACATATTTTCTGCATAAAGTGATCATGCAAATAGATACCGAGAGAAAAGAAAAAGAACCTTAATATTTTGTGAATCAGTCAATAACATGGTCAACCGATCAATACCCAAACCCCAACCACCAGTTGGTGGCAAACCATACTCCAAAGCCGTACAAAATGTTTCATCCAAGGCCATTGCTTCATCATCACCTGATTGCCGATCCTGAGTTGCAAAACAAATAAAAATCAATTCTATTATTATTTAAGAGAAAAAAAGGACCCCCATATTTTGAGCATTTTCCAGCAGTATCATATCTTATCACCTTGAGTTGATTAGCAAATCTCTCCCGTTGTACTACAGGGTCATTCAATTCAGTATAAGCATTGCAAAGCTGAAAAGTAACAAAAACAGTGATCATAATCAGAATCGTGAGTCAATATTTTTCAAAAATCAATCACCAAAATGTCATGATATTACCTCACGTTTGTTAACAAACAATTCAAAACGTTCAGTAAGGCCTGGTTTTGATCTGTGATACTTCGCCAAAGGACTCATAATCTCGGGATGGTTTATGATGAATGTAGGATTGACACATGTTTCCTCCAAAAAGTGCCCCACAAGCTGCAATACAACAAGAACAATCAAATGTCATTTTTTCACACTAGGTGGTGTTGGCTACAAACTTGGATCAAATTGTGCTAAATTGTATTGTCATGAATCATATATAAAGATGTACCATTTAACTCCAAATCATTCTTAAAGCTTTCTTTGGTTTTCCTCTAAATTTTAAATCATAAATCTAACTCAATCAAGGCATTAAGCAAAACATAATACACTACAAGTTAAAAATAAATCTTACCCTAGCCTCTTCACAGGAAGATACAATTAACTACTGTAATACTAGCTGTTATTTTACGGGAGTAAAGTCTATGGTTTTTCCCCCTCTCATCCATATGTATTACACTTTGTCATACATAACACAGAAAAATAATGCTGAAATGGTCTTATCTGTTTATTATCTTTAATCATTCCTAAAACTTTAAAGTATACCATTGGAAATAACACTGACATAAAAAGACAATTAAAAACAAGGGAAAATATACTCAGAGTGAGGGAGAAAGGATATAAGATTACTTTATCCAGCAAGCGAGCAGTTGTTTCAGGAGGGGGGCATTTGATTCCATGCTTCAAGCAGGCATCCTTCAGATATTGATTAGTTTCAGCACTCGACAAGTCTTTGGGAATACTGAGGCCTGCTATCTGCTCTAATCCTTCAATCATGTCAATCCTTCTGTAACAATAAAAAATCGAAATCAATCATCATTCATAAAAAATAATGGAATGTCAATATCCATCATTGCAAGAAAGAGCACACCACACACTTGAATGGTGGAGTGAAGTCAATTTCAATAGGATCCTTATCAATCCCGTCTGCATGATACTTGATTTTATAGCTTCCTTTTGTAAGTTCATGAACCATACCTATTCAATGGTTTCAACAAAATGAGATTAAGATGACTTAAAGATAATAAGAGAAGCTATGTGACAGTCAAAGACCTAGTAAATGCTCACCACTTAACATTTGCTCAGTTATCTCCATTATATCATTGTAGTCCTGATAAGCCATATAGAACTCACAGGTAGTAAACTCAGGATTATGAGTCAAATCTATACCCTCATTCCTAAATTGTTTCCCAATTTCATAAACACGGTCCAACCCACCAACAACCAACTCCTTTAGATAAAGTTCTGGAGCAATTCTCATGAATAATCTCATGTTAAGGTCATTATGATGAGTTACAAAAGGACGAGCAGCAGCACCACCGGCAATCATGTTCATCATAGGTGTTTCAACCTAAGAGTGGTGGAAAAATAGGTGAAAGGAAGAAAAGAAATCACAGTGATCCAACACAAGAGTACTCAGAAACAGAACAAACCTCCAAGAAATCAAGGTTGTCTAGGAACCTTCTAATGTAAGAAATGACTTTAGACCTAGTCTTGAATATTTCTCGCACCTCTGGATTAAGCATCAAATCCAAATGGCGTAACCGATATCTTGTTTCCTATAACAAAAGATAAAGAATTGAATAAATCAAATTTTTGTATATATATATATTGATAAAAAGAAAATGGGAGATAATGGCGTAACCGATAAAGAATTGAATAAATCAAATTTTTGTTTCCAAATGGCGTAACCGATATCTTGCTTCCTATGTTTATATATTGATAGAAAGAAAATGGGAGATAATGCAACACATAACTTTGTTCAGTTTCTACAGAAAGTGTTATCAAAACAATTATATATTATACTTCGAAGAATGATGCCACAGAAATTCAAATTTATCTCTCAAAATTAGAAAAATGAAAATAAAGATAAAGATACATGCTTCAGGGTTGCAACGTGTCCTTGAATCAAAAATATGATTCAATTTACTTCCTAGTGTACATATGTTCATTTGCTTTTGAGTTGATGTCAATTTTCAAACAAATGAAAAATTTAGCAAGGCAGCAAGAAATGATTTTACATTTTTGGCTAGGCTAGAAAGCTGCATGTCAATAAATGTTTCCGCATAAATCAATTAAAATCAATCCATTTAACTATCACAAAGGGTCTGGCAAGTTGCAACTACATATTTCATAAAACTGAACCATTAAAAGATAAATAAAATTATATATGTATCAACCAATTCACTAATCTAAACCCTAACAACCACAGGTGGAAGAAATTGCAATATAACATTTTATAAGATAGTATCCCTATTTATCACTCACTATGATTTGTTTGGAGGTATAAGATAGTATGTGGCAGACTTAAAGCCCTGAAAATATCTATCAGACTGCATTTCATGCCATAGTACCTGATCTTTCAAAATATATGCTTCAGGATTCCTGGTACTTCCAGGTACCCATGCATTTTTCTGCAAATCATAAAAGTAATGACGTCATTGTATTGTCATCAACAGCAGCAAACTTAAAGTAATGATGCTGACCTTCAAATTTGCATTATCAGCAGCAGCAGCAGCGGATTTTTGTCTTGGCATCATATGCAGACAATGAGACAGAACTACAAAAGCTCTGGGAAAAATACTAAGCTCTCCCTTCTTGCTTTTACCTGGACAATTAAAGGGAAGTCTTAAAAAAATATACAACAGAATACATCCTAATTATGTAATTTCAAACAGAAAAACAATGACCCAATTAGTAGGATTTAAATAAACGTAAGTGAGACTAACATGGCCTCCAAATTTTGCCACTAGCAAGCACTTTGGAGAAATTTGGGTGCTAAAAATGGTTTGCAATTGTCTCATGAATGGCAGTGAGGCATTTCCCAGTCTAAGATAGAATTATTTAATACACAAATTATCCAAATAAGACTTATACTTTAATTTTATATCCAACACTTTTAGCTTATTTTACTTCTATTTACAAATAATTAATACATTTAAAAAAACTTATTATCCTTATTGCAAGTATTTATTGTTCAACTCAAAGAAACAGACACGAACTATGCTAAAAGAATATAACGTGCCAAACCTGGAAACCCTGTGATGCCAACAATATCACCACGCTTCACATTAGAATGGAGTTTGGAAAACTCGGCCTCATCCAAGTCTGACTTACTGCATTGCAGATATATTAGTCAACTCTATCCTACTATATTAAAAATGAAAAATTGAAGAAAATATGGGATCTAAAATAGTTATAAAATAAAAGGTAAAATTAAAGAAAGAGCTAAAATGTAAAAAAAAATATCTTCACAAATTGAAAAGCAAAACCACTAATCCACTACTTCAAATTCCACTAAGCTATAGTGCCACTATGTCGGCTATTTGATAATACTGACGTTACCTTATTCTTATCACTTGATACAATATACAAATGATTTAATATATATGCACGTACAATGCTAAACTTTTTTACACATACATCCAATCACATCTTATCATGTAGATATTTATGGGGATATTTTAGGAACTAACATAACAAAGTGGCCACATTGTGGGATTAAATTGAATGCATGTGTCAAATAGTTTTACAATTGTCAGTGGATACAAATAAATCTCATACAATCAATGACTAATCTAGTTTTTATAATACGTGAATGTTGTACAAATTCTTCCGTAATGTTGAATAGTGGCTGAAGGTCTTTCAGATGGTTCAACGACATTAAGCATCCAAATGGACCCAACTGTTCAGAGTTTAAATTTAAAAGCTTGTCTGTTTCTGCATTTTCTTAATGAAAATAAACTATATAAAGATTATGTTTCAAAAAAATCATAATAAATTTGTAAAACTTTAGGGAAAACAAAATCTAAAAAATGTGTTCGCTCATTTTCTCATAATCTTACAGGTATCTGCAATTGTGAAATAAGTATTCCATGCAAATGAACACATCATAAAATCCCTTTATTGAGCTTAAATTTTGAGCTCTTTTACAAAACAAAAACATAACAACAAGGGTCTAATAATTGGCATATGCTAACTTGATACAATATTTTGGACCACTATCATCTATACACGTGCAAAATTGAAGACACCAACAATGAGTACCTTTTATCGGCCATAACCTGAACCTTAAGACCACCACCATGCAGGTCATAAAAGACAAGTTTTGCACCAGAGGCACGTTTGTGCATGATTCGACCTTTAAAATAGAAAAACAATTAGATAAACAAAAGCAACCAAGAAACTCAACAACAAAAAATCAACAAAGAAATTGATGACTACCAGCCAAAGACACAGAGACATCCTCAAGGTGTTGCCCATCGCTTAAACCTCCATATTCTTTGATGTATTCCTCAATAGACAAAGAAACAAAGAATTTGTGTGGATATGGGTTTTTGCCTTCTTTCTTTGCAGCTTCAAGATACTTCAGCCTATTCTCCAGGTATTGCTGAAATGAAAAACCCAATTAAAAAAAAAAAGCTCCTCATATATTCTATAACTGAAATAACATCTCGAAAATGTTGCAGTGACAAAAGAAGAGTATTACTGTTGGATCCATATCTTCATCATCAGCAGCAGGTGCAGATTTGTTCTCTTTAGCGCTTTGCATTTCTGCAGCCTAGAAAATAATATACATTATACAAAAAAAATTCAGACATTGAAATCAATGCAAAAATAGAATCATACAACAATTTACTAAAACATGTAGAAACTTAATTTCAAAAAATAAAAATTCATTACTGATCAAAGGTTGCTCATTATGTATTGACCATAGTTAGTTCCGCAAATTTTGACTAAAGCATACAGAAACTAAATTTAAAATATATATATATAAATTTCACCACTAATGGAAGATTACATTAAGAATTGATATCATAGTTAGTTTCGCAAATTTATACTAAAACATACAGAAAATAAATTAAAATAAATAAATAAATGTAGGTGCATTTGTTGCAGCTTTTTAGTATAATAATCAATTTTAAAAAAATATCACAGTTGAAAGTTTTATATGTTTGGCACAGTTTTTTTAAAATGAAAATATCAAAAAATTGCTTCAAATGAGAAGCTATTTTTAGTAGCTTCTAAGAAAATCAGTCTTTATATCTAAATTTAAAAATAAAAAAACAAAAACAAAAGTGATTTTAACATATAAAAACAGAACAGCTCGCTCATTTTCTCAAAAATCTCGAATTAAAAATAATCTCCAAATAACGGGATAACAAAATGAATATCTTATATAATCAATAACAAACAGGGTGCTTAATTGATTGATCGCAAAATACCTTTTTGGCTTTCTCCTCTTCCTTACGTTTCCTTTCTTCTTCTTTCTGCTTGTTCTTGAGTTCACGCTTGAGTGCACTGTAAACAAAGTGATGGAAATAAAAGTTTAAAAAAGAAAAATCAAATTCATTTAACAGTGATAGTTAAATGAATTGTGCAAATAGAAAATGGTTAGGATGAGTCACTTTTTGCTTATGTTTTCGCCGGTGGCGGTGGTCGGAAGCTCCGGAGGTGTTTCCATTGGAATGTCAAGACAGTAGCAGCTGGGAGAAGTGAAAGAAAGGATGAAGAACGGCGACGCTTAAGAGATGGAAATGGAGAATGAGGAAGACGTTACAGATGTTTTAGGGTTTTCTCGGATTTGGGCTCTGGTATTTGTTTAGTGGGCTTATGTTTTATTTGATTTACAACTTTTATTTTATGTTGCTGATAAAAAAAGTTAAAATATTACTTTTTATAATAGTCGTGAATTAAAATTTGAATCTCTGCTAGAAAAATATATTTGTATTTAGTATTATATGTAGCCAAAAAAATAGCTCAACGGGACTAATATTACAAATGCATGACTTAATAAATAAATAAATAATCAAATTTATGTATGTATGACTTAATAATATTTTATCAAATTTGTACCAAATTAATATTCAACGCCTCAAATGTTAGACGTTAAACTATATATATAGAGAGAGAATAAATGCAGTTAGACATAAAACTAATTTGTTATAAACACACATATGCATATATACAATCGATTTAAACAAAAAATTTAATCTAGTTAATTATTAATCTATAGTATATATCTATTAAAAATACATATGAAGGTTTAAATGAAGACCTCTCATTAAACCTAACAAAAATTGCTTATGTGACATTTACATATAAATTAAATTAAATAATATAATTAATTTAAATAAAAAGTAAAAAATAACAAATTAAAAAAATCTAAAGAAGGAATTTAATTAAATCAAAACAATCAAAAGTATTCAATATTTAAAATATCAATTTCAATGTATTTCCTCTCCACAAATAGATTTTTTTAACCCCTCCCTTTTATGTATTGGTTTA
>JBBPBT010000151.1:12428066-12445190 GCA_037974875.1 Cicer bijugum | reverse complement strand
ACTTAATATTTCATAGATTTAAAATTTTAAACTAACCAATATTTATAATTTCAAAACTCAGATAGTAGTTTACTTATTTAAATATTTTATAAATATTGTAAGAATAAGCGTAACAAAATTACAAAATTACAAAATTACAAAATAACAATAAAAATAATTAATATCATTTCTTTAGTAGATAATTGTATCAGTCTATTTTTTTTTTTCTTATTTGCAACAGTTTAATAAATATCATAGATAATTTTTTGCTATGACGTGGTGGAACATTTGAAAATATAGAAATCACTGTTTGAAAAAGACACTTGTCTTGTACCTTAAATTTACTAACATCTTTTTTGTTCACTTGTTAAAATTTGACAACACTATGATCCTTTCAGAATGATATGGATAAACTTTATTTCAATCCACATGTTCATGAACAGAGAATGATATGTTTTTGCATGACTTGTTTATAAGCTACCCAAGTTGGTAGTTTGTTAATTGTTATTGCTTGTGTTAACAATTTACGATATGTGATTAAAAGATTAAGAGAAATAAAACGAACTTTAATCTTATATTTTGGTACCTACAATTATTTTTAATAATAGAGCTCTACCTTTTTTTTCAATTCATTCCAACATGAGTCTCCACAATCTAGGGTTTTCTTCCTCAAGTTTTTTGGTGTTATTCTCTTAGCTTGATGGAGGTCTCTCATCTCATCTTTGGGTTTCTTGATGTTGCCTCTAACAAATTACCTTTGCACAGTGGTGGATTTGACATATTCAGATAGCTTGTACATTAATTAAAGTTGTTTTAATAATTTTTTACGATATGTTGTAAACTTTAAAATGGAATATCTAATAAAAAATGTAATTTTAATAATTAAGAAAATTGTTCTTTTAAATATTTTTGAGATTATATTTTAATCTTTAAAATTAGATTCGTAATAAAAAGAAAATACTATTTTAATAAGTAAAAAAATATAAAATAAATTATAGTCTCTATAAAATTTAAAAAATTTATTTTAGTTGCTATAAAAATATTCTCAACTTTTTAGTCTTTAGAAAAGAAAATTATTCACTTTTAGTCTGTATTTTGAAAAGTATTTTTATAAAAAAAAATATATATTTTAATCTTAAAAAAAGTCTTATAAATCAAAAAGTAAATGCAAATTTTTTAGAGACTACATTTAAAATGTTGTATTTTTGTAATGATTAAAAATATATTTAACAAAAACAAAATTAACTCTCATTTTACTATATTATAAATAAAAAAAATAAAAATAAAAATGAGACATTCCCCAATTGAGAGTTATGCTATTGGACTCCTTGCACGGCCCAACTTCTCTATACAATTGATATGTTGGTCCAAAAACCAAATATATGACATGTAACTAAATAGATTTAAAGACTTATTTGCTAATCCACTTATATTGTATGAATAATTTGGTATGTAAATAGATACCACAAATAAATAAATAAATGAGAAAACAAATGATAATTTACATGGTTTAGTCATTATCTCAAATAAGATTACAATGATTTGTAATCAAACTCAAATTGTGTATCACTTTGATAACTCTCATATTTTTAGAGTTACACTAAATTATGACACTGTTACTGCAAAAGACTCTCCCAAGACCCTCCCAAGTGTTCACAGAATCACTTGCGCTTAGATGAGAAGATACACACTTCAAAGAAGTAGGATAAGAATGTGGTTCTTCCAAATATAGATTAACGAAGGCAAGTTGATCTCAACAATTTAAATAACCTATAGAAATTATCAATGCATTTTCTAAGTTGAATATGCATCTTCAAGATTCAAATAATAAAGTATAAGATGGAAAAATATTCATCTCCTTTTTTTATGCATTTAAATTTTACACTACGATTATCTATTGAAAAATTGAAAATTTGAATTGATTCTCAACAAATCCTCTCTTAATTAAAATGTTCTCATCATTTGAAAATTTTAGTTTCTTTTCACCACTTTATTATTATCAAAGAATTCCGTTTTAAATAGAAAATATTCTTATAATTTCTCGCAAAACTAAACATAATTGTAACAACCTATTTACTTTTTGTTAAGTATAGAAGTTAATGTTTAAAATTGTTAATTTTAAAAATAAAATAATTAGTTTATTTATTAAAAAAACAAAAATACAAACATAATTTCCTTCTACTCGTTGTTTTTTTTTTATTCAGAAAACACTTTCGGTTCCTTCTTCTTCGAACCACCTCCCTCATTCTCTCAAATCTTCAACCCCATTTTTTTTCATTTTTTTTTTCAAATCAGTAAACTTGATAAAGGTCTTCAAACTCATTTTTAAACTTTGTATCAATTGGCAACTAATTAGCTTCAGCGAAGAATTATAACTCAAAATTGAAGAACTTGAAGGTGATCGTTCAAGCAAAAGGGAGCTCAACAACCAAGTTAATTAGAACATCATCTTCTTCTTTGTCACAACTGTGAGTTATTTTACTTACGATTTTATTTTTATTTTGTTAAGAATAGTGATTTAACTTTCTGGAGTTGAAAATAAATAAATAAAACAAAATAAAATAAAAATGGAAGAAAGCACCTTATATATTAACCTATAGGAATGTTCATTGAAATTAAATCAGTGCATATTGTTGTTTACGGGTATATATTTATAAATGAATTATATATATTAGAAAGAAAAAAAATATCGTGCCTGATTAGATTTAGGTGATTATGCTTGTCGAACACGCTGCTATGTTGTGTTTGTGAAATTGTGTTATGTTAACTATCATGAAATGTTAACTTAATGATTAAAATTTAATTATATAACTTAAAACATTTATCTCACACAATTATAAAATGATACACAGTAATACCTATTAATAATAACTTTTCATTTTCTATATATATATATATATATATATATTTAAAATAGAATTATAAATTAGTTTTATATTTTAAAGTGTAGTTCTACGTTGTAAAATGTTGACATAATTCACCTATTTTAAATTTGTTAAAATTAGCTGTTTAAGTAATCATTAGTAGCGTAGTTGTGTATATAATCCAATCATTTGCATAGTAATTAATTGAGATAAATAAATACATATAATTTAACTCAAAATTAAGATAAAAGCTTAAATTTTTTAGCCCAACATATTGGGAAAAGAAATTTGAAAATTTAAATCTGAAATTGCAATTTGTAACGATAATAAAGTAGCTCTAAAATTTTTATTGCATAACGTCAAATTTGGCTGGATTGAAAGGGTTGGAGAATACATGGCTAAAATGGAAGCCATTAAAAGTTGTTGTTAGTGTCTCTTGTTTTGCTGCGATGTGTGTGCAGATGGAAGTTATATAGAATGTGTGGGCGTGCGATTATTTGTTAGAATCTTCGGGAGATATGTTATGTTATTCAAAAATTTTATGGGTTGAAATTTTTGAATAAATTATTTTATGTTAATACGAGTTAGGAAAATTAGAGTATGATGAAATTGAATTTTTGCGTTTTTAAAATTTCATCTAAACGATTTTTTTTTCATGACTTTTATGTGAATTATTAAATTCATGACTTTTATATGTTTATTATTTTTCCATGACTTATGTTGCTACTATTTTCATGACTCGGATGTTGTTTATATGTTTGATTAGGATTTCCGTTTTGAATTAAGGACTTAAGATTAAATTATTATGAGTTTAGTATGTCGCCTAAAGTTATATATAATTGTTATGGACGAATGATGCATTTTATATATGACATAATAAAGGCATTTTATACAAAATATTTCAAGTTTTGTACAGTATCATTAATCATATAATCATATCATGGTCTTATTCATGGTAGAATATTTAGGTTATTCCATACATGTGATAACAAGTAAAGAGACCACCTTTACCAATCAGGACTCAATATCTTGGTGACCCACACTAAGATATTGGACGACTTTTTCCTTATTCCAAAGCAAAAGATTTGAGATCATGCATATGTTGTTCAGAATAATATATATATATATATATATAAATAGACATGTATAATAATAATAATAAAATATTAATGTTTGTTATTTTTTCTTGAGATGTATAACTATTTTTGTATGTTTTATACACTTTTATGAAAGAAACTCTTTGAAATTGTTTTCCTCTTATTTATAGAGCTCACTGACATATTTTATCTCATCCCAATTATTATTATTTTTTTTAGCAAACATGAGACATGAAAATTTGCATCAGAAGATCCGTTCCAAATTCTTGGACTTAGAATTTGATTTTTTTTTTAGTTTTTTTGTTTTATGATGTAATCAAACAATCGTAGTTTGATTTCAATATGTAATATTTTATGAATCTACTAAACATGTTATGAATCTAATTTATTATTCATCGTTAATTACATATGTTTTATTAAGGTGTAAGGATCTAATTATCATATTCTAGATAAATGATGATGGGTCTTCCAATAACAAAAGGTATATACCTCTCATTATAGAAAGTTAGGATGACACATTATATAGTTTTACTCTCACACATCCAATGTATTTGACCTTTGTTTTTTCCTTTCCACAATTTTCAAGTATAAAATGATCAAACTATTTGTTAATCTTCAAAGTATTATTTGGTATCAGTGGTGAATTTTGCACAAAATATTGAGGGGAGCCGGTGAGCGATAAATATTTACACAATTTAATCAAATAAAATATACCTATTTTACGATTTTCATCTTTGTCGATTTTTTGTTGTTGAGAAATACATCATTTTTTTTTATGTTTAAATATCATGTCACTTCTAAAAAATACATAAATAACTTCACAATTAAAAAATAGTATCTCATTATATTATATATCAATTGTTAATATTATATTATATATAAATTGTTAACATATAAAAATTTGTTAATAGATAATAGTTGAGTTATTAACTAAAAGTGTTAGAATTTGTTTGTTCTAGTTTATCATTCAATATTAGATAATTTGTGAATAGATAGATATCGTTATATTAATTTTATTAACATAAATTTTAAGAAAAGGAGAACAAATTGAATAGACGAGAAATGTTGTTTTTCAAAAAAAAAAAAAAAATATTTTAATAATTTATTACTATTATTTTTGATAATTTATATAAAAAAATAATTTAAAAAATATAAAAGATTTCCGTGTCACATAACAATTATAATATTTTTAATTAGATAAATAATTAATATTTTAATAGTTGATAGTATAAACATGTGTAAAAAAAGAAATTTCACCGTAATATGTATTGTGTCAAATAACATTTTTGTTCACCGGTCCTGACAGTAACCATATCCAACCCGGATGAAGTGAGCGAACCCGTGCGTGACCCGTCGAAGTGACTCACAATCTGTCTTTCATCTTGGAGCGAGTGGCGGTGATAAGAAGCAACATTCCGCGCGGAATAATCGTTTGCGAATTTAAAAACCCTAACTCGGAACCCATGGAGGTTGTTTCGCAACCTCTGTACTGCTACACCACTGCAACCGCCAAAACCTTCAGGGCTTGTAAACAACCGCTTCTCATTCCAAAATATATCTCTCCTTCTTCTTCAACACATTTTCCCTTCTTATCTTTCCGTACCACTCTCTCTCATCGTCCTTCTCCTCCACCACCTGGTATGTTTCTCTTGCTTCTTATTTATTTTCAATTCAAATGTGTCTCTGTGTATAAATGTTTTGCTATAATTCTTATTTGAGAATATCTGTATGTTTTTGGTTCTTGTTGTAGTTTTGTTTGCGACGCCAGAGAACGAATTGAGTGTTGGGGAAGGGGAGGATACTTATACAAGTGATTCGGCACTTCAAGGTACTACATTTTATGTCTTTTCTTATAAATCAATGAGATAAATTTATGTTATTACTTTGTACTTTAACTGAAGTGCTTAAGTATAATAATTCAGAGAAAATCACGTGACATTTTTATTCATACACCAAGCATAGGCTCCTGTTATGTTATGATATTAGTATTTAGATTTCGGCTATAATGCAGTTGTAGAATCCTTGTGGTTCGAAATGGAAATGGAACCACACCAGTTTCAAAGTAACTGCCTCACATCTCATGTAATTTTAAGTCTTTAAAATTTTATTTTATAATATAATAATAAAATTCAGTCGTTTTGGTGCAGTATTGTCAAATAGTCGTTTTGGTGCAGTATTGTCAAATAGTCGTTATAGCATAGTGGAATTTGAACAAATTGCTATTGATCGGAAATACATTATTTACTACAAAGTCTTGTAAAATAGCCACTATTCTGGCACTTAGCATAGCGAAATTTGAACAAATTGCTATTTTTTACGACCTGCAGTTGAGAAACCTATTTTAATGGTTAAGATTGTGTGCAGTTGTTTTATATCTGCTGACAAGTAACAACCCAAATCCCTTAAAACTTGGCCAGTTGACTTCTTGAATTCACTTGATTTTTATGTGACAACGTCGTGATTTTTAACCCCCGGTGCAAGTTTGCTTAAACCCCTTGTAAGAAGTTGATGTGCATAATTTGAAGGGGTTATTTGACTTTTAGCTTTAGACTAAGTCGCCACGACTGGAACCTACATCCTTTTGTTACCCAAGGCTGTATTGCATCAACTATTTTGTTTTTAACTATTAGAAGCATTTAAAGGAATGGCATAGGCCGAAACACTCAGACTACAGGGCTGTATCTTATTACATTTGTTGGTCATTAATTTTTTTCTATTCCAATTGATTGTAATTTGAAGTGTTATTTTGTAATTGAACGAGTAGATTCGTGCATTGATATCAATTCATATGGACTTCTTAAGATTTAATTCGCCGGGTACTTCCCCGTTTCTCTTGTCCTTTTGTATAATCATATACTGCACCATAACACATGGTGGAATTAATAGAGGAAAGTAACTAAAATCAATTCTGGATTAGTCTCTTTTGAAGTAGCACACTCGGCATTGTGTTGCAGATTTTTATTCGCTGAGGAGGGATGTTGAAGTTACGTCACAGCGTGTCAAAGAGATTAGAGAATCATCTGGTCTACAGCTACTGGAGAAAGAACTTGCCAATTTAGAGGAGGAAGCATCTAGTAGCTCCTTTTGGGATAATCGAGCCAAAGCTCAACAGACTCTTTCCACATTGGCTGATGTCAAAGATAAGATTAAATTGCTCAATGAGTACAAAACTCAGGTTAGATAAAATTTTATCAATATTTTAGGAATAATTACATGAAGACTAACATGCAGTAATAGTACTACTAATATCTATCTATATTAATAAATGAAGCGGTTTCAAGTTTTAGTGTTAACTTTTAGATGCCTTAAAACTGGCAGTGAAAGTGTGCTAACAACAAATAAAGGAAGGTGATTTTGTAAAATTGAAACCATTGACACAATCTATTTCAACTGCCATCAACCATTCCTCCTCCTAATCAAGTGCAGGAAATATAAAAAGCAAGTTGATAAAAAAAAATGAAGCTTGTGCGGTGTAATAGCAAATCTATCGCTCTCATAAGGACTTAAGTTGAATTGAGTATCTCCACTTTTTCACTTGTGCCAATTTAGTCATATGCCAGTATGGTCTCCATTTCAATGAATGTAGGTTGAGGATGCAGAAACCATAGTTATGCTGACAGAGGAAATGGAATCCGTTGATAAAGGGCTTTATGAGGAGGCTTCTAATCTTATTAAAGAACTGAATAAGTCACTTGATCGGTTTGAGCTGACTCAACTTCTTTCTGGCCCTTACGATAAAGAAGGTGCTGTTATCTCTATTACAGCAGGTGCTGGAGGTACCGATGCACAGGTAAATAGATATCTATGTGCTGGTGCTACAGTAGTGAACATGTTTCTCTCACCTAGTCCTAGAGGTGAAAATTTTATTGTTTAAATATATATTACACGGGTAGAAGGGAAGAACTTGTAAGTTGTATGCCAGGGAAAGCTAGAATTTAACTCCTTTTTTCATTCTGAGTAAATATTTACTGCAACAATGGCTTTAGAATGCCACCTCTAATCCTCTATATCTCAACATTTTTAAACCTCTCCAGGGCTATCAGAAATTTGTTCATAGCCGCCAATGTACTGACAAGTAACTGTCATATGCATTTAAATATGGACAAGTGTCCTCGTAATATGTAGGTGTGGGATTGTTGAGACTTGAGCATGTAATATTCTGCCATTTATAAAAAATAGTCATTTGAGAACCTTGCTTTGCTGTTTTTTTTCTTTCAAACCATAATACAGTGGGCCTGCACTGTGTAGTCAGTAGATGCAACTGATCAATCTTTTCAGTTATTTTTTCTACTGTGTTTTGCTTGGAATTTGAGTACTTGGTGGTGATGCTGAGTATTCAATTTCAACTTCTGTACGAAAATTCTCATTTCCAGTGCAGGACTGGGCGGATATGCTTCTTAGGATGTACATAAGATGGGGTGAAAAACAGAGATACAAAACCAGAGTGGTTGAGAAATCTCTTGGAGAAGAAGCTGGAATTAAATCTGCCACCATCGAAATTGAAGGTCGCTATGCGTATGGGTATTTGTCTGGGGAGAAAGGAACACATCGCATTGTTCGGCAATCCCCTTTTAATTCCAAAGGTCTTCGGCAGGTAATAAACAACTTTTTTGGTAAGTTGAATGTCAGATTGTGTGATCAGTTCCCAAAAAAACACAGTGAAGTGCTGCGGTAGACTGTACAGAAATGTCCATTAATTAAGAGTGTACAAAGGACATGTTAGGTCAGGGTTTGGTGTGCTTCTTTTCCGATCCCAATATTTGACCGGGTCAATTTTTAGACCCTAACCGGTCCCTTAATCCGACCAAGCCCAATTAGTTGCGGGTTCAATAAAGACGGGACGGAATAAGACGAGACTGGGTTGGTTCCAAGACGAGTCGCCAACTAGTAATTTTTGAATTTCTTTTTAGAAAATTTTTTTTTAATAATTATTATACCTACGATTATCACTTGTCAATTTATTCAAATGTAGTAACTCATAGCATTGTCATACAAAACATGTAACTTATTACCTAATGGATCCATACATCTTTCACCACCTAATAGTCTTACTCTTTAATCAAAAGTAATATCAAAACAACATTGGGAGGGAGGAGAAGAAAAGTGAATACGCAGTCGTAGGGAGGAGAAATGATGCAGGGAAGAGGAAATTTTTTCAATCACTAAATTAAGTTAGTGAAGTGGAATCAATAATATGGTAAAATAATAATGGATAAATAAATAAGAAATCCCTTGTCCTTAATGTATTTTGGGACGGGATGGGTAATCCGGAGGATGACTCAAACCCGATCCTTTTTTTACCTTGTCCATGTCCTATCTTTTTTTTTTGTCCTTGTTTTTTATTGACCGGGTCAGACACAACCCGTTGCTTATGGGTCAGGTCGGGTTCGTGGGACGAACCGGATTTTGTACACCCCTACCCTTAATAGAAAAAAGTTTTAAATGTGCCTAGTCATCTGCCTCTAATCGTCAAATGCACACATTTTTCTTTTAAACATCAATATTTTAATATTTGAACAGACAAGTTTTTCTGGTGTTGAAGTCATGCCTCTTCTTCCAGAAGAATCTTTGGATGTTGAAATTCCTGAGGAGGACCTGGAGATTAGTTTTTCAAGAGCAGGTGGAAAAGGAGGTCAGAATGTGAACAAGGTTGAAACTGCAGTTCGGATTACACATATCCCAACTGGTGTTGCTGTTCGCTGCACAGGTTCTTCTATCTCCTTTTGTTCTGTTTACATTCTTTTGAAAGAGAAGCACTTCACTCAGTTATCGACTCTCTGTGTCCCCTTATCGAATCAATTTGAAATGCGATTTAATAACTGTATCTAAAGGTTTCTGTTATGTTTGTCACTACTATAATTATTTTCGATGTATTACTTTTGCTGTTTATTATTAGGTGTATCGGGGTTCAGGACTATTTGATTTTGCTTTTGTGAAAATTTTGAGAGCCACTTCTCTTGTGCTAGTCTGCATCCAATTCAATTATCTGTATTTTTAATTGTGCGTTTTAACTCCAAGCTACGATTGTGCAGAGCAGAGATCCCAACTAGCAAATAAGATAAAGGCTTTAAGCCGTTTAAAAGCTAAGCTGTTGGTGATAGCTGAAGAGCAACGTGCATCCGAAATTAAGCAGATTCGAGGAGACACGGTGAAGGCTGAATGGGGACAACAAATTAGAAATTATGTGTTCCATCCATACAAACTAGTAAAGGATGTAAGAACGGGGCATGATACCCCAGATATCACCTCTGTTATGGATGGCGAGTTGGATCCCTTTATCAAATCTTACCTTAAACACAAATACAGTATGACCATGTCTACAAGTGGGGTCAACTAATATCTATAGAAATCCTATTCTATGAGTTCCTTCAACTTGTATTTTAATGGGACATAAACGAGATTTTGTTAAATGTCTGTATTCTATCAAAAATAGTTTCTCTTCATTTTAATTTAATGAGTGGGTTGATTTTGAATGAGTTGATTTTATTTAAATGTGAGTTTACTATTAAGTGGTTTGGAGCATCTCCAATGGGAGGTGCTTTATCTATTTAGTCTATTAAGAAGGGTTGGACAAGCACGTGCGACCAAAACGGTGTTATCCATTTGTGAAAACATTAGGACGGGTTGGTGATTCCCAGTGATTGGGTTATTATTTCTAACGGGTGTCCTTTTCAGAGTTATTTTTTCAGTCATCTTCCATTCATCACGAAAAAAGTTGAACCCGCCTCGACTTCAATTCGTCACATCTGAGCAAACTGAACAATTCTACACTTGGAGATGTGCTGAGTTAAACAACTTTTCTCATATTTGATTTTTCCGATTGATTTCAACTAAAACCGACTATTTGTCCACCCTTACTATTAAGGACCACTAGTCCACTACCTGTTAGTCACCCAATTAAAGAAGAAAAAATATGGTTGACTATTAAGGAAGAATAGCTATGTAAGCACTTTCTTTTCCAGGTACCACTTAATAAATTGTATTAAAATGATGGAATGTTGTGAAAATGTAATGAAAAAGGGTGATTGGTGGAAACTATTTGGTAATTTCTTTTGAGGGGTTGAGTTGGAGGAATTGAGTGATTATTAGGTTAGTATTAACAAATTATAAATGAGTAATGTGTAATTGTAGAACCCACTTAGACACCCAAATAAGAGTATTAGCGTTCTAGATGTTCTTATGTTTAGATATATTTACATAAAAGTTAATTGAAGAATAATTTTCAATATAAAAATAATGTTTAAACTGAAAAACTACAAATTTTAATTTTAAGTTAAAAATTAAAATTGTGAGGACAAAATCAATTTTACTCAAAAATAATTAAACATATGAAAATTAATTTTACTCATTATGTTTTGAGCGTGGAATCAAACATAGACTTAGTTGAGAGAAGAAGTAGTTTGTGTTTTTGTAAAAAAAAAAATGGTTTGTGTTTGATTGAACATTTTTCATCGAATGAATTGCACAAATACTCTTTTAAGTTAATGTTTTTAATTAAAAAGTAGTTTGTGTTTCTGTAAAAATAACGACTTTGTGCATGGTTGAATATTTTTCACTAAATTAAAATATTCGCATAAATCAATTTTTATTTTCTGATTATGATCAATATTAATAACTAGTATTGTTAATATTGTTAGTAGTTTGTTAAAGATGAAAGTCCACTCCTTATCACTCTATTTCTTATCAATTTTAATTTAAATTTCAATTTCACAAATACTTTTCTAAACACACTAAGGCAGATTTTTTCCTCAAGTTTTTTCAAATAATTTTCCTATCATAATTTAGCTTTTGAATGAATTTTTTACTTTATCAATTGCTGATATCATTTTTTTGTCGAACATTGCTGATATCATCTTTGAAATTTGAAATTAATCAAATCAATTACAACTTGCCAGCTGCAAATCTTAAATTTACCTAGATTTGGATCTGCCCGCTACAAAGATATTATAAACAATTGTTTTTTCAGTTTATTATCATAAAGTAAACATTTTCATAAACAAAAATTATGTCCTAAGTATCAAAACTACCTTTAGGATTCACTAGTTTATGTACAGATTACCAAATATACGGTTGTATATTGGAATCAAATTTGGGGTCTAGTTTATACATGTAGAGGCGCCCATTAGAATTCAATAGTCACGCTATTTGTGACATAAAATGCATACAATTACAAACTATTGCAAAACATACATGGATATTCTTCGAAATGATAATATTAAAAAAAATAAAAAAATATTTAAAGATTAAAAGGTTTTCCATTCATACCAAAAACTATTCTCCTTTTTAAAACTCATTGTTCATAGAGGAGATCACACTGTCATATGTTGCACCTTTGGAATTCATCTCATGCAAATGCAAGGTCTAAACCTTTCATAGTTTTAGCTATGGCAGGAAATTTGAAGTACCACATTATCCTTTTATTGTTCAATTAGATATTCTGTATGCTAATCTTCAAATTAGATATTCTGTATTTTGTCAATTGTCAGAAAGGGTGTTGCTCAGTTTGATAAAAATATTTTGAAAAACATGAATCTATAGGCATCACGCAGTCTTATTTTTTCCAAGAAGTAGGCTCAAAGAATAAGTGTTTCCCTTATGTTCAGCAGCCTCCACTCGATTTTTACCAACCTACCAATCATTTATACAAAGCCAATAATTAGTAGTATGGAATAAAAACCAAATGTCACAAAGACTAACAAAATGCATATGAAAGATGGAAAATAATACCTTGTCCATGAGCCAATAACCAATAGTTGGCATGTATTGAACAAGGTACATGACCGCAAGCACAGGCTGCAAAAAAGTTCGGTTATGAGTATTAACGACCTAAGTTGGAAGCTGGAAATTATAATTCATGATAACTACCATAAAGAATGTATATGCATTGCAAATAGCCTATCTATCATGAGAGGTTAAATGCTAGATGCAACAAATTTTCAATTTGGCCAAAGTATTCAATATTCTGGGCTGAATGAATAAAAACTACTAAACTTACTGAGAGTAAAGCAGGAACAGATATTCCCAGCATCATACTTGAATTTATAATGTTACATAACAATAGATTGTAACTTGTAAGGATGATGCTTAAACATGATTAACATCGGACATTCACTTATCTTAGAGCAAAAGAAATTAATGAGTGCAGGTGCAAGTTAAATAAAAGGTAACCAGAAGCAAGTATAATAGATTACTGACTAGCTATCCCCACCCTCCCTGACTCAGTCTCTTCCCGACACATATACCATCGTGATTATGATAAAAATGGAGGAGTATTCTAACATAAGTAAATTGCTAATAGGCTAATATCAATGCTTTTACCTGATATGATATCCAAGCTTCCTTTAGGCCATGGGTCGCAGCAATAATCGTCAGCTCTGCACACTTCTCCGCTGACACACGCTTCTGTCAAGGAAGAATTTTAAAAAGTAAGAAAACAAACTTTTCATGATTCAGACAATGCATCCAGCAAAAACATGCACGACACACATTCATATGGACAATGGTAACTAACAAACAAGAACATAAACAAAAGTTTAAACTGTAAACGCCATGTCGTCAATCTACAATTCATTTTTATTCATAAATTCGACCAGGTTTGGAGACATAAGACGAGATAGGACTAGGAATGATTGTAGTAGAGAGAAATTTGGGGTAGCACCTATTATGGAAAATGGCAGAACCTCACCTTAGATGATTTGCACATCAACTATGGCTAATAAGTACAATGAAAGCAAATTATCTTCATTATTGTTAAAACATGTACACAATAAACTTCGAAAATAGTGATGTATCTTGATTTAGCACTCTCAATCTTCATTCTTGCAAAACATGAAGTATACATAAACTTAGAGAGTAGTCATGTATACTTTAGCAATCTCAGTGGATTATAAGCAGTTAATGAAGATACCTGCATGGTGGAAATAAAGTAAAGTAAAAACAGACAGACTTAAGTCGTGTCGTTCTTTACACTAACAATGGATGATAAGTTGGCAAAGGTGTATACCTCAGATGGAACCCTCGATCCAGCCTTATTTTTTGTTTCTATGGGACCAGGACAGACAACAGTTACCTGGATTCCTTTCTGACAGAGCTGCCACCATAAAAAGATTAGTGGTGCGTGATATGTACCGTATGGTAATAATTAGAATAAAACAACATCTACTATATCCATTTTTTTCTTCTATTTGGAGAAAAACTATACATTTATTTTCCAGTAAAATATTACACTACAGTATGGTTTATTGCTGTCAATTGGTTCCCCTTTATCAAAGATAATAAACACTATCTATATACCTCTGAACGCAAGGAATGGAAGTACCCATTTAGTGCAAATTTAGAAGCAGAGTATACAGCCTGACCTGGGGCAGGTGTCTTTCCTGCTGCACTACTCATCTGATAATAAACATAGAACAAAATATTATAAATTTATAAGAATGAAATGGGGTTAAAACTTGAAAATATCTAATAAAATCAAAGAATACATGTGTCAGTTATTAGCATGGTCAGAAACTAGCGCACACAAGACAAAATATATGCCAATATGTTATTTCCAAACAGTTAAGATTATGATTGTCCATTCGAAGGTAAAATGTAATTGAAAAGCCAACTAATTAGTGACTACTCTTCTTTTTCCTTGCATGTGTCTCGGTTAATAAACAAATTCAGTCACAGACATCTTGCTGCAAACTTGGCCACCATAACATATTTTCTAGCCGCTTAATATAATATTGCTAAGCAGATTCTATTACCAAAATATGATATTATCAAATAATTCCGACATACCACAACAAAATGACCTTTCCCCCTCTTCAACATGCAAGGTGTCAAGAGTCTTGTGAGAGTTATTGTCCCAATAACATTGACATCAAATGTTGCCTAATCAGAAAAGTGAAAGAGTAAAGCAGAACTTTAGAAGACTGCTTTCAATTTTTCGAAAGAAAACTAAAAAGGGGGAGGGGAACACTTTTTAAAGAGTCATGTTCATGAAGTACCTTTAGACCATCCTCGGTTACATCTAAAACGGATGTTTTCTGCAAAACAAAATAACTATTTCATAACATTTTCTATTGAAGAACTATATAATGAAATAAAGAATTGTTAAACATACTAGTGCATATAACTTTCATGAACCCTCACAAAGCATCACCCCTATATAATAACAGCGTCTAAACGTAAATATGCAAGGATGTCAAGGCGTTCTCTTGATTCCAGTGTTCAATTAATAAAGATAATTGCTACAGATATTACCGGCATGCAGGCACAACAATCAAAATCATCACAAGTGAAGTAAGAATTCCTTATGATGAAATATTCTAAATTTATTCCAATATTTTAGAATTGTAATTAATCATCAAAGTAAAAATATAAAATAGCGTACAAATAAAAAAAAATGATACACACACACATAATATATCTCAAAAAGAAGACACAATACGCCCAATTTTCCCCTCTTGTTTTACATTTTAGGTGTCTTCTAATATAACAAGTATATTTAAGTTTTGTTGCCTATGCAACTTCTGATATGTGAAATATATCCAATAGATAAAGCAACCAACCACTTACAGGGCGCTCAAAAGCAGCATTATGGATCATATAATCAATGCCAGACTCTGGAAAATAGGATTCTGCTAAATCGACAGCTTCCCGAAGAGCATCTTCTCCAGAAGTTAAATCCAACTTCAAAATCTTTACCTTGTCAGGTGCATGCTTACCTGGTGGTATGCAATTCACATATTAATCAGTATGGCAAATGTCCATATCATTATCTGTACACAGACATAAGTATGTAATTTATATCTTACATTACATGCAGCTATAAATTAATAATAACTGTACCTTTCAGCTGTGACTTTACTCGGTTTAACTCAGCTTCATCCCTTGCAGAGATTATTAACTTGGCCCCTAAACTTGCAAGCTGCTTAGCTAGAATTTCGCCTACATATTCATCATTGAATTCAAGCTAATAAGAAAAAGATTTGTCACGTGTACAACACAACTAATAAGAAAAAGATTCTAGCTTTTCAAAGGAATCATCAGTAGAGAAGAATTCAAGCACAAGAAAAACCCTAAAATGAAATAGAGTAGATTCCAAAACTGGAATTGGATGGCAAAGCATGATTAATTTGATCAAGACACGTGTTGGAAGATGATCATTAAAGTAGGGAACCAAAGGGTTAATTTAAATTATTCCAAAGTTAATAAATTTGATTGATCCATTCACATATCAAAATCATTTCTGTTCTGGGTGAATTTGAATAATGAAATATGAATGAATACGTAACTATAGAAATAGAAATGTGATATAAAGGAAAATAAAAGTGTATAGTTGTATACCAATTCCACGGCTAGCACCAGTAATCCAAACAACCTAGAAAAGAAATGAAACATTAAGACATATAATAACATGATTGAGAAGTGAGTGAAACATTTCATTTTGATTATTGTAGCAATGGCATAAGAACACAATGAAAAAACCTTATCTTCAATTTTTTCGAGTTTTGGTTGCTTCTTTGACATCAAAGTGAAATCCCCTAATAACAAATCAAAACAATAATAAGCGTCGAAAAATTAATAATATTAGAATAAAATAAAGAGATTAAAAGTGAATTACCATAGGCTGTGATGAATTTGAATAAGAAGAGTAAAAAGAGGAAGAGACAAAGGAAGAGCACCAACATTGCTGCTACAATACAAGCTTGATTAGAGTGTCGCTGAGTTCTTACTTGCGTTTGGATTGAAATCAAATGGAATGACAGCAAGAGTTTAGAATCACTTTTTTAACGCTTTTAAAGTAATTCATTTGTCCTTTCTGATTAAGATTTTTTTTTTTTAAAAATGATTTTCATATTATTTGATTTTTTCGGTTATAATATTTTTCTTAAAATATTTAAAATTGAATATAGATGTGATTTTTCATATTACAAGATAAATTAGAGTTATGTTTGAAGAAAACAAAATGCATCTCGTAAATTGAAAATAAGTTATATTTAAAGACAGTTTTTTTTTTCCAATCGATGCTTATAATTAAGGACATATTTAGCATTTTAAAAATAAAATTAGCTGTAAAATTCACATATATCAATTATAAATAAGTGGGATCTAGATTCCAATATGCATCAAAATGTTTCAATTGTCATTGCAACTAATATATGAACATGACTTTTTTTAGGTGTAGATTGAAATAG
>JBBPBT010000151.1:12409981-12427474 GCA_037974875.1 Cicer bijugum | reverse complement strand
TAACAATTATCTCTTATTTTACGAATAAATTAATAACTTCATTCGATTTTGTTAATAAATAAAAAGAAGTTGTTATTTTTATTTTTTAAATTATGAATAAAATAAAGAAAGTTATTAACAATGTAAAATAAATTTGTTAAATTGTCTATAAAATAGAATAAATTTTTAAAATAATATAAACTCTTATTTGTGTGAACATACCTATATATAATAAAGAGTTTTAAATAAAAAAAACATATAAAAAAATAAAATATCTATAAACATATACTCTTTTTTCACTCTACTATTCTCATGTACAAAAAAAATAAAATATAATTGTAGATTAATCAATTTGAACATAATTTAGAATTTTTTTTTAAAAAAGTTTCAAATAATAATCCTTATATAAAAAAAGGCCTTTTTTAAGCAAAAAAGAAAAAAAATCCTGGTGTATAGATTCGAAATGCATATAGTTAGAGTTGGGCTTAATGGGTAAAATGCGTGAAACCCACTATTAAAGACAAGGTTTGGTTTGGTGGCATAATATCTAACTTCACCGCTTTTCATTTCTTCGTGTTGCTGTGAGCAAAGAGAGAGTGAGGTTTTATAATGGCGGCTAGGAGGAGCGGTTTACCTTTGATCAAATACTTGAGAGTGCAGGTTGATGCTCTTCCACTCAACTTCCAATCTCCTTCGCGCCTTCTTCCCAATCTCTTCCTTCGTCGCTTCTGCGAGGAGAGTAGGGGTACCTTTCTCGACAAATCTGAGGTCACAGATCGCGTCATTTCGTGCGTCAAAAATTTCCAGAAAGTTGATCCTTCTAAGGTACTCACTCTACTACTAATTATTGTTTCATTTATCAATACATTGTTATTACTTCATGATTTTAATTATTGGTAGGGTATGAGTTTATACATTTTCTTCTGTTACGAGTTTATATAGATTATGAGATTAAATTCACTTATTCACAGAAATGACAGAATCATTCATTATAATAAGCTCATGTTTCGATAAATATTTTAATTGACAATTTATAGCATAAATGATTATCATATAAGTGATTGTGTGTTAGCAATTTTTGTAACAAAGGATAAAATAAGGCTGAACTGTTTCATATATGCTAAAAGCTGTTTTTGTAAGCTATATGTGTAGCTTATGGAAATAAGCTGGGAAGTACCTATGAATATGGATATGTGACAGGCTGTTTCCCTAAATTCTCTTTAAAAGTGTCACAAGTGCTTATGTTAGTAGATAAGTTCAAATGAATCAATCCAAACAGTTTCACAGCAAATGATTTGATTTGGTTCCTCTCAAGTGAAGATTGTATTTTTGGAGGATAAAGTGTGGACTTACAACTGTTTGTTTAACTCTGCATTTTAGTTTGCCCTCAAAATTGAACCTACTACTTTTGAGAACCCGAATTATCTTGATAGCAATTCTGTTGTTAACATGGTGCCTGAGCTTCTTTGTTTTGTCAGGTTACTCCATCTGCTAATTTCCAGAGTGACCTAGGATTGGATAGTTTAGATGCTGTAGAGATTGTGATGGCTCTTGAGGAAGAGTTTGGGTTTGAGATTCCTGATAGTGAAGCAGATAAGATCAACTCCATCAATGTTGCTGTTGATTTCATTGCATCTCATCCTCAGGCAAAGTAGATGATTCCATGAGGCTAGCTGTATAATTTTCATTGAATCATAAAGTAGTGTAGAATCATCAAACTTTTACGACATTTTTTGCCTCACTTGTTTACTTCATAATTGGAACTTTAATTTCTCGGCCCTAAATCCCAGATTTGTGTTTTGGCTGGGGATGTGCCAACTTGAATGCTATTTTACTTTTTGTAATATTGGCATAGCAGAACTTTGCATTTTATGCTCCCTCATTTTTCATGTCAATAAAATTGTGTTAGATTTGTGATAATAGAATCTTTCACTTCTCAGTGTATGATCTCGATTATATGCCTTGTGCTATTCTTGTTTGGTTTGTTTTATGTTTTGTAAGGGTAAAACTTCATCTGTAATAGTTTCAATTATATGTAGTCTCTATGAATGATAACTTGATGAGTGATGTCATTTTTTTGTTTTGTGTTTTTTCTTCTTATTTTAATGACAAATGTTAGTTTAGTTATTGTTATGTTGGGGGAAGGTGGAGTTCAAAATCCATGTCCTTATTTCCCCTGTTGGTGTTTTGTATTATCCGAAAGCCAATGGTTATTTTCCTGTCTTTTTCATTATTTGTCAATTATGTTAAGTCTCCGTGTATGATTAGTAACTCCCCAAAAATTCAAATTGTAATTTGCTACAAAATGTTGAGACCCCAACATCTGTATTCTGTATAAACCGATTAAGCATTGTCACAGTGTTATGAAACTGGCATCAACCCTAGTGCCAAGCCATCTGAACCGTCTTCTAGCTATTTGTCATGGACTCTCACTCTATCAACCTATTTTGAGCTGTTGTGTTGTCAACTCATTTTGAACTAGCATTTTATTTATTTTCTGATTTTGAACTTTTCATTATCTCATGTGTTCTCTGCATTGTGAGCTGTTAGTTCTTGCTTTATCATGGTTTCAAATTTCAATATGTACTGTTTTTGTGCTTTGTCATGTGCCTATCAAATGAGAAAACAGTTACGGCAAGCAGTGGTCCTTCCCGTGGCACAACTGGCTGAAAGAGATGGTTAGAAATCACTATCCATTTTAATGATATTAATCCATTAAAGTTTGATGCCCCAACTCACTTCGTCATTTATATTTCTGCCTGATTGTTGCTTCTTTCATCCGTCAATCTATCGTCTCTGGTGGCCTCCATTCCCATCTCATTTTATCTATTTTTTCCCCGAGTCCATCCCTTTTTTCGTTTTCTCTTATCTCTTTGAATGCTGCCTCTTTTTAATTTCTTTTCAGCTGTGATGTTTGTTCCCTTATTAGCCCCTTCCCTTTTGTTTGCATATGCTCGTCTTTATCTCTATCAAGTTTTTTTTTAATCTCTATCATGTTATTCTCTTCTACTTTGTTTGGTTTGGGGTTGTTAATTTGAGCTGGCCGTTGCATGTAGCATACTGTCCGGCAACGGATTAATGTATTTTCGGACTTCATTAAATAAATTGCTAGTCAACTGGAGCATCTGTATGTTGGATGCCAAAATAGGCGATGCCTCATAGCATCTCCAATGGTAATAATATAAGTTTGTCCGCTAGTTAATAATAATAATATTATTACTGTTATTTTTTTTTTATTAATTTATTAATAATAATAAATTTATAATTGTTAGTGGGTTCTATTTAATGAATTCATGTTAAATTTACCGTTGGAGAAAAAAATAAATGAGTAGTTTGAAGATGATGTAGCACAATGAATTTTATTTGATGAATTTATGTTGACAATACTTTTTTAATTAGTCAGTTAACAATATTATTACTGCATGATTAGGTTTAGCTAACGCGCCATTGCATATTGAACCATGTTGTAAGTCCATCTTGCTACTTCATAAACAACATAAGCCTGGTTGCTAATAATATAACACTAACTATCAATATTTGTCTACAAAACTTTCAAAAAGACAGGTTTTAGGGCTGTTTTTCTTTGTCATATCATGTGTTTTTTTTAGTTATAGTGAATGGTGTGTGTCTTAGAGATGAGGTAATTTTGTGTTGTCTTAAACGGATTGATTTTCTTCTCTCTACTTGGTTGTTGAAGGTGAAGCCCACTCCTCAGTGCATTAAGGTGGGTGTAAGGACTTCATCTTGGTGCGGTTGATTTCCAATTGGATTCTAAATGTGTTGTAAATAAATTGATGCTAATGGAAAGGCACTTTGAGTTAGGTGCTATCTTCTATAATTATCGAACTCTTTTTTCTTTATTTCTAAAATAATTTAATTGTTATGCATTGACGAAAATGTCAACTCATTAAAACTATTCGCATACATTTAGTGATAATTAAGTTAATAATAAAATATCTTTAATAATTTAATGATTGTGATCAATTAAATTTTTTTTATACTAATGGTACATATAAGACAACTCATATTTTATTTAAGTAGACTTATTATCCGTTAGTCTCCACATTTTCATTGATATTCTAATTTATATCTAAACGCTATAAACATTATTTTTTTTTAATGTTGTGGTGGTCATACAACTCTTAACTTTCTTTCATGACTCTTATCATGTGATGAAATGAGCTTAGCTTGTGCACATTTTAGGTGACTTAATGGTAAACTTTTAATAATCACGATCGTTGATGGTGGGTAGGATAAGGGGGAGGATTAAAGGCACACAGTGATAGTGGGATTTTGAGTCAACATGGGTCTTCATTGACAATTCAAACTTATGAGGCAGTCTTCCTCGAAGGTGTTTGCAAACAAGCATAAAATGTCTTTCTCCTTTGCCTTATTGTTTGGTTTGATGATTTTTGTGAGGTCTCGAAGACTTTGACTTCCTATTTCCTTCACTAAATACAAAAAATTTGAAATAACTACACCGAAATGCAAAAATGAAACGATTCTATTGGCCATTGCTATGTCACAATTGGCCATATACTTAAATTAAATATCTATCATTTTTCTCAAGTCCTCAAATATTAATATTATAAATAATTACAAACTTACGGATACTTACGTGAAAATTACTAGTTTACAAATTAGGAGGCTTAAAAAAATTGAGATGTACACACTTATATTAATTTACAAATAAAAAACTATAATTTTTTCATGGTCTTAAATAAACAAACTGCAATTTATATAGATTGATAGTGTACATACAATTTCATTAGAGTGGTATCTCTCCATTTAAAAATGTTATAATATTTTTTTTTTCCAAAAAAAAAAATTAATAGAAATATTTAAAATACAATACGAAATTTCGAAGTTAATGCTTTAAAAATTAACATTCATGTTAGCTAAGTGTATAAGATCACTAATATTATTATAGAATATTTTTTTAAATATTTAAATTCAAAACTTTCGTATTTGGTATTATGAATTTCAAGTAATCTTAATAAAAAAAAACTTATATTAGTTTTGGTAAAGCTGACTCAGAATATTTTATCGTGGTGGCTTAAAAGTAATTAATACGAACTAAAGGGGCATAGGAGTTGACTAGTGTTCTATAAGTAAACTCAGTTTTATAACTGGAAGTTGGCAGTGAAAGAGAGCAAAAATTGCTTATTCTGCAAATGGCAGAAAATGCTTCAACTGAACTCAAGATGTTTGTTTTGTTCTGTTTGTTGCTAATACAAGTTTCCGTTGCTGAAATCATTTTCGAAGAACGCTTCGAAGGTATATTTTATTTATTCTATGCTCTTTTAATTTTTGGTTTCTACTATGTGCTCTTTTGTTACTGAAATTTTCGTTTCAACTGTTAACAACAAATGAAAAGTTAGTTAAGTTACTAATTAGTTAGTTAGTTAAATAGATGGAAGTGATTAGTTACATGTTTGATTAATTTTTCGCTACTAATATGCAAGCCACGTATATGTATAAGTAGCGTGTAATCAAATTTCCTCATCTAATTATATGCACTTAAATTCAATTATATCTCACCTTTATGTCACTTTGTTATATTAGCTCATAAAAGCAAATAATTGAAATCAAGTGGTTTATGAACTCCCGTTAAGAACGAATCGTTTGAATACAGATCATGACAATTATGGGCCAAAATTTACTTATCTTCTGACCGAACTTCGGATTACCAGGGTCCCATTCTCCTGGGATTAGACATAAAAAGTATTAGCTCATAAATTATATCCACCAATGGCGAGGTAAGTGGTGAGATGTAACTAAATGCATGCCTAAAAACTTTTTTATGTCGACACTCCATATCAATTAAATCCTTGCTTTAAATATTCTTGTTTTTCCAACAATGTTTTTCCGCACCAACTTTCCTAACAATTAGCAATGATTCCTTGTTTGGATTGGGACGATTTGAAAGAGAAATGGTGTTTGATTTGTTCTATGCATTCGTTTCTAGTTGAGGATGGTTATAAGATTGTTGTTTTTTAATATTTTGCGAATGAAATGTTGAAAACAAGAAATTTGAAATGAAGATGTAATTGCTAGTGAAATCATAGTGACTAAAAATCAATAAAAAGACAAATAGCACTAAGCAAGTTAGCATATATAAAAAAAAAAGGTGGCGTGTTGTGTTCAGTTCAGCTTATATTTTTTCTTGACTCGTTCAGTTCAGCTTATATAGTTTGTAGATGTTTTTTATTTTCTTTTGATTGATCATATAATGTATAATGTGCATGGTCTTTAATGTGTGTCGAAATTTGTAAAGATGGGTGGCAAAGTCGCTGGGTAAAATCAGACTGGAAAAGGAGCGAAGGCAAAGCCGGTTCGTTCAAGCACACCGCTGGAAAATGGGCTGGAGATCCAGATGATAAAGGTATTTGTTGATTTAGTATTCCTTTACAGTCAATTTCTTGAGTCGTCAATTTAACTTCAATGTGCTTGTCCGTTATTATAATTTACTATTAGACGTTTTAACAACACAAAGTTGAGGATGGACATTTGCATTAATGATCTCAAGGTTTAAATTTAGGCGGGGCTTTAAATTGCCGTTTGCAACCGCAACTGCAGATGTTATGTCAAGGTTTTAGGGATCTGTGCAACAGTGGCTGTAACCACAATTTAAAACCTTGAGTGAAAGCATATTTCTTTTTCTTGCCCAAATTTTAAAGTTGGACCAGGGTAGGAAAGACATTTAACGACAAAGCGTCCTTCAGCTAATGCAAAAAGGAGGTTTGTGTAGTAAATGCAAAGCATAAAGAAGAGGAGAGTAATCTAACCTCCCCCCTAAAAGTGCATCTTTTTGAATGCTTTTATATTCCGAGGGAATTGAATTTGTTTCGCTTTCTTATGTATGAAGTGGTAGTAACAGGAACTTGGTTGCTCTTGTAATATTTAGTCAATTTTGTGTGTTATTGTAGGTATCCAAACATCTAATGATGCCAAACACTTTGCCATCTCTGCTACGATACCGGAATTCAGCAACAAGAACAGAACACTGGTCTTCCAGTATTCTATAAAATTTGAGCAAGATATTGAGTGTGGTGGAGGTTACTTGAAGCTCCTCTCTGGATTTGTTAATCAAAAGAAATTTGGTGGGGATACGCCTTATAGGTGTGTTGCTTATTCCATTTTCTTCACTTTGCTTTTTATTCTTTTATATTAAGTGAACAAGTTAATCTACAATCTAAGTAAACTAGCCTCTACAAAAATGTTAATCATATTTCATTATTTCCTCATTTGTATTAGTGGCGTCTAACAATTTTTTTTTTTGTTGAAAAAGAGTAGCATCTAAAAGCTTAAATAAATTAATAGAATCAAAATTACAGCATGAAAGGAAAAGTAGTATATCAATGCCGAAGTCGAGGTTTATGCCAAACAGATTGATGATATAAAGAGAAACAAGATAGAATTAAAAATGTGGTTGGAAATCAGATTATAGACTTCACTTTTCTCTTTTTGTTGGCTTGCTTGATCCTTATTGTAACATGGTATTTTGCTTCGCCTTGCATCATGTTTACAAACACGCATTTTTCCTTCTTTGTTCACTTTTTCTATTTTTTCAATAAACAAGAATGTACACTGACAAATTTTCTGTAGTGTAATGTTTGGACCAGATTTATGTGGCACGGACAAAAAGAAGCTTCATGCCATAGTCTCTTACCAAGGTCAAAATTACCCTGTAAAGAAGGACCTGCAATGTGAAACTGATAAGTTAACCCATTTCTACACGTTCATTCTGAGGCCAGATGCTACATACAGTATCCTGGTTGATAATAGAGAGAGAGATTCTGGAAGCATGTATTCAGATTGGGATATTCTCCCTCCACGAAAAATCAAAGATGTCAAGGCGAAAAAGGTTTCATTCTGATCTGTTTCACTCAGTAGTCAACTTATAACATTGTTCTTTAGCATGACATGATACTTTTGGTGATCTAACTCTTAAGAGTCTTACAACAGGATTATATAATTCGGTTATGATTTTCCGTTTTTTCCATTAAGTGAATTACCTTACACCATTCAGTTCCCATTGTTGAGGTGTATTTTATTTCAGAAATAACTTGTACTATGAATTAAATCTTCTCCCTACTCGCAGCCTGCAGACTGGGATGACAGAGAATACATTGACGACCCTAATGCTGTCAAACCTGAGGTATTCAAAACTTCTAAATCTACTATTTCCGTAATGATAACGGAACATGGGGATAGTAGTTTTAGTCCCTTTGTATGGAAAATGAATATATTTGTTCATTGGTATTGCAGGGATATGATTCAATCCCAGCAGAAATTCCTGATCCAAAGGCTAAAGAGGTTAGTTGAGTCGATCTACAAATGCCTCTTGATAAAGAGATAAATGAGGGTTTTTTTCCAAAAAAAAAAAAACTTACATTTTCTTTCTCTTAATTAGCCTGATAGTTGGGATGAAGAGGAAGATGGACTATGGAAGCCGCCGAAGATACCAAATCCGGCATACAAAGGACCCTGGAAACGAAAGGTTTGTTGATCGAGTTAATGGAGCTATATTTAAGGCTGCAAGAATTAGTTTTTCTATATTCTCTAAGTTTCCTTACATCACTTACTTTCAACCTCTATGTTGACAGAAAATCAAGAATCCTAACTACAAAGGAAAATGGAAAACTCCATGGATAGATAATCCAGGTATGTTGAAATTTATATATAGTTCTTTGTCATAAGTTCGTATATATTTTCAGACTTTCATGCATACTTTAAAATGCTTAAATTTCAATTCTCCCTGTCTCAGAGTTTGAAGATGACCCCGATCTTTATGTGCTTAAGCCTATCAAATATGTTGGCATCGAAGTTTGGCAGGTATAATGAATGTAAATTTGGCAATGTCTTGTATGTTATGCTACAGGTTTTTCTTTCTCTCTAGCGCATGCAGAGTTATTAGGCTGAATGGATGGTCGTAGTTAATAAAAATCACGAATATATTGTGGTTCAGGTTAAAGGCGGTTCAGTATTTGACAACATTTTGATTTGTGATGATCCGGATTATGCAAAACAAGTTGTTGATGAAGTGTTTGCCAATAGGGAGGTGAGTTTCTCGCTTTGACTTGCATTTGATTTAGCTCAATAACTAACTTGTAGAGTCACTTAACTAGGTTGTGATGACCCTAACTAGGTTGTTAATACTAATAGAGTCACTTGAAGCTGATTGAAGCGAAAACGTGGAAGTTGACACCAAATACTAGTAAACATTAGCCAAACCAGCACGTATCAATCTTTTAGGGATGGAAATTGACAATAGGGTTTCCTTGAATTGAACACAAATGACACATTAAGGGACTCAATTGATAAATATGAAAAACAGCTGCTACTGATATTAGGGCAACTTAAACATGTACGGTCTAGAAGCTTAAGTAAGCTTTTAGAAGTGATATTTGATTTGCCTCAAAAAATTGTATCTAGTCATAAACAAGTGTAATCAGTTCTCCTGAATATGTGTCTTCTCTTGGGACATATGTTAAACTGACCTTTATTTTGTGACATCTCAGATTGAAAAAGAGGCTTTTGAGGAAGCAGAGAAAATAAAAAAAGCCCAAGAGGAGGAGGTGCATGAACATACTATTCCGTTCCAGTATCTTTCTTTTTTGAGTCACCTAGTTTCTTTCACGGAATCTAAACTCTTCATTATTTGTGCAGGAGGCTCAAAGAGCAAGAGAAGAAGGTGAGAGGCGAAGAAAAGAGAGGGGTCATGACCGACGACACCGGGACAGATACAGAGACAGATATAGAAAGGTTTGTATTTGTATCTTGCATATGTTCAATATTTTTTTATTCATTTGTTATTTAATGAATCTTCACTCACTTTTTGAGGATAAGACAACTAACACAGATACTAGATTGTAATAGAAGTCATGTCCTAGTAGCTACAAGATGAAGATACTATTCTAGTATTATTTTTATGAGTATGCTTTTTATATATCCTCTATTAATAAAATATGTGTGGAAGGTAAACCAACATAAATAATAATGTTATTAGAAATATGTCACTTTGAGTTAGACCTTATGTGCAGTCATTAATTTATCTTAAATAGTTACAGATTACTTTAGAGTTGAATACTACCTGATGTCGTCTAAACAGGGGGAAAAAAAGTTGTTGGGATCTTCGGTGGGGAACGAATTTGAGAATGATGAAACCTTACTTTGAAACATTAGCTACACTAAGATAATAAATTTATTTGGCAAAGAATAACAGAAATAGACTGAATTTGTCCAAATGTCCCTCGGTCACAACTTAGGCACCAAACTTTATTCAGATTAAATTTAATACACATATTCAGTACGTGCGCGCTCACACACATTTATAACATGTTTATGGAATTATGAGGAGAGGTAATAATATTCTTCATTTCGTTCTTGTCAAACCAAAAAATATATTATGCTGAATGTTACTATGGTTATCCAAGTTTTGGATTTAGATGCTGATTTCATAATAAATTTTGTTTCCCGTGTTGGAATAACAAAAAACTTTTCTTACACATGTTTTCCCTCCCAATGTGCAGCATCGCCGTGATTACATGGATGATTACGATCATGTAAGTCGTGATTTCTTCATTGATTTTTCTTTCTAATGTTAATTAGGATAACAAAAATAGAGGTGTTATTTCGGCAATCAATTTCCAAATTTGGTCACTTTTTTTTCAAATATAACTTTCCATGCCATAACATTAATGACATTAGTTTAAATATGAAGAAGAAGATATCCTTGTGATTTCAACTTTGAAACAATGATAGTATATTATATTAGTAATCAGGTTTGAACTCTGAATTTTTTGTTCAAACTCATTCGTGTGTCTCGGCTCAACCATTTAATTTTGCTTGGTGACAGGAATGATTGTGATTGATATGTAGTTTTTATCGTCTTTATATTTGTTGTACTAAATAAATACTTTCTTTTGATCTGCAGGATGAACTCTAATGGTATAAAGCGCTCTTGTTTCTCATTTGTTATCTAGTTGACGAGTTTATGTATCGTTACCAACTATGATTACGTTGATGTTAGAAGTATGTTCCTTCTGGTGTTAATTTGTTGGCTATTGTAATGTACACGGGTTTTTTAAGGATTATTTTCTTGACATCATAAATATATTAGATAATACTGTGATTGATGGGGAAAAAATTTAAGCTTTAACTTTTTCGACTACATGTACTTTTTGCTTATGTAAAGCAAAACACTAGAGAGATTACTCCACAATTGCAAGAAGTAGCATGTTGCTTCGGTACGTGGGAGTAGTTGCCGGGCAAAATTGATACGTCTTAATTAGTCATTTGTAAAAAAATATCCAAAATAATGTCCCTGTTAATTTTCTATGTAATATTAATTAGGTTTATTGTTCTAATTGAATCTTTTAATTAATATTATATAGCCAATGAAAATTGATTTCGATTTGATGACCTCTGTAAATACATTTGTCAACATCTAAACTTTTTTTAATTAAAAAAAAATATTTTATATATATATATATATATATATATATATATATATATCACTTTCAATATGATAATGTTTGAGAAAAAAAACTAATAAACGTTTTAGTCTTTGATCTATATACATTCTTTAATTTATTGTCGGAGGGAGAGAGTACTCACAACTTCGATAAATTTTTGTAAAAATATAAATGAAGCTAAGCCTTCTATTAAATTTAAAATTTTCATTGTATAAAAGAAGTCTTATAAATTTCATACAATTCAAAAACTATATAACATTTCTTCACATTGAATAACATAGCTCCATAATCATCACTAAAACCAGAGGGAGGCAAACTGTTTTTCGTGTTAAAACTTAAATGACAATAATTACTCAACCTAATTGGAAAACTTTACCCTAGCTGTTTCAAAGTTCACAAGCAAAATATGACTTACAGAGCTGATACATCTAAATTATTTGAAATGTTACATAAAAGTTAAATCTAAAATTTCCTTCATTATCGATCTCCTTGAATGATGTCTTCTCAGGTAGATGAAACAAAATTATGATCTTCTACGTACACCAGAATTTGTTCCCCTCTGAACTGCTGATCCTGGCTGTGGCGGTGCCCCAGCTTGCCCACCAGCCTGTTCCTCAGGCATATTCATTGCTTGGGTCACGGCATTCATTATAATCAATCCGAGAGGGATCATGTACATCCACTGATATTAATAGGTTCCATATAGAAAATTAGTATGTATGTAAAGTTTAATTAAACAGTATAAAATAAACGAAAAATTGGCTTAAAGATCAAGTCAGCATGTATGTTGTATACTCACGTATTTAGCCCAAAAAGATCTTTCAATTGGCATTACAATTTCACCTTGTACCCCCTCTCCACCAAGCACCTCTTCTGCAAATATTGGCGTCCTGGGCAAATAATATTTGTTAAGAAAATACACATGACACACAAGGAAAACTTGTCATAAAGATGAAGCAATAGTAATCAGTATTTTACAATACACACGTGAGTCATATCTCAATTTGGTACAAAACTGAACCCATTCAATACAAATCTCGGTGTATTTTAAAGTTTAAACATGAATCTCATCTTGAATCTCGATTCATTAAGATAAATCATGATTGACTATGATGAATTTCTATTCATTTATATGAATCACTATCTAAACTTAAGTGTAGTTGACCACTTATTTTAGTCAACTTTGTATAACCAACCACTTTTCTAATCATTTGGTTTATAACTTTAGTTAAATGACCTTATCCTAAGATCAAGATCTTCCTAAGTCAAATGGATGGGTGGGTGAGTTGACTGCACCAGCACTAAAGTATCTCAACAGCATTTGCCGAATCAATAACATAAAACAAGACAAAGTGAAATAATGAATTAATGATTGATTAGAAAACATATGAAATTTGTCAAGCCTGGCATCTAGCCAGTTATGTATCACGATTTTTAAATGAACTATGTTGCCTAAACTTCAAACTGAAAATATTTGTGAAGAATAGTGAAAGCTACACAAGGCTCTATATTCACTGGCAAATTCGCCTAAGCAAACTTTATGTAAACCATTATAAATATGTAAGAAATCCAGCATTAAGCAGACTTCAATTTTCAGTTTGATGGAGAGAGAAAATGGGGAAAAAGAGACTAAACATATTTTCTGTGATTTCTATTGGGCAAAAAGTATTCAATATTATAGAAAGTTTTCCATAACCAATTGCTCCCGAAGCAACCATGCTAGGAACACTTTGTATGCTGCTCTTCTGTTAATATTAGTTTAAGTATAAAAATAATTACAATTAAGAGTGAAAATGTCAATTATGGAACATACCTGGGTGCCTGTTCACTGTTCTTCAAAAGTGTATGTGACTTGAAAGACCACTTTGCTGGCTAACACCAAAAAACAAAAACAAGCATAAAATTAGCCTTTACGATATAAAAAACAGGATTTACCACGGAGTTTAAGTTTTCACAAGTAATGAACTATAACTCTTAAGAACAAAGGACAATTTGTGACATTGCAGGTAATAAAATCAACCAGAACAAGCATAATATTGATTACTCGGGTAGAGTGGTAGACTAAGTTTATGAAAGGGTTCATTGCACAAAAATTTTGCTCTTTAAAATAAAGCACGAATCCAGTCCATAATATAGGTTAAAAAGTAAGTCTTCGGGTCTAAACTTCCACTGGGGAATCTAATCACATCAGCTAGGAATGCAAGATCATAACATCACCCTTCATGATGCTGACATACTACAAACATTCTAGATGCTCAAACAAATGACTGTATGTACAGAAGAAACAAATATAAACATGGGATAATTATTGTATTTATATCAGTTTTTGAATGTTATGGAAAGAAATGGTATTAGTAAATATCACCATGTGCAAACAAGAAAGAAGATGAGAATACAGATGACAACAAATATGTTGAAAAGTTTTGAAGTTGAGCCTCACTCAATGAACAAACTAAAAATAAGTGCAGTTGTCCAAAGAAAACGCCACTTACAAGCTTCAGTTGCCGGGGATAAGGGCAAGCCCCTGGAGAACCATAATTGACACCCAAGATGTTAACACCTTCCTGAAACAAACAACGGGAGAGGGAGAGATTAAAAAACTAAATAAATATATATTACAAGGAAATAAATGCAAAGATAGATATATCATATATAAGAAAAGTCATATAAGCAAAGCTCAGTTCTGTTTCCAGGTAGATACATTCTACCCTACAGGTAAAACTTCCAAAGCATCCATGTTCCCGTAGGTCTCTTCCTGTATATGAAATATGAAAACAAAATTACTAAAGATGGGAGTCGTTGCTATGTGACTAGGTGGTCTTGTATTCAAGTCATGGAACCAGCCTCTTGCAAATGCAAGGTAAGACGGTAATGGGATCAGACGATCCTTCCCTAGACCCAGCAAGGTAAGACCTTTATAGTACGGAGTTGCCCTTTTATGAAAAGACAGATGGTCTATGGTATGGTCTATATTCATTAAATAGTTTTCATTTTTTATTCCTTGGGATGTAAACTTAGGGCACTAAAGAAGTCATTATGAAGAATCATGAGAAACTCATTGAGTTTTCGAAACCCATTTTCTTTACTTTTTCAAAATATACCGTCTCACTTTAAAAAATTACAGCTATTGAAGAGTTGAAAATAAACTCAGTTGTCGTCCAAGACTTCCCTTTTTTTTCTTTATGTAAAAGTGGATATAAAATTTAAGGGAAAACCCATTTTATGTAAAAAGGTCCCTTGTGTGGGTCAAGGGTAAGTATTTTTGCTATTCATGCAGCTTGGCCAAACAATACCATTGATCAAAAGACTTTTTGGAAGGTAGCAAAAGTAGTTGTTGGCGAATCAAAAGGGTTTGGAAATGAGGAAAAACATATATACAAGCTTTCCAAGGAAGGAGACAGGAAAAAGAGATGCCTACTGCAAGATGCATCAAGAATGAAGATAAAAAATTCTTGGTCACTAAGGAAAACATTGAGGAGGGATCGAGGAGTTACTTCTACAAGCTATTCACTGAAAGGTATGCAACAAGAATAAACTAGGAGAGTTTAACCACTAAAGAGGAAGGTCAAAATTATGCCTTTTATTGCAAAATCCAAGAAACTGAGGTAAGGGAAGCACTAAAGAATATTGAAAACGGTAAAGATAGTTTCAAAAGAACTTCAAGTGAAACCATTATAAAATACCCTACTCTAAATGTTTTTTTCCTATTAAAAGTATGGATTTTGATATATCCCAACGTGTAGTCTGATCTGATATAGTTTTTGTTGTTGTTGTTATTTAACACAAACACAGTTGTAATGCACATTCCAGAAATCATTTGCAAAAGAGCTGGAGAAAACCACGTCACTTATCCCAAGATACAAAACCAGCTATAATATCTGACTACTTTTTCCCAATGACACAATAGCATATATGACAAGTCCCTTCGTGTATCAAAATTTGATCTGAATGAGAAGAAGTTATTTTTGCAGATACATCATATAAAAGCACAAATACAGTATAAACAGCATATTTCATTATATATGAATGTAAATTACCGTGTGTATTACAAAGTGTTCCTCCAAACCGTCCCCTGGAAGACATCTCTGTATTAAAAAAGGCAGAACTGTCAGTTCTAATTGGACTTGGAGACATCAGTTTAAACAGTAACCGCAATACCAAATTAAAGAGCTGCAACTATCGAAATAGTGATCAAAACAGTAACACCATCACAAGGTTTCAAGCTACTCAAAGACATCCATAGAAAGATAACCAGGAAAAATAAGTAAATAAACGGATTATCTTTCAATATTATGTGATGAGTGCAGAATAAACCATGCCCAGCATTATTAGAACAATATCACTAACAAATAACTATCATTTGACAATAACCGCCATTTATCTTACATCACCAAAAGTAGTTTTGGAAAAAGAACAAACAGACCGAGGAACTAAATGCTTCTTCCCTTCTTCCCAAAACATAAATGTATATATAAAACCATAGATGAATTGTCAAATTGGCAGAACCACAACCACCACATTTGAGTTAAAAAAAATAACCTTAATACTTCAATTCATTTTACCAATGGACAGAAACTTGATTTAAATTCACACTTACAGCTTTCACCGAAGAAACAATATATTCCCTTCCTGGAGGGCTCAAAACATTGGAAGGCAGTCTAATCTTATAGAAATCATCTCCTTTCAACAGCTCCTGTAATAATAAAAGAGTGCCAAATCGTATATAATGCTAAGTGCTAAAAATATCAAACACACACACAAAAATAGCTCCAAAGAAACAAATAATTACTTGAAATTTATTCTTCTCAACATCAGTGAAAGAATCTCTCGAAAACCGCAGCTTCGTCAGTGTCTGTCACAGATCAAAATTGCTTTTCAGTACAACATCATTCAAACTCAGCGCAATAAGTTAGAAGTTTAATCTAAATCAATTCGAAACAGAACCAATCAACGAATTGTTATACTAGGTTTGAAAATTATCAACAATTAATTTGTAATATATAAAATAGGGATACAAAATAAGTATACAGATTTTATTTGATTGAGGAAGAGGAAGGAGAGTAGAGTGAAGGAACCTGAGCGCCGTGGCTCCAAGTTTTGAGGCGAGCAGAGAAGTTGCCGGCGTCGGAGAAATCGGAGTCACCGAAAGCGTGTTCGAGAGTGAACTGGATCTTTGAATCGGAAGCAGAGTCTGGAATCCTCTTGCGAGTGGATATGGTAGTGGTGGTTGCGGTGTTAGGTGATGGACGGGATTGGGGGCGTCCACCTTCGAGGCCGAATTCTTCGTCGTCGAGGAGAAGCTCGTCGGATTGGAAAGCTTGTGAGAGAGAGATAAAGAAAGTGAGCAATAGAGTAACCGCCAAAAGTGACCGGAGAAGAGTCATTGTTGTATCGGCGCGGCGAAGCAACCGAGTCTGCTTTCTCAGTTTTAAATTATTTGGTTTGTATTGGACTCTGACTCGCGCTGGGATCGGGATTCAGGAGTCCTCCGCCAGAGTAATAGTAGTTCTTTCTGAGGTCTTTTATTTATTTATTTTTATATAAATAGGCTTTATTTATTTACAACACTACTTTAGTACTTTTTCATGATAAGTTTGATTTAATTTAAATTAAATAAAAAAATGGTATGATTTTTTACTTAAAATTAAGAGTTAAAGTACATAAAAATAGATTTAAAGATTAAATATTTTTTAATTTCTAAAAAAATTTAATATTTTATTTTTAATTCATATAAAATAAAAATATAATTTTTAAGATCTATAAAATTAATTAACAATTTTAGTCTCTACTGAAATTAAACATGTTTAATTGTTTTTTAACTTCAAAAAATTTAAATAATCTTTTGCAAATATATCTAAAACATTATAAAAATATTTTTCGTAAAAACTTAGAATTTTTTAAGTTATAATAAATTAAATATAATTTTTTTTCAAATGAAAAAACTTAAGATAAGAGTAACAACAATATATACTCATTTTTTGCAAAAGAACTATATGTTCACTTAACAACATAGACTAAAAAATATGATAATTTT
>JBBPBT010000151.1:12395617-12409574 GCA_037974875.1 Cicer bijugum | reverse complement strand
ATATTTATATTATGTCAAATACCGTATGTTATGCTAAATATCATCCGCGTATAGTATTACAAATTAACGTTACAAAATAGCAAGTGTCGTATAGTAATAATAAATATAAATGACATTAAACTAATATATATTGTCAGAAAAAACTATAAAACAACAAATAATTTATTACAGCAACATTTTATAGTAATTAAAAGTAAGTAAGTATTAAAATTTATATATGCGATTTGATTAGAGTTTGAAATAGGAAATTTAAAATTATTTAATTCCATAAATTTTAACAAAGTGATATATTCAAATATGTGAAGTTTTCTATAATTTGTTTATGAGTGTAGCCATAAACACTTAATAGTGTAGTAGAAACTATAAATGATTTACCATTTTATTTAAATATATATGAAATGAGAAATATCCACAACATATATCCTATAATGCATATTTGATTCATTAATTATGTAGTGAGATTGTTCCATAAAAGACGTATATAAAACCCTTTATGTTACAATATATCAACTTTTAAATAATCTAAAATATTTATATAAGTCTCTACATTTACATGAAGAATATACATTGGTTTAAAACATCAATTGGTTTAAAATCCAGTTTTAGTTACTATTGTGATTATGTTTGGGATTCTAAAAAAATCTAAACTATACTTAATATCTAGGCTTAATTGCACTTTTGGTCCCCCTATTATAGGTGAAAATTGAAAGTAATCCCTCCATTTTGTTTGTCCCCAGTTTTAGTCCCCAAACTGAATTTGAGGCCAGCATGAGGTGTTATTTTTTTAATGACGTGTCAAGAAATAGCTGACGTGGAATAAATTTATTATTATATTATTTTTGATTAAAAAATATAATTTTTATTTTTAAAAATCATTTTAATAATTGTTAAATATTTTAAAAAATCTAATTAAAATTATTAAAATAAAATTAAAAGAAAAACACGAATCAAAACCCACAAAGGAGGAGCAAGATACTCATGTTCTTCATCATCATCATCATGTTCGTGCAAAGAAGGAGCAAGATACTCAACACGAATCAAAACCCACAAAGCATAAAACCAATCATCTACCCATTAAAATAAGCAAAGACAAACAAAGCAGCAACCTTTAAGATAAGCAAAGACAAAAATGGCACCTTTAAAATCCCTGCGCCCTTTTTAAAGGTGCCATTTTTGTCTTTGCTTATCTTAAAGGTTGCTGCTTTGTTTGTCTTTGTTTATTTTAATGGGTAGATGATTGGTTTTATGCTTTGTGGGTTTTGATTCGTGTTGAGTATTTTGCTCCTCCTTTGCACGAACAGGATGATGATGATGATGATGAAGAACAGGAGTATCTTGCTCCTCCTTTGTGGGTTTTGATTCGTGTTTTTCTTTTATTTTTACTTTAATAATTTTAATTAGATTTTTTAAAATATTTAACAATTATTAAAATGATTTTTAAAAATAAAAATTATATTTTTTAATCAAAAATAATATAATAATAAATTTATTCCACGTCAGCGTCTGCCACATCAGCTATTTCTTGACACGTCATTAAAAAAAATGACACCTCATGCTGATTTGGCCTCAAATTCAATTTGAGGAACTAAAACTGGAGACAAACAAAATGAAGGAACTACTTTCAATTTTCACCTATAATAGAGAAACCGTGCAATTAAGCCTAATATCTATTGTTTGTTTCAAAGTTAGTCTTTACCACATGTGATTTTCATTTATTTATCATTGAAGTGTTTTTATTTGTTATATTATATTATATTATATTATATTATATTATATTATATTATATTATATTATATTATATTATATTATATTATATTATATTATATTATATTATATTATATTATATTATATTATATTATATTATATTATATTATATTATATTATATTATATTATATTATATTATATTATATTATATTATATTATATTATATTATATTATATTATATTATATTATATTTTGTATGTAATATTCATTTATTTATGTTTGAAGTGTCTTTATTCATTATATTATACTATGATTTTGTATGTCTTGGTCACAACAGATGCAAGATGAAGGACATGGTACACCTTTAATGCATAGATTAAGCTAGGTACATAGTCTATTCATCCCAAGTTTTCACATAAATGTTTTGATGCTAGGATGGATAGGTAAACTCCATAATTTAAATAAATATTCAAGAATTTTAGGTCATCTCAATCAATACTACTTAACACAAATTTTATATGTACTTTTAAAAATACAGATATCTCTATTGTCAAGTCGTTGAATAATTTAATTTTCGGCATATAGTCTTAATAAAAAGGTTTTTAGTATCTCTTACAATAAAGAGATTCCTAATAACATGTTCATGTCATATATTTGTATTAAGATTGATCAACTAGTTAAATTTGTAATATTAGGAACCATGAAGTAAAGTATTTGTGCCCTTGGTTGATCTGTACAACGAAGTCAAATGTCAAACCATGTGCTGGTGGATGAGCGTCCACATGTCTTCCAACTATGTGTTGTTATTTAGCACCAAATAATAAGTTCAAATACTACACTATATATAACTGATAAATAGGATTGTGACTAATGACCACTTCCAAAAAGTTCATTTGAGTAAACTATTTAGTTTTGAAGATCCTTGTCACCACATAATCTCAGTTGGTTTAAAGTTTTCAACATTGGTTCTCCAATATAGCTAAATCAAAATTGTAAAGATAACGAAAATCCATTCCACCATAATTTTTGTGCATGATCATTTTATCCCATTTTAGTTAGTTGATACCTCTTCAACCACCTTTATTAGAACCCAACCAAAAAACTCACCAATTTATGGATTTCATAGCCAATAGGGTCGGTTAGGAAAAAAACACTCATGTAGTAGCAAGGGATGTTAACCTCATATTTAATCAACACTTATCTACCAGTTTGATGCTTCATCTGACTACTTCAACTAGAGATACATTTTTAAAATTTGTCTAATGTAGTTTATACAAAATGCTAACAAGTGCCCCAGGACACTTGTTAAGTATCTTAATATATATATATTTTATATTAAAAAGTGTATTGAAAATTATATATTCAACTTTTAACAGGTAAATTTTTTTTTCTTCATATTTTTGTATTCTTAAGATGATTAGTATGATCCATAATTTAATATGAACTTTTTTCTTTGTCGAACCATAATACGAAGACCCAAATTATATTTGCACGTACCCAAGCATGTCTGTAACACCTAAATTATTAGAAAAACATAGTTGTAGTAGTATTAGGCATGCTCTTGCTAAAAAATATATTATATATTTATGCAAATTTATGAATTAACATGAAGCATTACCACAAACATCAACAATGCTTTTAACTACATGAGATATGTTCCTCATTTGCTCTAAAAATTAATAAATTATCGTCAATAGATAACAAACGAGGAATAATAGGCGCACATATGCAAACTTAGATATATGAAGTTAACTCAACTTTATACATGTTTTAGGAGAGATATAAAGTCCTCAATACATAAGATAACGAACAACTGTTACACACATCTTAATTCAATTGATCAGTTGCTCTTTCAAACCCATTTTATATAATTAAATAGCAAGATAACTCTCGTCAACTATGTCATATGATTTACTAATGTCAATTTTCAAAATAGATGTTATGACATAATTGACATTGTGAAATGTGAACTAACATGGTTGTTTAAAGGCAAAACAACTTTGATGAGCGACAAAGAATATGCCATTGAAAAGTGTCAAAAGGTGGGATTGAGATGTAACTAAGAGGAAACAAAGATCCAACTGATATTATGATTCAACTTAGATTATACCAATTGTTGAAAGATACAAATCAATTTTGTATAGTTTATGATATTCTCACGCCATTATTGATATTTTGAGAAGAAGAATACACCATACTCTCCTACTAAACACATGTTTTGCTCTCAATTTGGGAACTTTATACAATTCGAATCGATGATTTTCAAGAACCATAACACTATATTCAATTTAGAAGTGTTCACAAAGTCATAATTAGCCGTAGACAACAAAAGAAATAACATTAGTAACTTATATAAAATAAATTGACTATAAAAAATAAAAAAAATATAATGAAAAGAGATAAAATACAAAAATAATTATGAATTTAATAATCATACAATATCAATATAAAATATTTTAAATATAAACCGTTGATTGAATTATTATTTGATGATCAAAATTATAACTAAAATAATAAAATTAATAATTATTTTTCTATCAATATAAAATTAATTTACACAAAAAATGAATTTTTTCCTCTTTCAATAATTGTACCCTAAACTTGTTTGGATGTTTTGAAAATATTTATTTGCTATTTTGATTTTAATTTTGATTTTAATTGAATTTTATTTTATTTTTCTTTAAAAACTTGGCAATGAAATGAGACAGTCACCCCATTACTTCGACAAGTTGAAACCCTAACTCGTCAACTCAGTATAACTGAGTGTGTCTGTTGTGGGTAAATCGGAGTTCCAGATCGAATAGAAAAGAGAAGGAGAAGGGAGAGAGCAAGTGCATTAGTGAAACTGAAGAGAAGGAAGAAAGTATGGACGCGATACGGAAGCAGCTCGACGTGTTAATGGGAGCCAACCGAAACGGCGACGTCCGCGAAGTTAACCGCAAGTATTACGATCGCGATGTTTGTCGTCTCTATCTCGTCGGTCTTTGCCCTCACGAACTCTTCCAGCTAACGGTAATCAACCTCTCTCTCTCCATTCTGTTATTACGGTTAGCGACTACTTAAAGGCTTAATAATCGTTTTCATTTTTTCAGAAAATGGATATGGGTCCATGCCCTAAAGTTCACTCTTTGCAGCTAAGAAAAGAGTATCCTTAAGATCTCGCTATAATTAATCTCTTCTTTTCAATTATTGAGTTGTGAATTGTGATAATTGTATTTTAGGGTATAGTAGTGTTTGCTTAACTGTGTTTTCTAGATATGAGGAAGCGAAATCCAAAGGGATTGATAATTACGAGAGGGAGTTGGAGGATGTTATAGATAAGCTTATTGGTGAATGTGATAGGAAAATTGGCAGAGCTCTTAAGCGTCTTGAGGATGACGATGCCAAAGCTGCAATTGCAATTTCAGTCTCTGAAGTTACTCAGGTGAATATAGAGTTTGAATTAGGTTGTTGTTTGTTAGTGGGAGTTGATGGTCTCTTGCAAGTTGTAATTCTCTGTTTTGTTTGATGTGTAGACGCCTGAAGTGCTTGAGTTGTCCAAAGAAATCAAAGAAAAGTTGAAAGAAGCTGATAAATACGGTATTCTTATTATGTTTTATTTCAATACTCTGTAGACTTTTGTTTTTGGCTTTTAGTCTATATTTAATTGCAATGTGAGAAGAATAGAATAATAAAGGGTTGCAGTTGTTAGTCGTATCTGTTTTTATTGTTGTTTATCCATAGTTTTCATTGTCTCAAGTGTAGATTTTGCAATTAAGATGAATGTGCATGTTACTGCGGCTATCACATGAATGAATAATGAGGGGGTGGTACATGACTTGGAACTGTTGATAGGCATAACCTGTTTAAGGGATTGAATTGATCTTTGTGGAGATGTTTGTAGTAACATCGCATGATAACTTCTATCTTTGATTCCAATTATTAGTTTGCAAGATCTCATGAGTATGAAAACTGCAGGTCAAATCAACTTGATTATGTCTGGAACTATTTGATATTGTGATTACATGCTTTTATTCTGCACCCATAATTTCAACTTTCTGGTTTTTTGTTTATTCTAATCACCGGGGTAATAATTTTACACTTGCAGATCTTGAAGGCTTGTCAGATATGAAGATTCGAGCTTTGGAGATTGTAGAGGAACTTAGAACCAGAAGAGCAGACAAGCAGGTCAGTGATCTCTCTTGAGCATGAATATCCATATGATATAGTAATACTGTTATCCTGGTGTGTCTTTCTTTTGTAATTCACATGGTTAGACTGTTAACTAGTTATCTTATTTTGGTTACTATTTTATGGGAGAATACTAACAAGTCTGTTGGCTATATATCAATTTTCAAACAGTCGACGCTTCTTTTAGATGCATTTAACAAAGATAGGGCATCTTTGCCTCAACCTCTGCCAAATCCACCACCTTTAGCACCCCTTCCTGTAGTTACTCCTGATGCTCGGACACAGGAGATGATAAATGAAAAGTTAAAGAAGGCTGAGGATCTGGGTAAGTTAGCGATACTCTTATTAGTTGGCACATACTTGGTTTTGCTTATTCTTTACATAGGTGTCTTGTCAGCTAAAAACTGTATTTGCATCATGTTTTTTATATATGCTTTTGTAAATATATATTATTTTCCTTGTTTAACAATAACTTGTCACAAAAATTTCACATTTTTCCACACGCAAAGCCTGCATGTCCCTAAAAGTATCATTAATCATATTCAGAAGAAGTTTTGACTCTATTCAATTGCCTACTATCTACTACTAATGGTATCGTTTTCATCATCCAGTAAACATAGGTTTTAAGCCTTGTTTATCAAGAGACAACTCAACCAACTCAGCAAGTCCACCACCATCTTAAAGTGGATCATACATTTTACACTAATGGTCCTCGACTTTGTCTTTCCTAGGCAAAAAGTCAAAGTTTAAATGCATACAAACCAAATCCTTTTTCCCTTTTTGTATCCATTTGATTTTGTTTAAAGGAATAATGGAAAGAATGTGTACTCCAAAATTTGATTATAAATCACGAAGAGCAAGGCTGTACAACAAGGAGCTTTTTAAGGCATGTTTTTGGAGTTGTGTTCTGAAGTATTGATGTCATATCCCAAAAGGGTCGGTCAATAACTTCTTTTAGAAAAACAAAAAAAGAGAGGATACAGGATATGTATGCAGGAGTATTGACACAAATTAGTATTGGATTTGTGTTCTACACCAATACTAGCAATTTGGAGTATTTGGACTAAACACAGTAGGAGAATAGAGCATGAGTAGTTATAAGTTCTATACCTTTCAATACCTATTTGTGAACTGGAATGTGATGTAGTGAACTTCATGCAACAATATTATTAATGAAGGGAGAAGAGTTGGTGAGTATTAAGCAATGGCAAATTGTTAAAGCATAATGATGGTATTCTTAGTCAAGAATCCTGGAGAGTTGCAGATAAGGAAGACATGAGCTTGATGGCAAAAAGCGATTACAATAGTTCCTAAAGGGTTTCTTTTACAACGGATTTTAAAGTTCTAACTAACAACCCCTGCCCCTATAAATCCATTGCTCATCATAGATCATGACATTTCCAAGTATATTAAAAAGTCACATACAATTCTCACTATCCTAAATGATGCATGTAGGAGTTAAAATTACATCATTAAAATATTGTTATTAATCCCCCCTATCCTGCATCAGAATTGAAAGTAGCTAATGCCTCATACCACAGCAAATTCTTCAAGTTTAGGGAAAGGAAATCAGCCACTGAAATAATGACACTAAGAATATTTGGGACAGATTTTGTATCACTGAAAAGAACTTCATTGTGATTTTAGGCTTTTGAAAGATTTGGTATCCATTTGTTTTAATTTCAATTTCAATATACTTGACAATGGCCTGGCAATCATAATAACTGTGAAAACATCCATGTTGTTTGAATCTTGATTCTATACGTGTTTTGCTTAAATAAATGGCTAAAATTTGAATCAGTAACCTTGTCCTTTGCCTTCTGTTTAGCAACTCGAAAATATAAAAAATGTCTTCTTTCAGGAAAGGCTCTTTGCTTATTATTTACTTATATTATATATTATTTTGAGTGAACAGGTGAACAAGGATTGATTGATGAGGCACAAAAAGCATTGGAAGAGGCTGAAGCACTTAAGAAGGTCATTCATATGTTCTATTTAAACATAGACTTGTTTATGAAGTTATTGAAGCTTCAATTTTTTTTTTGATTTGTTCACATACAGTTTTTAATTGTTTCATTTTTTGTTATATGTATATTTAGCCTTGTGCAATGGCTCTAAAGATATTTATTTTTTATCTCAGCTTCCTTCCAGACAAGAGCCAACACTGGATTCTTCAAAGTATACAGCTGCAGATGTGCGGATTGTGAGTAGATTTTCCATTATTAACAACTCTTTTTAAATGATAAAAAGTAACACTTTCAGTAATTGCACCAATACAGCAACTGGGATGTTAGAATAAATTAACTATTACAATTCTTGACTTATAATTTATAATTATATCAGGTATTTCACTGATGTATATAATTATTACGTGAGAAGTATTCAGGGATATGTTTTGTCCCAATTCATTTTTTTTGAAAAATATGTTTCCATATCATTGCTGCAGCCACAATTTTTGCTTGCATTTGTCATTTTTTTGCTGAGAAATTTTGGTTAATTTTATTTAGTTACAAGATAACTGCAATGATTCTTACACCTATTTTGCTCATATACAACAATTCAGACTGATCAAAAGCTACGTGTGTGCGACATTTGTGGAGCATTTTTGAGTGTTTATGACAGGTAAGAAATGATTTTGCACCCAAACATCTTTTCTCTTGAAGTTTGTTAGGGATTCATAGTGCTAGAATTTGGGGTTTTAAGTGCTTCAGCTTTTGACCCGTTAGTAATACTCCTTGTCACCAGCAGGCTCTTGTGCCAGTTTTACGAGGATAACTTTTGCAGCTAAAGAATGTGCGTCTTTTATGTTTTTGCTTGTAGATGCTATTCTTAGTTAGAAATTTTTGGGGAAATCATGTATATCAATATACTTTCTTGATACCTCTGTATATTTTGCTGTAATATTTTGATTTATATTATTATTTACAGTGATCGCCGTTTAGCTGATCATTTTGGAGGGAAACTTCATTTAGGGTATATGCAAATTCGTGAGAAGTTGGCAGAACTTCAAGTAAGTCATCTTTCGTGTATTTCCATTCTTTGTATATATTTGGTAAACAAAGGTATCCCCTCCGGAAAATTGGACACTGGACAATTTACTTTGTGAAAACATTTCTTGTTTTCATTTATTAAAATTTGTATTATACTTGTTAATAAGGGGATAAGAGATTTTTGAAGTGAAAAAAAACCGTTTTCATTATTTCCAGAAATGTATCTTCATCATTAACTACCATTTCATATATTTCTATCAGTGGTTTATTTCAAGAGTCTTTTATCAAGGTAAATGAACACACATTTTAGGAAATGAAAACACGAAACATTTTCACAAAGTAGACGACCCGTAATTACTCGAGGTAATTGAGAATCTATTTACGGGATCCTCTGTATTTTTAGCCTATTTGAAAACTGATTTAACTGTTTATTATATATGTTATTTTAGAATGTTATAATATGGAGAAGTAGTTGGGTTTTGCCAGCCAGGTGTTAGCAATGCGACTCCTAAAGTCTCTTTTTGATCACCTTTCTGGCTATTGCATATATTTCTCTATTGAAATGGTATTAAAGGGGAAACATATTGTGACTCAGAAAAATTATAGTTGATTTAATCTTATTTTTTTTGTAATTGTGGTGTGATGAAAATGAGAATGTTTCAGATTTGATTCGTCTGCATTCTAATTAGTTATTAGTGAGGAGACTATCCATCCTATCCTATCTTTAGCACATTGCCACTAGACCCAGATTGGCCACCGAAACTGGGAGTGATGTTCAATTTTAATTTATCATTCTCAGTATTCCTTTTTGTAGTATATTGTTAATTTTTAATGTTAACTATGAACGTTACTTCCGGCTGTTTCCAAGTGTATGACCATTCATAGGCAAAAAGAAGAATAAAAAGAAACGAGGTTGATCTTTTCATGTTCATTAGGCCGTGTTTCTGGCCATGTGTTTAGTTTATTGTTGGGTTTTGGATTTTTTATATCAAATTATTATAAATCTTTGGTCTAATTGGAGAGAGGATCTCAAATTGTTATTTTTCCTCTGGTTCAGGAAGAAAGGGCCAACAGCCGTAAGACTGATCGTCTTGATGACAGGAGGTAATTTTCATTGCTTTTAAACGTAGAAACATATCTAATAGGCAGTGAAATAAAATTTCATATTTACTCAAATATTTGCTTACATTTATATGCATAGATCAAAAGAACGGAGTAAGGATCGTGAAAGGGAGCCAAGTAGGGACCGTGAACGTGGTGAGAGCCATGAAAGAGGGCGAGACTATGATCGTAGGAGTAGGGATCGTGATAGGCACCATGATCGAGACCGTGGATATGATCGAGACCGAGACAGAGATTCAGACCGTTCCCGCCACTACGATTCAAGAAGTCGTCGGAGGTCTCGATCTCGAGAGCGTTCTAGAGATTATGATCGTCATAGGTACATGCTTCTTTGACTACCTCCTTACTTCCTTTTTTTATACTGGGTACTTTTTCTAAAGCATGATGTAGATATGCTATATGGAAAACAAGTGAATAGTCGTTTCAATATGGTTCCAGGATCAGTAGGGCCTTCTAAGTTGTCGTTCCTAAAGCGCTCCTTGTGGAATCTAAATACAGAGTTGATTTCACTGGGACTTATTTAATTTTAGAGAGAAAAATGATTGATTTCAAGTTTCAATAAAAAAAATTGAATGGATTTTAACCAAAACACAGATTCTTATACATGTATATGTAATGTTTCTTATACATATGTAGTAACTGATTTTCACACCGGAGGTTGAAAGTTATTTCTCTAACCTGTGTTGCTGTTTTGCCAGGCGTCATGATCGGTACTAGCAGCTGCCAATAATCTTATGGATGTTTAAAGATGTCTAGTCTAGGTGGGCGTTGAACCTCGTCTTGGACAAATTTTTTTTGAGTCATTTTATTGAGACTACTTATCCAACGATGGATGTAACTTGAGCTTAGGTGTTGCTAAATTGTGGTTTGATGTTTGCCCTGCAGTAATTACTAAATCCAATTTGTAATCCGCCTACATGTGGAGCAGTTCTGCATTTGTGCTTAACTGAGCATAAAAAAATTTGTGCACTCTGTTTAATTCTATGTTTGGAAAACTAAAGAATCTACCCGGCCGGCAACTTGAAACTCCGATTCTTTGTACATGTTTGGAAAATTGTGAAATCACGGTATGAATGCATAGTGAAGTGGAAGCTTCAATTCATCGTATCATCACATGTTTGATCAAATTCATGGCAATGCCAAACGAAACAAATACTTAACATTGACAAGTCACATTGAAAAAAAGAACATTGATCAAGTCGGAAGGAACCTGTATCCAAAGTCACTAAAGGGTACTACAAAATAGTTTCTAACTAATCGTTGCTAGCCAAGCACACTGTTAGTTGATACAGAGGTGATAAAGCTAACAATATATTGTCCGTTAAATATATTCAATGAACACTCCCATAGAGTGGTTATTACTATTTTAAATAAATTTATATCATATTTTATGAAAATTACAATTAGCTAAAAACAAAAGTGTTTTTTTTAATCCCATTTGGTAAAAAGAAATAAAATTTTAGTAATTCAAAGTTTGATTGGAATTAAATAGAATCTGATTGAGAATTGTTTCAGGCAGAATTTGAGTTCTCTCAAGCAATTTATCATAAATAAAAATGTTTCGAAATACACATGTAGCTAAAAATGACACTTAATAACTATATGTCATAATAATTTGATGCTCCCCTCCCCCTAGTAAAAATGAGTTACTTACACAATTCAAAATCTTTCTCCTCTTTCCCATCTACCTTCAATTATGGGTGTTCAATTCTATATACAAATCAATTAATTTAATTTAGGTTGAGTTGAGCTCTCAACTATTGAATTTTGCATCAAACTAATTCGATTAAAAATGAATTGAATTGAGATAGGTTCATGAGTCAATTAAAAAATATTTTTTATTCTAAAAAATTAAATTAATTAAATTAATAATAAATTTTCAAAACTCGAAACATTGCAACAAGTTGAATCTCCAAACTATTTTGCATGTGTAAATATATCGATTATGTAAATAGACATTTATAATCTTTTTTTTAAGGCTATATGTATGTTTAAATTGTTGTTGAGAAAATAAAAAAATATAAACTATTCATAGACATATTATTACAGCATTTGATAGAAGTCTTCAATTAAACTATTTGTCTATTAAAATGAAATAAAAATTTATGTATTTTTTTTTTAAATTTTATATGTGATCCACAAAATTAAATTAAAAGAGATCTAAATTTTGAGTCTAGTATGAATTTCAACTATTACGGAGTGTATTTAGAAGTGTTTTATTATCACTTTTCCATTTGAAATACATTGTATACATTATAAAAGTCATTCGATTTTAACAATAAAAGTATAAAATATATTGTGAGACACATTTATGACAAAAATTCCAAACATAAATCATGTTGTAGCAAACTCATTTTAATTAAAAATAACTTTGCAAACTTTATTAAAACATAGTCTTACAATTCATGCCAACCTTCCAACATGTAAACCCTCATTCCACCCATTCTTCTTCATTCCCCTTAAACAAGATTGCGTGGATATTTGATATTACCATAGATTTGTCACAATAACATTGAGTCACCATTTATAATTCCGGCCTCCACCACCCAAATTTTAGAACTCCATTCTCATTTCAAACATTATATAGCAAATTACACATGAAAATATATATCATACAACAAGTAGATTGAAGATTTGTCATCTGCCTCCAAACAATTATACATGAAAATAAAATAAAAAATGAGGATACATTGAAGGGTGGGAACATTGTGACTAAAAATGAAAAAACAGAAAAGCATAATTAATTGTATTAATCCATCCATTTAAGTAACTAAAAGTAACAACAAATAAAACACAAGTTTATGTGCTACATTACAATCATATCATAAAGAAATAAAATTCAGATTTGTCTTGCTGCAGCATCAGCAACAAAAGGCAAATAAGGAGTACGACCCAAAAGGCAAGACAAGACGCTGTAGAGAAAGCAAAGAATACTGAAAATGAAAACCGCATTATGGGCCCAAATCATGACCCGAAAAGCCAACCCATACCGACCCGGAGAAAATATCCTCTGAAACAGAAGCGGAAGAACAAGAAGCACGTCGAGTGTAAGTGCTTGCATAGCATTGAATCTAACGTATTGAGAGAAAATAGGGTTTCTAACAATTCCCAAATAGAGTGCGAAGAAGGCGATGAAGGAAGCGTAAGGGAGGGATCTATAAAAGGAGAGGAAAGGGATAATTGGATCAAAGAGGAGTGCGAATTTAGGGTATTGAGTGAGAATGCTGTGACCGTATTGAAGGGAATTGAAGAATGGGAGTGTGTATGCGGCGATTGAGATTAAACGCGCTGGTGCAGCGGGTGAGGTTATCTGGGCTTTAGCACCGCCGTTTTTTAGGGTGAGTTTGTATGGTGGTGGTGTCAAAGGTGAAAATGAAATTGAAATTGGTTTGGGTTTAAGGGTCAGGGTTGAAGATTTCTTGTGGGTGTAGGTGTGGTTGAATATGCAGGGACGGAGAAGAGCAAGGGATGCCATTTTTTTCAAATTCGCTTCTTGGTAACTGCTGCTGCAACTCTGCAACTGTTGTTTCTCTTCTCTCTCGACGTGCTTCTGCTAAGTGCTTAAAATTTGATTTTTTTAGGGCTTTCTGCGTTCATCTTTTTTTCTGTTGGGCTGGGCTGGAAATACGTGGACTCATCTATTAATAAATAATAAATTTTAATACAATGATATTATTTACTTATAAATTATTTTAATGTTAAATAAATTTTTTATTTCTACAAAATGTTGATTTTTGTAAATGATAATCAATAAAAGTCTTTATAAAATTAAAATTAAAATAGATAAATAAGTATTTTTTTTTAAATTAAATTTAAAATATCATAATTTTATAGAATTAAAGACATTTAATTATTTTAAAATTACACGCATAAAATATGATAGATGATTCAATGTACGCAAATGACATGTATAATTATTTTTATGATTTGGTCAAACATAAAAATTCAAAACTATTTTAGTTGAGCCATT
>JBBPBT010000151.1:12365425-12393055 GCA_037974875.1 Cicer bijugum | reverse complement strand
TGATAGAAAATCTTAATGATTTTATTCATTGTTTATTTTCTATTGTGATACTTATTTGGATTTACCATATTTAAATATTAAACTTAAATTAACAAATAGAATTCATGGTGTATGTATTAGTTATAATATAACTATGAAGAAATAGTGTATTTAATTGAAATAAAATGAATTCTTATTTGTTAAGAAGTAGATGACTTACATGTTTGGATCCACCTTCTGATATTTGATTATTAATTATTATAAAATTTTATGATCATGCTTTGTTAACTTATGGTAGTATATATTTAATGCACTCAATGTTTTATATCTTGAATATAGATATATTGAAAAGATAATCAGAAGTTTAAATTGAGATGCATATTAAATATGGTAAAAGGTAGAATGACATAAAATTTTGTGTTTGTGATAATTGAAATGTTTATAAATTGTATGTGATACAATATGAAGAGATTAAATAAAAAAAAAGTCATGGTTTGGTGATAATTGGTCAACACTATCAAAAATATAAAAGGTAATCGGATGCTTGACTTGTAACAGACCTGATATAACATATATTGTTTGAAGATTAAGTCGGTATACAAGCAATCTATGTAAAGAACGTTGACATGCTACTAATAAAGTATTAAAATATTTGAAGGGAGAAATTAACTATAGTTTAATCTATAGTGGATATCATTTACACTTGGAAGGATATATAGATGTCAGTTGAATAAATCATGTTGTGGATCAAGCTTCCACAAGTGGATGGACCTTCAGCCTTGGTGGATGTGCAGTTTCTTGGAGTTTAAAAAAAAAAACTTGCATTATCGACACCACCATGGCTGCAAAATTTATTGTTCTAGTTGCAGGTAGTAAAGAGGCTGAATGGTTAAGAATTTGTTGTATGAGATACCAATTTGGCCAAAGTCAATGACACAAATATCCATACATTGTGATAGTCAATACACACTATCAAAAGCATATAACCAAGAATATAATAGAAAATCAATACATATTGGTTTAATGCATAGCTATGTAAATGATTTAATGGAGTGATATCCATAGTATTTGTAAAAATTGAAAAGTATCTTGTAGATCCTTTGACGAAAGGTCTGACAAAGGACATGATGTTGAAAACATCATTAGGGATGTGATTCAAGCTCATATCTAGATAATCACCAATGGTGGAAACGTCAACTCACACTTGAGTAGCATCAAGTCTTGAGTTCAATGATGAAAGTACACTATTAGAGTGATTGAAGTACTTGACAATAGATATATCCCAAAGGATAAAAGTATTTGGACCATAAAATAAAAATGGTAGGATGAGGTCTCATCTTAATGGACATATAGCATGTATTTGCTGGAAGGTATAATTATGGGTGCATTCCTGATATAGTCCACCTATATGAGAATGAAGTGGGGCCGCTTCATAGAGTTCAAGAGCTTGGCTCTTAAATTCTCATGAAAAAGATATGAGACACAAGGCCTTATCAAATGTGTCATTTTTATAATTTGATCAATGGTGCCGAGATTTCATGTGTAAGTTATGCACACTTGTTCTAATGAATGGTTGGTTCAAAGCTTGTCTACCAATCTATTTGAGGATGAGTAAAAACATAATTTACTAAGTAATGGTTCAAATCGTAAGATACCTTTATCTGAAACCATGAAATTTCCAGAATAACGGACTTAGATATATTTTGAAAATGGTGGGGGATTGTTAGGGAAATTTCCAAAATATATTTGGATTTTTCTAATAGCTATATTAATGTAGCAAAATTAAATAATTGAATGTATCACTTGGTCAAGTGGTTGCAATGATTGGTTTTAATTCAAACCAATGCATCTATTAAGTTATCAAAAGTTGCAATCTTTCACCAATTGGTATGAGTTGAAGAGTTATTTTCTTTCACCAATTGGTATGAGTTGAAGAGTTGTTTTCTTTCACCAATTGGTATGAGTATCTCTATAAATAGAGATATTTTAGAGCTAGAAATAATAGAAGAAAACACAAGACAAAACAACACAAATTCATGTTACATAAGTCAAAATATTTCTGAGTCATTTCTTCTTTTCTCTAGTGTACGAGAGTAAACGAAGAAACTTTATTCTGTAAAACACCGTTGATCGATATGCTTGATGTGAATGTGCAATTCACTTCAAGGATTCCAAAGTATCCTGAAGGGGATTCGCCGGTTAACCCATTTGCATCCAATATATATAGATTGGTGGGGGCGAATCGAACCTAAAGTTTAGTGTGATACACACGCTTTGGAATTTATTTGTGCAACTTTCATCATCATCGAGTTCATCATCTTCTTGTTCATAATTTGCAGCATACCCCCAACAAAAGATCCAACAGATATTAATGCCACTCAAAAACTAGTGACACAAAAAAAAGAAGGAAAAAGTGGTTCGGAAGTCCATCAAACATAAGGGGAAAAAGAGATAAAGTTAAATTTTTTTATTCAACTTTGGTGTATTTTTCACAAGAGTTTAACACTATTTATACAATAATGAAAACAAATCCATATATATTAAATATCCAATATAATACTTTAATATTTATAGAGTTGAAAATTATTCAATATAAATATAAATGAGAGGGATATGAAATTTTAAATTCATATACTACTATATTTTATGATTCAATAGATTTTCCTGATTTGGAGGAGGAAATGATAGTTGGAGGAGGAAGTGATAGTCTATTGACCTCCTTGAATACAGAGAATAATATGTCTTGTATTGTCTGCTTAATGAAAAATATGACATGGTTTGATGGCAACAATTTGGAAGGTGATGTCTTTGTAGAGGATACAAAACCGTCTACTGAGCCTAAAGCCATTCATATTTCATGGTATGTTTGTTGTTTGAAAAGTCAACCTTTGACGTGATTAACCACTTGAAGTGATTATACATCAGACACCACGTCAATGACAAATTGTTCAACCAAGTCTTTGTTAACGGATGACTTTACGTCTTTACTAACTCTAAATAAGTTGAGAAAGAACATAGTGAATCATCCATATGATACGTATTTTTCTGCAAGTACCGAACGAGTAAAGTCAAAGGCAAATTCTATGGTATATACATGGAGAGTTATGCAAAAACGTTAAACAAATCTCCATTTCAATTTTTTCGTCAAACATATTAATTTAGAATAAGTTCATAACTTAGTAAACACACAAGTCAACGACTCCTTCTACCAATATAAACATTTATATTATTTACTACACTCTCATTGTTTTTTTTCCACATATATCATCATATAAACATTTTTTAAAACATGCAAATAGATGACATATATTATTCTAATATAAAAATTTATATCATTATTCTATTATTTCGCTGTCTTTTTACATCCCACCATTTAATATTTTTTTTCTTCATCTTTTGTAAATCTATAATCACTATAAAATTAATAAGGTCTCCAACTAATTTTTCAACATAAATTCTTAGTAGCAATTCAATAACTTTCTCCTTAGATCTCAAATAAACTTTTACGCGAATCAGTAATTATTCTCCTAAATAGAATTTCAAATGTTTAAAATTTAAACACATTTTCAATTTTTTTCTACAATACTATGAAAAACTGTATTCTTTAATATAATTTTGTACGTTATTTGTTGTATATTGTCCACAATATATACCATCACACTATAAGTATGTTACTATATCAACCATGATAATTTTATTTATATATATATATATATGAATATATAAAAAAAAATATCAATTATTTATTACATTTTATGCTTGAATAAGTAATTAAAATTTTGATATTTGAAATATAAATATAAATATAAAAAAAATAGTATTCCCTCTTGAAAGTAGAAGAAGTAGATACATTGGATATGTGTGAGGTTTGTGGAGTTTAGGTACCCCAGTCTCATAAAACACAACATTTAAGTATAGTATACCTTTGATTTCATAGATCCAACAACATCCAAACTTGAGTTCTTTCTTTTAGTTGATTGATGGCATCCTCGCTGGCTTCCACTTCTGCTACTGTTACTGCTTCACCTCCTACCACCACCACCAAACCCCCACGCTTTTCTCATTCCTCTTTCTCTTTCCCTCTCTCTCCTAAATCCATTTCTCTCCGTTTTTTCAACAAGGTAACTACTTCTCTCTCTCTCTCTCTCCCTCAACCATTTATTTAACTCCTCAATTTAGGTATTGTCTCTTTCCATACTATAGTGTTGGAAATTATATTTATAAACTCGGATTATATTTTATGCATCCAACTTCCAAAATTAACAACACACTTTTGTTTTTTCTTTAATTTTTATTTTGATTATGTGTGCAGAGATGCCCAACTACTCATATGGTATTATGCCCCAGGGTTAAGGCCCAGTTAAACGAGGTAGTTAACACTTTCCTTTTTTATTTACACTTTACATATCTGTGTTTTCAAATATGAATTTTGCTACTCTAATCCAATAGAGTACTTTAAAGGATAATCAAAACACAAAATTAGTATCATTGATTGGAAACTTAGCACTTCAGATTGTATGTGATAGATCAAAAATACATCATTGTAATGTACTCTGTACAGTATAAGTGGTCAAAATCTATTGTCTTGATAAATATTTTTGGTATTAACCATCCGGTTTCTGGGGGAAGGGGTCGTGGGCAAGGACGTAAGTAAAGTCTGGTCAAAGATTATTCCATCTAGGGTTCGATGTCTTGTCTTGATACATATGTGCACTCACACACACCCACATGTTGGTTTGCTGATTTTTGGTCTCATCTTTTGGCTTTAACAAGGTTGCCCTTGATGGTCCTTCCAATGATGTGCCTCCTGTTAAAGCCAAATCAGGTGTGGAATCATCAACCACACCTTCAATTGAACCATCTTCTTCAGTCTCGGTAAATCAAGAATCAATCTCTCAATTTTTTACTCAAGTTGCAAGTCTTGTCAAGTAAGTAACCAGCTGCTTCAATCTTGCTACTTATTGTTGGTATTGAGTAGTAGTATATATGAAATTTTCCAACAATGTTGGAGTGGAGCAACAAAAACCTTCAGGTGTATTTTACCTACTGTAGGCTTGTTGATTCAAGAGACATTGTAGAGTTGAAGCTGAAGCAGCTAAACTGTGAAGTAACAATCAGGAAAAAAGAGGCTTTGCCTCAACCACAGTATGCTACTCAACCTGCAGTGATGTATTCCTCACCTCTGCAACCTGTTGCGCCGTCATCTACTCATGCTCCTCCTGCTCCTTCACCGTCAACTTCTCCCCCTGCTGTCAAGTCGCTTAAATCATCACGTCCACCTCTTAAAAGCCCCATGGCAGGGACATTCTACCGAAGTCCTGCACCGGGTGAACCTCCATTTGTGAAGGTAGATCTTCTGTTTAATTATGTATTTATTCTTTGTATCATGCTTTCTGGGACATATATGAAGAGATTCTTTCTTTAGGTCGGTGACAAAGTGAAGAAAGGTCAAGTCGTATGCATCGTTGAGGCAATGAAATTGATGAATGAAATAGAAGTAAGTTCAAAGATTTTATGTTCTTCTTTTTCATAGTAATTGTTGATTAAAATTTTGACTTTACATAAGATTCACTTATTATTATTGCCTATCATGGTTTTTCTTTGCATTATTTAAATGCTGAATTTTGTGATAAATATTATAATTAGTAAATGACACAAAGTATATGCACTTCATTTTGCAATGCAAATTTTAAATTATCAATTACCGGTTAGCCATGGATAATGCAGTGAAATGTAATATGTGAGGTTATCAGAATGCATTTTGACAGTTTGACCTCCTTATCAAGTAAATTGAGTCAAATGTGCTGTAGAATGGTCATTGAATTTTGATTATGAATTTCTGTTCTCAATTTCTCTCTTCAAGCATGTTTTCAAATCTTACTGTGTTAGTATATTAGGCGGGTCATCTAGCATGAAATGCTTAATGACTACTAGGAATGTGTAAGGTAGACAGTTAGGGACTATCAACTCTGCAAGTAATGTTTAGATCGAAGAATAACAACATTTGGAATGAGAGAAGAGGTATAAAGGAGGTTAAGGTATTCTCCTTAGATAAAACAATGACTGAAACTAAAGGGAGACAAAGAAAGCATAAATACATGAGAAATGCTACACACTCCTTGTTACTCATTATTGTTGAGTAAAGTCCTGTACTGGCCTCACAAATAAAGATTGGACCCAGGCTACGGAGTCCCCATGAATTTCACCTGCTAAAAAAAGAGTTTTGAAAAGAGGGTGTTGGTAGCATTCATCTTAATGCAAAAATGTTTACAACTCCTTTGTTTAATTAACAAAGAAAAGCTTGAAAGAACAATGTGGAGAGCACTAGGGTGAAGCCGTGAAACAAGGCCTATGATTCTGTAGGACATCAGTGCATTATGAGTATACCAAAACTGATTCAGAAACATCCATCAAGATTTTTGCCACACACTGGTCTTCCTGGTGTGGCTCACTCTATTTTGTTTTTCCAAATATTTGGTTTTTCAGAGACCCCGTCTCCAAGCGGCATCTATTGATCTATGTCATTTATCCATGAGCCAACCAGTAGTTGGTATAAGGCTTGGCTGTTGTTTGTTGTTCGTCATACCTGGTAGAGTATTCTGAATTTCTCTGCATGAACATCCAAATAAATCACTTATTTCTGATGTTCCGAGAAATGTAGCTCATAAACTTTAGTACATTTTAGTCTCTCTCTCTGAATGAGAAGTTTAGCACTGTTAGTGCTCCCTTGTTATTGAGCAATGATTTGAAGTGGCTTTTCTTGTCAGTAAGTGCCTTAAATGCAACATACAAGTTGCTTTCTGATGCTTTCACCATCCACACTACATCACTCATTTTGTTTTGTTAGTATTTTAGGATTGTGTTGGCCTTCAAAATATCTAGGATTTGAAATTTACTATATGGTCTTATATTCCTCTATTTTGACAGTCAAACCATGATTAAATTGATGCCTTTTATCATGAAATAGTAACTTAATGAAAAAGTGTGTGTGTGACGTCCGAGTAGTCAAATATTGGAAAAGTTTGAATGCAACACATAAATGAGGAAAGATGAGTTATATAAGTTGTGATCTATTGATCTGGGATTTTTGTTCTTTTGGTTTTCTTTTTCAGCAGATTTTGTTCCTCCTCTCTTTAATAGTTCCTTCCTGCAGTAGTCCTTGATATTTCATAATATGTGAATAGGTTTGTTTCTTTGTTAGTATTTAAATAAGGATTCAGAGTTGTTTGAAAGTTCCATATAGTTTCACGTGTTTATGAACATGTGCTTAGTTTTTTTGTTTAGGTACTTGTTCTTCACATATGTATAAAGAATTTGGAAATTGTAACAATGAAGTTCATTCAAGCAGAATAGATAAAGCAAAGAATCATGCTAATAGTTGTAATCTTATTTCATTCATAAGAAGGAAATAGCTTGTGTTAACCTAGCGATGAAATCTTGAACTTAAGGTAGCACTGACTCTACTACTAAATAACTAAAATCTATTGGCCAAATTGCATTTATTATTTTAGTTCAGAAGGGCTACACTTCACAATTTTTATGGAGAGAGATAAGTATAAAAAACTTATTGAGTTATCTTAGGATGGATTATAGTTAGAATCTCCATACAATAAACCATGCACTATAAATATGCTTAGATTTGATTCCGAGCATGCTTGTTGTAACTACAAAATGCAAATAAAATAGTCATCAAATTATGTGCTAGTTGTAGCAAGTTTTATTTTGATGATCCTGTGTCATCTCAGACTATAAATTTGTGTACTATACAGGCTGATCAGTCAGGAACTATAGTTGAAATCGTCGCGGCAGATGCTAAGCCCGTAAGCGTTGACACTGTGAGTATATTCCGGACCGTGTTGACTAGTACTACTCACAAGTAAAACTAACTTCATTGTCATTAGAGGTTTGATTCATTTTATTCCCATGCAGCCACTATTTGTGATCGAACCGTAGAGCCGACAGAGTATTTCAAGTAGATGGATGATAATCTGCAGGTCTTGGTAGTTGAGAAGTGTGAGGCGCATCAACTCGGTTGAGGAAGTGTAGGAAGATTTTGTTTTGAATTGGGATGGTACAGTTGAGAAAAATTACTCACTTATATGAATTTGAGAACCTTCCTCTTCTTTTTAACTTCTAGATGGTTGGACTATGTTTTGGTGAACTTTTCTTTTTGGTTTCAACTTTCAGTTAAGTTTATGTGTGTGATATTTATTTCAAGTCTTCTGTTTTTCCTTTTTTTAAGGATAGGTGAGCATTTGATCCTGATTTTAGTTGGTAACATCATTTATTTCAAATTTTAGGTGTTAAATTGGAGAGTATTAGCCTCAATCAAATTATCTTTACATATGTAAGAGATGGTACAATTGAAGTGTGAGTATTTGAAAAATGTGTTCAAGCTAGTAGTAATTATCATTTATTTCTGATTTTTTATTTTTCTCCTCCTCACTACTGTGGCGTGTACTGTAAGTTCTTATTAGGATCTGATTTATTCAAACAAAACAGGGAAGGGGGAGGATTAGGATATATTTTAATGGAGGAAAAAGGTTAATTTATAATTTAAGCCCTTATAAGTTACTTAGTGTGACATTAAATGAAAGAATATTTTAGTCAATGCCTTAATAATTTTATGAAGCATTCTCTATTTGGGTGGAGATGTTTGGAGGGGAGGGAATATTTTTTTTTAAAATGTGTTTGATTCAAATTATAAAGTGGAAGGGAGGGGATGGAAAATCCTCTCCTAAGTGGTATTTGGTCTCCCATCATTTTAGGTGGATTTAAAGGGAAGATGTTTCTTATAACTAAAAAAATTATTTAAATTTTCTCCTCTTAATAGTTCTTCTACTTTTTCATTTAAATCCGTTCTCTTACATCTGCTAAACCAAACAAACTATTATATCTCTATTTTCGTAAATTAAAATTGTCTTCAGAGAGATTTTTATTTTACTCTTATTATTTATTTATTAGGTTTTACTCCCTCTTATATTTAGCTTATTTGTTTGGTTATAAAATATAAAAAAATTTAGAAGGATTAAAATTGTGAATTTAAAAAGGAAAGTAAACTACAAATGTATTTTAAAACTTAATTTTGTTACCAATTTAGGTTTTAGCGGCATCAATAAAACTCATTAAATTATAGTCATTGGTATACTTTGCACTTATTGATCACATGGGTGGGTGCCAAGAAGATATATGAATTTTGTGTTCTCTTTTATTTAGTTAAGAAGTTAATTTAGCTTATTGTTAGGTTGTAGTTTATTTTGATATGCTACTTACAAAAGCTTATAATTTTTATATGTTATTCGATATCATTTATATTTATTGCAACTAACTTTACGAAATACTTTAGTTTTATTCGATTAGATTCTAGGTTATAAACTATTTTAGCTTGTGTGAAATAAAATCCTTTTAGTTTAATTTAAAATATATGAATCGAATTGTTTTCCTAGCTACCCTTTAAAATTGTATTTCAATTTTATAGTTATCCAATTAGATCTAATGGTAGTGTCACTTTGTTACAGTACTCCCTAAAATATCTTAACAAATATATACAGATGAGAGATTTGGAAATAATCTCAATTTATTAAATGGGTTGTATAAAACATCTCTTTTAATATGAGGTTATATCTATGTATCACATTAAAAATTATTTAAAACTTGGAAAAATTTAAAAGTTAAATATCAATATGTCCATCTGTCTATTTTTATCAAAAAGTAATTTAATTGATGAAAAGGGATAAAATTATAAATTAAATAACTTAATAAATTGGAAGATAAAAAAGTAATACCAAAACGTCCATTTTCTCAAAAACAATAATTTAATTGAGGAAAAGGGATAAAATCATAAATAAAATAACATAAAAAATTAGAAGATACAAAAGTTAAGCCACACGTATATTTTTTGTTTTTTAATACCAAATTGCCACATATTGAAAAAATAATCCCAGAATGTCTTATTTTTTAGCTCTAGTTGCTCGTCGCAAGATGGGGATGCGGCCTCCTATAGAAGAAAATGTCCAAATTTAATTGATGGTCGCATCTTGGGGATGCGACCTCCTACTTGCCATATTTCATTTTTTTTTTTTTCCCATTTTACCCTTATGTATATTACATATATTATATATATTTATTATTACATATTTTAAAATTAATAACATTAAATTAATTAATAAAAATAATAAAAATAAATAATTTATTAATATTATATAATTGTTACTAATTATAATAATAAATAGAATAATAATAATCTATCTGCATGATATTTATTATTATAATTAGTAATAATTATATAATATTAATAAATTAATGTATTTTTATTTTTATTTTATTAATAAAATTTTCTTCTATAGGAGGTCGTATCTCTAAGTTGCGACTAAAAAGTAAGACATTCTAATATTATTTTTTCAATGTGTGACAATTTAATATTAAAAAAAAGAAAAAAGGATATAAGTGTCTAACACCCTAACTTTGTATAATTTTATATAATGGTATAGATAAGATATTTTTAAGAAATTAGTTATTTAATTAAATTAAAAATGATAAAATTATAAAAAATAATTTAAATGAAACTTAAAATTAGAAGAAAAAAAGTCAGAACAAAATTTAGTAGTCTTTTTTATACATAAGTATATAATTCAGTTTTACTTAGATTAAATGATTAAATAATTTATCAAACATATATTAACTTATTACCAATATTTTCAGCAAATTAGGAAAGGGAAAGGAGAGAATTTCCAACTCTCCAAAATCTTCGGTTTTTCCTCTCTCTCTCTCTCTCTCTCTGTAGTCCCAATCATCTTCATCAATGGCTATGACAAGTAGGGTTTCGATTTTCCCATCAAATCTTCATCTTCTTCTTCTTCTTGTAACCGCTTCATGGCTATTTTCGTTTGTAAATGCATCAAATTCAACAACGATATACGATGAGTTAAAAGCAAAGGGTCTTCCCGTAGGGCTTTTACCAAAAGGAATAACAAAGTATGAGATCAATGATAGCAGTGGTGAATTCGAGGTTTGGATGGAAGAACCGTGTAATGCAAAGTTCGAAAACGAGGTTCACTATGATCCAAACATTAAAGGTACCCTTGGTTATGGTCGGATCGGGGAATTATCTGGTATGTCTGCTCAGGAACTCTTCTTATGGTTCCCTGTTAAAGGCATTCGTGTTGATCTACCTAGCTCTGGTCTTATTCACTTTGATGTTGGTGTTGCTGATAAACAATTCTCTTTGTCTCTCTTTGAAGACCCTCCCGATTGTAACCCCCAGGTTTCTTTTTTGCCATCAATCTATTCATTTTTTATTTTTTCTCTTTTGGGTATTTGAAATTCTTGTTTTTTGTAGTTGGGTGTATGAAACTTAATTATTTTGTTATTTGGGTATCTTAAAGTTGTGATTTTTTTTGTTGGGTATATGATATTCATGATTTTTGTTATTTGGGCATCTTAAAGTTGTGATTTTCATGGTTGGGTATCTGAAATTTATGATTTTATTTTGTTGCCAAAAATGTACCATCTGTTATATTAGTCCATGCTGTGATATGAATGATAGAAATTTAAATTGTATCTATGTAGTATTTTTTGGACACGATAGTGTTGATGTTTTGAGTGAGATTTCAAGCTATGATCTTATGTAAACAAGTCATGTGCTTTTTCAGTTGTCAGCAGCAATTTTTTTGGTAAGTAAACGGAGTGGTAAACACAACTGGAAAATCACACACAACTGATTTTGGGTGAAGATGTCAAACCTAACAGTATTGTATTTCAGTTGAGCTAGACCTTACGATCTAAATTCTAGTGGCTTTATAACTGTGCTATTTGAATATGCATTTGGTTCATCAAATTAAGATTGTTTTTGGTTGATTGGGTTTTCACAATATGAAGACTGAAGACTAGTTTGATTTGACAAAAATGTTCTGCACATTCAAGCCATTAGGCCTAATTTTTTTTTATCATCATATAGTTACAAACATGACCAATTTTATTGCTTTCAACTATTGAAATTCATGTTTTTTTTTTAATTATTTGGGTGTTTGAAATTTTTGATTAATTTGGTGTTGGATTTGTTCAGGTTAAAAATGCTGGAAGTGATGATATACTGAGGGCTGTTTGGTAGAAGATAAGCATGCTGTTGCATTTCAGAATTATAGATCAAATAGATCAATCAGCCTAGCTGTGCCTGTGGTTGGTCTTGTGATATTGTTTCTGTACAGTCACAGTCTTTTTCTTTTATCTGCTTGGATTGGAATCAATCGCCTCTGTCAGGGGACAAAGGATGACAATTTTGGTGGTCAGCAACAATGGCCTATGGTTTTGGCAAAATCTGTGCTATAGTAAGGGATGTTGGATTTGGTTGGTTTTGCTAATAATGTTCTATATTATACTAAGGTTTTTGTTATTTGTATTTTGGTATTGTCATTTTTGCACACAAGTTTTTATGGCTTGTTTTGTGTTTGACTCAACTATATTAATAAAATATAGCATAATTTGTTGGTGGTTCTTGTATTGTAACTAATTTTGATTCCTTATGCCTACAATTATATTGTGAGTACCCTTTGTCTGTTTTGTCTAGTAAATTTCTGGTTAAATTCATACTTTCAATGAGGCAATTTTCTCCAATAATTTGTATTTGTATACTCTGTTGAAACTTGTTTGTTGTTCCACGAGGTATTCTAAATTCTGCATTATGTTCTGTCAGGGTTCAACACAGGACAAAATTTTTGTGTAGAGTGAATATGGAAATTACTGTAGTTGGCAATTATATATGGATTATGGATGACAGAGGATAAAGGATTCTTTTAATGAAATTAACTATCGGTTCTGTTTTTTTTTTTTCATCACAGAATTTGAGTCTAGTATCACTCAAGTTAAAGTTGGTAGAGGTCAAATGATTTGATTTAGGTGGTTTATGCTATCCAAAAAGTAACATATATAATCTAAAATTTAAATTAAATATAACGATTAATTAAATATATATATATATATATTATTTTAGATGGAATATACTACTATTCCTAAAACCTTATTGGTAATGATTTGAAATTTTTTTAGTGGATACGTTAAACCTTGCTTCAAATGAATCTACGCTGGTCTGTTCCATTTTGTATTTAAGTTTTAGAAGTGTTTGGTAAATGGATATTTTGAGTTCACAAGTGCGTGAAAAGAAATGCAACATTCTCTCAGGTTGGTTTTGACAAAAAGTTTCCAATTTGGTTTATCTAAATCTAAATACACTAATAAATGATGGACTTGTGGTGGCCATTAATTGTGACATTACTACACGCGTAATCCAACCGTAATCAATTTTAGGTGAATTTCTTGTCATTCATGATTTTTTTTTTCCCTCTTAGCTCAAATAATCAAATCTATGCTTAATATCTTTTTGGCCAAATTCATGAACTGTATTGATGGTAGATATTTGTAAAATGCGTAATGATAAGACACTGAACATTCATTGGACGGCATTGGCATGGCTTGTGGGACCTTCAAATATTGCATGGTAGTGATAATAATGTTGTGGAGAGAAAAAAAAAAGATATCGTAGAAATGGAAGTATGGAACACATGTTACAAACTTTATCGTTTTATTTTTAAATTAAAAGATGAGCAATTTCTTTATTTTATTTTTTTTATTTTTAATGTAACCAGAAGGATACTAGTTAGTAGCTGCTTCTTGATATTGGATGCCAGATATCACTGATAAATTAATGCTACTTGGTTATTATATTTCTAATTTAAAAGAAAAGTATTGAAACTTTGAGTTGATGAGTGTTTCTACTTTCTAGCCTCCACTAGCAATTTTATTTATTTATTTATTTCCACTAATAATAAATTATTCATTTTATTGAGTATGTTTATTCAACTTAAAATGTAAAAATAGTTACTAGATATAAATCTGTGATAACTACTAGATATAAATCTGTGCAATCTACGGGTTAAATTAATGAGACTTTATATTCACTCCTAAGATAATTAAGATGGTATCAAGATTGTATTAAGATGGTATTAATGAGACTTTATATTCACTCCTAAGATAACTAGGATGGTATAATAATAATTATTTTTTTATAATTAAGAATAAAGCTTTATGAACTCAATGATATATTAAGTAAAAAAAAAACCTCATACACATTATTTATTTTTCCAAAAACTTCTTCATTATATATAATTTATAAAAATATTTAATTCATATATACCGTTGTAAAGAGATTTTACATTGTTAATCAATTATAACCGTTAAATCATTAATAATGTTTGATTTTTGTCATAACTACTTAATACGTGTTTGACATTATGTTAAAGTTGTCAAAATTACAGTAAGTCACCGTGATTTTCAAAAACTACAAAATATAACTTTTGTAAAATCAAAGTGACTTACAATAATACCAAAAATCAATCATTCACATGATTAGTCATGACTTGTCGACTGCAAAATTTATTTTACTCAAGAACACGAAGATTAAAGTTTTAATGAAATTTAATAATAACTGCATTTTGATTACTGACCAAAAACTAATATAATGACAATTATTATTGACCCACATGACAAAAATAAAAAGAACCAATGAATTTACGAAAGTTATGAAAATTGATAGTTATTGGAAATAAATAAATTAAACAGATTCTTCCAAATAGTACCAATGTTAAGAATTTGCTTATATGGCTGAAATAGAGAGGATTTCAGAAGTTGAGATGATAATTCTATATATATATATATATATATATATATAAAAGAACGTAAATAGATAAAATAGATAGTGATAATAGATTTGAGATACCTATTTTTATTATTTAAAAGCCTGAGTGAATAAAAATCAGGACTAATTGAATTTTGAACTAAAAAATATTTCTACAGATATGTTCCTAATGTATAATGAGCCAACAACATCGTTACACGCGGTTAAAAACATCTCTCTGTAATTCAAGGCCATGCCATAAATGATTTCTATGGAAAAGGATACTCATTCCGACCATATCAAACAAACACATCAAATATCTCAAATGATTGATGTCTATTTTGCCTGTGAGAAGGTGGCTTGTAGATAAACCAGTGAGCCTGCATCTAACAATTTAAATATGCTAGTTTGCCACCCTGTCCATGATAAAGAATTGAAGCGTTCATGAAGCACAATCATGTTTCAGTGTATGGGGAGTTTTTTAAAGGGCTCTGATATTATATGTTGTCAGATTAATAGAAAGAGAACTCGACGAACTTCTCCCTTTCTCCTTAGTTAACAAACTACTTTACTGTGTTGTAACACTCTTGGCAAGATTACGAGGCTGGTCGACATTAAATCCCCTCAGTACAGTTAGATGATATGCCAATAACTGCATCAGAAAGAAATATTATGTTGAATTTATATTACATACAAATCTTCTTTTAAAGAATACAAAAGAAGAAGCTAGCCGATTATTTTAGGTGACAAGAAAATAGAACTGCAAAATTTGCATATAATCTTGACACTGATATATTTATATTCAAAATGAGAAAATACCATGAAGCTCATGGAATAATAATGAATAGAAAATCACTGTCCAGTGTCACCACATTACATGTTTGATTTCCCGGTGAGTTGGGCAAAATCATGGTAGCTCACCATGATTTTGATAATCTCATCGTGAAACCAAACATGCATTTGGAATATTTCTATATAAAGATAGACAAATAATTTTTTATGCTAATATTGAAACATTATCACTTTGTTATGTGAACTACCTATGTTTTATAGATAAAATAAAGCAGGGAAATAGGTTATAAACATACCTGTAATGGAACTACATTAATTACAGGTTGAAGACAGTCCACAACCTGTGGAACTTCAATTGCCCTACAAGATTCACCAGGGCATACAGAAGCAGCATCCCCTTTTGAACACATAACTATCAGGCGACCCCTGCGGGCATGAAGTTGCTGAATCACAGACTGCTGTTTGCTGCCAAATGTAAAAGTTGTCAATGTGAAACTCCTAATTCAGATCATTAAGCTACTCAACACTCAATACAACCAACCTGAAGCAAGCATCATGTGTAGCTATAACAACAATGGGAAGATTTTCATCCACTAATGCCAAAGGACCATGCTTCATTTCACCTGCGAGTATCCCTTCACTATGCATAAGTGCCACTTCCTTTACTTTCAAAGCTCCCTCCAGAGCGGTTGCATAGTTGTATCCTCTCCCAAAGACAAGAAGAGACTGCTCAGCAATCAACAGATTTGCTAGATCCTTCATCTCTTGATCAAGCTCCAGGACCTCTCTGACTTTGTCTACAATTCAACATTTTAATTAGATTATTTCTACAACTACTACTGATCTACTTTATGTAGTATTTTCTACAGTATTTTGAAGGATTCATCATAAAAAATTAGTTTGACTTAAATGAAAGTTGTCTATAACTCCTAAAGTTCTTATTTCTTTATTGTTTTGTACAATTGACAAGCGAGATTCATCATAAAAAACTGTGTTTCTAAGCATGTCGTCAAAATTTTAACTTTTATTTTATTTCTTCTCTCGCCTATCCAACTAAACCTATATTGTTCACAAAAATCAAACATAACAATACCATTTTTGTATACATTTGGTAAAATATACTAAATTCTAGTAATCAGCTCTTATGAAATGACAATAACTTAGTTAGGATGCTCAGCCAACAGAAACTCACTTGGCAGGTCATAAAGACCATCTACAATAGCTTCTCTCCGCGCTTGATTGGAAATAGTATCACCTCCTATTGCGAGAGCCAACATGGCCATCACTACTATTTGGCTCGTGTATGCCTATAGTAGTTGTAAATGTAAGAGTGGGTCATTGGTTAAATCAATAATAGGAAAATATATTAAAAAAAAATGAAGAAAATGACATCCTTTGAATACAACATGTACCTTGGTACTTGCCACACCGATTTCCGCACCAGCATTTATATGAACACCACAATGTGTATTCCTTGCTATTGCACTACCAACAGTATTTGTTATCCCAACACATAATGCACCATTATCTAGAGCATATTGCAGTGCAAGTAAAGTATCTGCAGTTTCACCAGATTGACTAACAAAAACAGCTGTATCTTCTCTGTAAATTGGCCCCTCCCGATCCAATAAATCACTAGCAATTTCCATAGTAACAGGAACACCTATAATGCAATGTATAGAATAAAACATTATAACAAACTTTAAATATGCGAAACTTAAATAAAATTGAAGTCATACAGCACTGACCGGAAAGTTCTTCCAAGATGGGTCTAGCTGCCAAAGCAGCATTATAACTTGTGCCGCAACCAATGAAAACTATTCTTCTACTTCGCCTGATGGTTTTGAGGTGATCCTTCAGTCCACCCAACAGAACAGACTTGGATTTGCTAGATCCCCGACGTATAAGCCTCCCCCTCATAGTGGTTGTTAGAGACTCTGGTTGCTCATGAATTTCCTTCTGCATATAATGCTCATAGTGTCCTTTATTTATTTGCTCAACCTCCATCTCAAGAACTGATAATGCACGTCGCACTGAAGAAGTTCTGGAGAGAGAAGCGCCAAGTTCGCCCATGTCATTCTCATACTTCAAAATAGAAACCCCACCATCCTGAAACAACCATTTCCAAGTAAGACAAAATACGTTGTTATTTCTAATTGACGTGATTATAACTAGCACGTAGATCCATTAACCCAATGCAACATAGAGTAACCGTGGATAGAAGATATCATCTCATGTCATCATGCCAAAAAGGGAGAAGTATAAGCCGTAAGGGATAGATAAAGTAAAACAATTAGGAAATCATGAAAACAATTTTTGCAAAAATCCACCATTCTTACGGAAATATTTGTGAGGTTAAGTTACTATAAATTTCAGTGATTTGAAGTGTGCCAATAGACATAAAAACACATTAACATGCAAGCACTACTTCGAAAAAGGAAGGTTGTTGTATATGTTAGAGTATTAGAAAATATCTTATAATATCTATTATATTAGAGTATTTTGAGTTATTTCCTAAGATCAATTTATAATCATAAAGATATTTTATAATACCTCTCATCATTATTATGCTTTATTCCTGATTTAAGATTGAATCTATGTTTCTCTATAAATAGGGATTAATATTGAGTCTTTTTTAATCTAGTTAGCATAAAGCTATTATCAATAACATTCAAACCCTTATTATTTTATCTAAAATCCCATAACTTCAACAGTATCTACCTTGAGATGCACAACTTCACCATCCTCAATAACTAGCACTTTCTTGGTATGCTCAACCACAGCATTTGCATCACTGGACAAAAACAGTTCTTTGGGCTTTCCATCTTTTGATAGGAATTTGTTTTCCTCAAAGGCTGAACCATTATCCTTATTTTCTGTCAATTCCTGAAATTAGAGTACTAATTAGTTCAAACAATGTCAATCAGAAATATGCTTCATCCTCACTCAATTTACATATTAACCATGAAAAATAAATTAAAACTATAAAAGGTGGTATTGTGAAATACTCGATAGAAAGCAAAGGAGAATCGTTTAGTGATGAATAACAACGAACTATCTCAATTTCCTTTCATTTGCTTCTACCTTTTTCATTTATGCAATATGTACTGTATTCACAGCTGTTATGTTCAAAACACTTTTAATTATTCCCTGATTTTTTCCTAGGGCACACGTTACTGATAAAGAAGCATTATTACTCAAAATTATTGATAGTTTGAATCCACGGCTACCCCTCGGCATTGGCGTATAGTAGGTCAGTTGCCTTAGATAACTCAAATAAATTCCAATAGGTACTATTTCCAGTTTGTTAATGGGAAACCTTCTCGTGTGGTTTTACCTTTTTTGGATGGAGCAAAGAAGGCTCGTTTGCAGTGAGCACTGTATAAAGTGAAACCTAAGCTCCAATATATGCATTATTTAACAAAATACATCTGACTGTATACACAAACAAGAATGGTAGCATTTCAACTATATTCCTAAGAGGTATTTACGCAGTCTAACTAGAATTATCATTAATGAAGTCAAGAGAGACAGGTAAAACCAAAACAATCATTGCCAGGAAATAACCCCGAACTATCAATTTGGTAGGTAACTGATCTAAGAAACTGAATCACTAAATCACATTTAACTTACTTTAACACCTAGGAGCAGCGGGCTACCGCGCTTGCAAGCAATCAATTCATTAGGATAGTGTACACTTTTGAAAATAAGTGCATAGGCTCCTTCAAGATGCCTCATAACTTCAAGGACAACTTGACTGAAGGTAACAACAACCTGACCACCTGCATCTATTAATTGTAAACACATATGAGAAATACCAAAAGGCTTAACCCACAGTAATTCAAACTCAAAACATGCAAGCTTATCATATTATTGGGAACCAAACGGCAACATCATTGTTAAAACAAACTAAAAGAAAAAATCAGTCTAGCATTTTGGCACTAAAATTATCACTTTGTAAATCTCCACCTTCTCTCCTTCAGTCCTTCTCTTTCACAATTTATATATTACACTTCACAATTATTTCATGTAAAAAAACAAAATGTATGCATACATAACTTGATCCTATAAATTGAATGTAAACAAATTCAACAATAAAAATTACCAGCGGCTTCAGTTGCTTTGTCATAAACAAACTTGGCAAGCTTGGGAATGACTTCAGTATCAGTGTCCGATTCAAAGATGAAACCATGTCGAAGCAATGTTGCCTTCAAAACCTGAACACGCAACAAAAGAAAAACCTCAAATCCACAGACTACAGCATATTAATCTACAAGAAAAATGAAATAAGAGTTCATGCAATGTAATTCAATTGTAGAGTACTATAATACCTCATAATTAGTGATAACACCATTGTGAACAACCATGAATTCATTGGCGGGACCTGAAGTTTGGGGATGACTGTTCCTCTGTGCAGGTTCACCGTGTGTAGCCCAGCGCGTGTGCGCAATTCCAGCGTGAGTGCTGAAACATTCCTTCAAGTTCAGTTCTGTTTCACCAACCTCTGTTTCCATGCAATTCAACACACAATTGCAATGCCGAATATAAAAAATTAATAAACAAAAAGAAAAGATCAAGAAGAAGAATTAGACCTTGGTAGACGGATTTAACGAGTGACTCAATGTTTCCTTCTTGGCGAAAGACGAGAGGAGGAGATGAAGTTAAATCGGAATCGGGGGAGCATTGAGGTTTGGAAGGAGAATCGATGGCGATTCCGGCTGAATCGTAACCGCGATACTCTAACCGTCTTAAACCGTTGAAGAGAACTTGCAAGATGTAACTTCTCTCTCTTTTCACGTTGTAATTCAGATATGCAAATATTCCACACATTTTTCCCTCTTCTCTCTTCTTCGTTTCTCTCTGTTTTACTTTCGCTCTTTTCTTCTTTTAAATTTCCCAGACTCTTACACTCGTACTCAGTTTTTAATTATTAGTTCATTAATTCATTTCTTGCGCCCAATCTATTTGACTTGTTATGAGTTCTGGTGTCACCCGAGCAAATCAGAAGCTTCCACCTTGTTTTTTCCCAATTCTGCCCCCAGAGAATAAAGGAACTGATTTTGTTTTATTTCTTCCTCATTACGATATTGGGGGTACTTTCGTCATTTAACTCCGCATCAGAGGTTCTGACGTGGCGGTCTCTCGTTGGATGGATGTAGTCAAAATTCAAAACCTCGACATCCTTTGATTCTTTTTACAGGTAAATCTGGTTAGTTGGACCCTCCGCCACTATCAGTTGTTGTTGGATACTCGAACTAATTAGTATAATAATAAATAATAATATCCAAATCTCTACCTTTATTCGTTTCAATTTTTTTTATCGTTTCCATCGTTTCGGGTTACCTTTGCTCGCATCACATGGATGACAGGACAGTCATGATCATCTTCATCATAATTAATTGTTTTGCATAAACATGGCTGGTAATATAATTCGAGAGACAGAGTAGACAACTCCTTTTTGTATGCACAATCCATATTCATTTAAAGCGTGTTTGGAAAAATGATAGAAGTTCAAAACTGGGTAACACGTGAAAGACTACTAAGAGGTAATTTAAAATGAAAACTATTGTTCATTAAAATTCTAGAGCATCTAATATTTCTTGGGAAAGTCATGCATATTCTTCATATTTGGGAAAGTCATGCATATTCCTCATATTTGGAAATTCTAGAGCATCTAATATTTCATGAAATTGTAATTTTAATCCTCGTAATTTAACTAATTCATAAAATTGATGTCTCTATAATTTAACTAAAAAATAATGATATTTTAAATAATGTGCTATGTAATATGATAATGTAAAATTATTACCATGCATGAAATTGGAATAAAACGTTGTAAAAAATTTAGTTTTCAACTTTAAAATTTGTTATTTTTTAATTTAATTAACGATATATAAATAATTAATACATCTTTTTTTTAGTTCAAAAATATAAAGCAAGAATTAAAACTGTCGATTTTTGAAATAAAGAACAATTCCATAAATTAATAATAATAGAGAGATAAAAATTACGATTAAATCAAATACTGAATAATGATGAGAAATTGCAATTTCTTTCAAAGTGTATTTGTGGTATGATAAATGGCTATCTGAAAAAGATTGCATATGTTCTTATTCAATCTGTTCACACTTCTTATATCCATTTGAGGATTTGTGACATATACAATTATGGCCAAGTAGAAAAATGATAAATATATTTGTTAATTAGACTACTAATGATTTATTGATACAGAATTCACCGAATTTATTTTACAACTATCTTCACAAACCAACATTGTATTTTCAACATTTTGTCCATCACTCACGCTTTTTAGAAATATTTTTTCTGATCAAATGATTATTTGTCCAAAATGTGTTCTGCCCACTAATATTTTTATTTCATACTTTAGGGGAATGCCACACAATTTCGGCTATTTGGGATTTGCTAGGATCTTTGAGTATGCAACTACTTTAGAGGAATGGTCACTAGATTCATTTTCTCATCTACATCAAAGGTATTTCATTCGATTGAGACAACTTTTTGTACATCAGTTTGCACAATTAAAACTTAGCAATTAGATAGTACCCTCTCTCACATAGTTCTTTTGAGATTTTAGATAAATTTGTTTCTTAAGACTCTTTTTGAGAGTTTAAAAAAAAGGAGAGAAAAACTTTAAAAAGAACTTTAATAAGAGAGAGTCTTAGAAGGATTTTGTTTTTCTTCGTGATACAAAATTCCTCTAATTACTCACTTTTCTTGAGTAGTTGTGAAAGAAAAGAGATTAAAAAAATACTTATTAGCAATATTATTTTTGTTTTGAGAGTATTATAATATAAAGAGAATAAATGAATTTTAAAATTAATTCAAATACTTCCAAAGTCCTCCCCATATTAAAAGGTTTTAGTCCTCAACCTTTCCTTTACTTATTCCTTTATCTTCAAAATAGCCTCTCCCTTTCCCTCCAAACTCCCTAAAATAGGCTTACTTTAGTCTATCTCGAGTTGTTAGACATTATGAATTGGGCATTGTTTTGGCATACCATAAAACCCCCGTAGATTAGATATCCCTTGACAGCACTGACTCAATTCATATTTATTTCATACAGTTTTATCTTTTCAAAAAAACTGGTAAAAGCAATCTGAGCCAACTTTATATATAGCATATGATCATGTTCGTAACAGAAATAATTTTAAACTCTTCCCTAGGCATAGGGAATAATGAATTACATTACAACTTACAACAATAACATGATGACATTTCCTCATCTTCCACTTAGCAGCTTACAATTGCATTAAAAATACTTACAGAGGGTATCAAGCATGATCTTTTTACATACACAAGAAAATACTTATACTAGTAATATTGTTTAGCTAGACCGAACAGTGTTAATAGCAGCGACCAAATCATCATATTTAGCTCCAGTTACTTCTTTTACAACCTTGCTGTCCTTTAGAATTTTAAAAGTGGGAACCACTTTAAGTCCTAGCTCTTTTGCCAAGGGCTGCCAATAACCATTATTTACTATGTGAGTCCAAGAAAATATGGAAACCATATACTGTCTACTATTTAGTACTCTTTCTGTCTCATTATAAGTGTCATTTTAGGTAATGCACACTTCTTAAGAAAATGATAACTTATGTTGATTTCTCTAATGTGTATAGCCTAAAATACTCATTAATTAGAGTGATTGAAAGTAGTAGTAATAAAACAGTTATGTAGACTATTTATTTAAAGGATGGAGGGTGTTGTTGGAAAAAAATGAGAAATGTTCTCTTGGTGTTTGTTCTAAAATGACAAATAACTTGAGATAGAACTATTTCAAACATGACACTTTATAATGAGATGGACGAAGTACATTACATCCATACCTTGTTATCTTGGTTGCAATCAAGCTTTAGAAAAACAACATCCAAATACTTCTCAGATAATTCTTTGAATTTTGGAGCTATCACTTTGCAGGGACCACACCTGCAAAATTCATGATAAATCATATCCGATTCCAAGGTTATCCAAATATCCACTTAGCAATGTCATAAAGGATCGATCAAAATCGTAACCATAACATAACCATTCCTGCAGAACCACACCAAAAAATGAGTCTGAATGACCAAAATCAATTAACCTTTTATCAACTTTGTTTTTGTTGTAACCCAAAGAAACTGGTTTTGCTTACTTTATTGTAAACTAATGAAATGATCAGCTGATCACTATTTAGGTCATATGACATCTCAATATCACTCATGAACAATCCATTCTTATGCACATGGAGAAAGAGTGAAAAAAAAGTTACTCTTCTTCTGCAAGCTAAAGCAAGTTATCAATAATCAATAATTATATACAAGTACATGCTTAGGTCCATATACTTCATATCCCAAACAATAACACAACTTTATCCCAGGAGTAGACCATGAATTGGTCTTTGCTAAAGATATTCGGCCGTCCCAACGTTTTGCCATTCCGAGCCCATGTTTCTTAAGCATCTAGCCCTTGAAGCCTAATGCTTGGGATTATGGGCCGTCATAAAATACTTGTTATGCTCAGATCGGGCCCAAACGAGAGAATTCTAGAATGGCCGAACACGCTGAGTTACGAGCCCCTTTGCACATTACACTGTAGCCCGATTGCTCTGACCATAGTCTGAGGGTCCTGGGCAAGATAGGCCAAAAAGAGACCAAACACATAGGAGACTCAAAAAAGCCTAGCCCAGTAACTCAAAATTAACAGCTGTCTCTAGAATTCCATCCCGGAACACGTTATTATCAAAAAGTGTGATGCTAATTGTATGCCAAAGTCCAATTTGAAGTTTTCAACAGACTGGAAAGCATGAATGCTAAGTATTCCTTTTGGTATTTAGCCTACGTACAAGTACTTTAGTCATGTTACTTTATTCCCACTTTGTCAGAAATTAAGTTCCCTTACGAAGTGAATTACCTCCTCTTCTTTTTACCTCAAATGTGGGCATTCTATATTAGAGTAAGGGTTCACTTTATAACAGTTGCAATTATGATAAAATGCATGGATGTGCATAACAAATTGTAGTTTTATGTAACTCCACCTCCCTTGATTGTTTCATCAACTGTTAAAAATTCTGACCTCTCCCTCTAATAAACCCCTTAATTTAGAAACCCTCTTTTTATTAACAATAGTTAGCTATTAATTAGAGATTTGAGTTTGGTTTACATTTACAGTTCATAAGCTATTTTCACCTTATTTATCTTCATAAAGTTTTTAAGATAGTGTATCGTCATTTGATTATTTGGATTGACTGATTTGAACTTACCTACTAGCATAGACACTAGTGATACTGTTTGAGCGAAATTGTGAAAATAGCTTATGACATGTTTGTAAGTTATTTTCATTTATGAAACTGAGATAACTACACGAACACCGACATGATACTAAACACGTCGACACCAATATTAATTTAAGAAATTGAATTAATTGAATGTAATTAATGTGTTAATGCTCTATTGGTGTCAGAACACAGTTTATTTCCATAATTCTCCAAGATGGCTTATGAAAACAACTTACACAATTTAACTTTATTTTATATTTTAGCATAGAAATAGCTTATAGCATAAACACACGCTTAATTAAATTGTTTATCTAAATTGTGTCATATCTTGTCATCGATATCTTCTTCCCTTATTCTCTCTTTGATCGCAGAAACAATTTCCTCATAAGTTTTATACTGTAATCGCATGCTACTTAATTTAATTATGAAGCAAGGTAAAGTATAATTATATATTAAATCATAATATAAAAAGGAAAATGACGCGTGATGATGATATACAAGTACTAGTTAATGGTAAATTAATAATTGAATGTGTAGAATAATGAAGTAGTTATACCATTGGGTGAACATGTCGAGGACGACGGTCTTATCACCGGCGGCATTGACAATAGGCCAAAACGTATCCTTGTTAACTTCAGTGACTTGTCCCACCGTCACAGTGGGCCCCGCAGTTTCCAAGCTCGATCTTACACTCAGATTCACATTTCCACTCTTTCTCAAGCTTAAGCACCTGAGACCAACATTCTTCGGACTTAAAATATGAGAAGAAAATGAAGAAGATGAACCAATTGATAGCTTCGATGAAGAAGAACTATCGAAGAGGGTGGTGCCAACCAATTTAGGGGAGGTGCACAGATTAAGAGTCATTGCAAAACGGAGATTGAATAACTGGACTGTGAGATATGGTGGTGGTGGTGGATGTGAGGAGGAGAAGAATTACAATGCGGCGTGAAAAGACGGAGTTGACCTTGGAGTTTGTGTGTCATATTAATGTGGTCGCGAAAGTGAGGGTGGTATTGGTAAATTTAAAAGAAGTTGCAAACGTGTGAGAGAATGAAAGAGATGTGGGAAATTATGAGGTTGCCCAGTTTTGGTGAATGTTATTACCAAATTGTCCTTATCTGATATTTTTAGGGATTGTGATCATTCTTCCACATAATTGGATTGGATGCCAAAATTCTCTTCGAATATTGCCTATTTTTAATTCTCACTTTATTATTTTAATAATCTAATGGTTGATAAATGTTGTAGTCATTGTCATATAAAAATAACATTTTTATTAGATATACTCTCATATAATATAAAAATGCAGTCGTTAGTATTAATAATTAGTATTCGCTAAAAATATTAATAATTAATACTGTTAATATTTTATTATAGAGATGATTAAATTCTCAACCACCTTATTAATTTATTTTTTAACTCTATTCCACCAAATCGACCTTAAATCCTTGTATAAATATTTTCTATAATTTTGTAAAGGAAACTTGAGTTAATCATTGTAAATAAAATTTGAGTTAACTTTAGGCTAGGATTATGCCTTTGTGGCACTCTAAAAAAAACTTTTCATCCTCTTTTGTTCTATTTAATAATATTAATCAATTTATTCAAAAGTTACAAAATCTCTCCGTCTTTCTTATTTTTGTTAATTACTATCATCTTCATAATTGAATTATAAGCATTAATTATTAATTCATTTATATTAAATCGAAATAACTTTATATGTGAAAGTTGAAGACATTGATCAATAGTTGCTTTTATAAAGAAATAATAGTATAAATCAAGCAAAAAGAATATAAAACAAAAAGTGCCACTGATCAAATTAATAATATAATATATAATAATATACAATTTTTGTGTGGGAATAAAATAGGTGAAATATAATACAATTTAAATACTAGGACCAATAAAATATTGTAATTCTAAAATATAATAATAATAATAATAATATTTATTATTATAATTATTATTATTATTATTATTATTTCATAGACATTATGTAAAATATATATAAACTTTTGAACTCCTCCTATTTTCACCTCTATTAGTATTTTTTATAAAAAATAATTCTATTTGTTTTACAATTAATTTGTAGAACTTCAATTATTATTAAAACATTGTTAAGAGTTATGTATTACTCTTAATTTTTTTTTATTTATTAAAAAAGATGAATGATTACTTATTTTGATTGATCATGATTTGATCTGTTTGAAACTTTTAAATATACACTACGCCAAAAATAGCTTTTTACAGTATTTTTTTTACGCCTTTTACAGCGTTTTTTTTAAAAAAAACACGTTGTGAAATCGAGCGCGGTAAAAGATACAACATCGTTTTTAAAAAAACGCTATAAATTATATAAATATAACGCGCGACGCTTGTTATGTACATTTTATAACGCTTTTTAAATTAAGCGCTGTAAAAAACAACCCATAATTCATATATTTGGTGTACTAGCATATTCAAAAAAAAATAAAATAGGTGTATTAGTTATATGAAACAATATAATGTAATAAAATATCATATGATTATAGTCTCACGTGTATAATATAATAATATTATAGATCCTAAAAAGTGAAAACTGAATACCTTTTGTTTAAATAAAAAAATCGAATCTTAAGATAAAATAAACACTATTTAAATTTATAGTTTATTGCAACTACGGTCATGACAACTTCTTTATGAAAAAAAAAGTCAAGCCAATATGTAATTAAATTATTTTACAAAAAAAAGATATATATATATACCACAATATAAATTACCCATATCTCTTTTAATGATTCTAATTCATTCTAATTTAAATGAAAATTTGAAGAGTATCTCACTTAAAAATAGTTTTCAATTTTTTGAATAATAACAATAATAAAAACTTAATTGGTATATATTAATTTTCCTCCAATTCTCACCTTTCAAATAC
>JBBPBT010000151.1:12349796-12364383 GCA_037974875.1 Cicer bijugum | reverse complement strand
AAGTAAACGGATGATCGAAGTAATTTTCAAGGGAAACTCGGTTTTAACCTTTTTATGTCATCCAAGTCGGCTTTCATGTCAATATGTCATTGATCTTCATATTACAATCTCAATTAAAAAATGACTTTGACTTAGATATATTTTAGCCGAGATACCTCTAACTTCTTAGTATTTATTTAATTTTTTTATTCATATTATTTTCATTACTTTATTAATATATTATATTTATAAAATTATTTTCTTAGTTATTATCTCTCAAGATATTTATGGAATGTATAAGTATCGTTACATCATTTTTATTTAAAACTTTTGAAGATGGATTACTCTAATATTGTTTTTGTATACTCTCTTTCGTACATGAAATACAAATAAAAATAATCAAATCATGTATATTAAAAAACAGGTAAACTTATACATGAAATTGCGAGCGTTAAAAAATTTAGGACCCCAATTTATAAATCAATAAAAACTTCTTTTAAATTGAACTATGCTTGATAAATTGCTCTATCTATTAATAATTTCATTCAGTTGCTGATGTATTACACGTTAAATAATCATATTTAATCCATACAATTTTAATAAAATTTTGAACTTATGTTTTTTAATGATTAATAAATTGGTTCACTAAAAGTACAAAAAGTTAAATTAATAATATTTTAGAAAAACATAATTAAATAAGGAAAAAGTAGTTAATATTTAATTTGGGAGGATATATCAGCTCCAAATTTTCACGAGGTACCAAAGCTCATGACTATTTTGTAATTTTTTTTTTTACAAAAAGTGGATTGGGATGTAGAGTTGCTTTTTATTGGGGTCAGAAATAGGTAGATTTACTTTAATTAATGTTATATACGTTTCTAATACATATAATACTTTTTTTAATAATGTTTTTTTAGTAAAATACAAGAAAAGAGTGGCATAAAGCAAAAACATAATTGATTGCCAAAAATGGTGACTACTATAGATGGCTTGGTGAAGTCAATGGCGTGTATACGTTGGTTGGCGTCCTTTCAATTTAAGAAGTTAAAGAAGAAGGAGATCAGTTATTGAAAAATGGATAATATTAAAGAATGAGAAATTGAATTATAGTAAAAGTTTATAAATATATTTATAAAAGAGAGTACACTAACAATAAAATAGAATGTAGCAAATTTAATGGTCCGAATTGAATAAATTATTTTACAAGGTAAGTGGATCTTTACACTCTTAAATATTAAATTGCATAATCCAAAAATGGGGAGCATTAGTGAAAAAAAAAAGGGGAAGCATTAAGCAAAAGACATGACATGAATGCAACGGAAGGAACAAAGTGAAGAAAGCAAAGGACAAAAAAAACAACGTTGTCTAATTTCAGTGTTTTTATATTTATTTATTTTCTATTTTTTCCTAAAATAATACATTGTCGTTCGCCGTTGAAACCGCGAAATTCCCTCTCCTTTTCTCCGTCGTTCACAAAGTTCCCTCTACTCTTTTTCTCTTTGTTTTCTTTCTCTCCTTTTACTTCTTCTCCTTTCTCTCTATCTTTTCACCGACCCTTTTATTTCTTTCTCAGTGGGGTCGGCAATGGACAGAGTCTCTTCTCTTTGATTTCATTCCTTTTTATTTTGTTTTTGTTCTCTTTCTCTTTTGTTGTTTGCTTTCTATCGAAGCTACAATGGATCGTGTAAGAGGGTTGATTCTTATTATTCTTGCCTTGTTTTCTATTCAACTATGTTGCCTTGTTTCTTCTTCCAATGCCAATATGGTTTTCCATGTTCAACGAAAATTCAAAGGACCTCATGAGAGTTTAGATGCAATCAAAGCTCATGATGCTCGTAGACATGGTAGATTTTTGTCTGCTGTTGATGTTCCTCTTGGTGGCAATGGTCTTCCTTCTTCAACTGGGTTTGCTTTCTTCTCCTTTCTATTTTCTTTATTTTTTGTTTTCCATATCTTACCTCTATCGGATGTAATTCTATTTGAGGCGTGTTGGAAACTAAATGCGGCTACCTTCCAACTAAATGCAACTACCTCTTTTGGTAGATATTCAAACCGCTTCAGCTAGACTCAACTACCTCTATGATGCACCTATTTTATTTTATTCATGTTTATTATATACTAGTATTTAAATTCAATTTGAGAGAATCATAGTTTTAACTTTTAATCATTGTAACAGTCGGACAATATGATTGTTGAAATTAACAAAATTCTAAAATGATTCCAAAAGTAAAAATCTTCAACCATATTATGAGTCTTTTTGGATTGGTCAATGTGATTCTTTAAATTGTCATGAATCGAAGGGGACAGTATGATTTTTTATTTTATGGGTTATTTTGGAATTTAGTTAATTTCAGAGACCAAATTGTCTGGTTCCTATAATTTTTAAGGACTAAATTTGGTGATTCATTCGGTTAAATTCTTTATGTCTGTTTTCTGCTACAATTTATGTAGTATGGTAAAGAAGAGAAAGTGGTCATTTATCATTTATTATCATTTTAATTTGAATGCTAAATTAATGTTGTTTGCTTCATTTGGTTAGGTTGTATTATACCAAAATAGGGCTTGGCTCTCCTGCAAAAGACTTCTATGTGCAAGTTGATACAGGAAGTGATATTCTTTGGGTGAATTGTGTTGGCTGCACCGCATGTCCCAAGAAGAGTGGTCTTGGTGTATGTATTATAGATTACACTGCTTTAATTTTCATGCTTTCTGGTTGAATTATAAGAATATATATACTTTTGTTTATATTGTTTAACCATATAGTAATGTAGTTTTTGCAATATTATCATGTTACAGATGGATTTAACCCTCTATGACCCGAACGATTCCAAAACTTCAAATGTGGTTTCTTGTGATGACGATTTTTGCACTTCCACGTATGATGGTCCAATTTCTGGATGCAAGCAAGACATGTCCTGTCCATACAGCATAACTTATGGAGATGGAAGTACAACCTCTGGTTCCTATGTGAAGGATTCTCTTACATTCGACCGAGTTAATGGTAATCTACATACTGTACCAGAAAATGGCAGTGTGGTTTTTGGGTGAGCATGATTTCTATTACTTTACATCACACTCACAAATACACGTAGATACGTGATAGATGACTTTATGAATAATTTAACATTTGAATCATCTACATATCCCAACCTTAAAAGACCAGGGCTAATGTCAACTGTTACAAGCTCATTGCCACATTTATAGTCAAATGTTGCAGGACTCGGTAGAATCTGCAGTCAATGTTATGGAGTTTGATAAGTTCTTATTTGTCCTTTTCGTGGGAGAGTTTTCTTGGTTGTAAACTGTAATTTCTTCCTCCATTAAATGCTTTGTCGTATGTGGATACTTTCCATTATAATCATTTGTATGTTTCTACTAGATTATTTTTTTTGGGTATCTTGAGTAGTTTCTTTAAATGTAATGATTGGTTTTTTCAGTTGAAGATTGCCTTTGCACCAATAGTTGGATGTCCGGTGCTTTATAGCGCCTGACTATCGTTTTTTGTTGATAGATTATTTTTCTTCATAGCCTCAGAGCTTGTTTTTATTGACTTATTTAAGTTTATCTACTAGCATAAGCATTTATGAGACTGTTTGAGATAGTTTATGGAAACAACTAATGATATGTCCTTATATTGTTTTCAACTTGTTTGAGATAATTTATCTTTTTTTATAGAAACAACTTATACATAAGGACTTCTATGATAAACTCTTATGCTAATTAAGTTTATCCAAATAGGGCCTTAGTTTTAATAGTTTTTAAGTCTTTCTGAACATTCACTTGCTGACAGGTGTGGTGCTAAACAATCCGGTACATTGAGTTCATCTTCTGAGGAAGCCCTTGATGGAATAATTGGTTTTGGACAAGCAAATTCTTCTGTGCTTTCACAGCTTGCTGCATCTGGAAAGGTGAAAAGAATATTTTCGCACTGCCTCGATAGTATCAATGGAGGAGGAATATTTTCCATAGGGCAAGTGATGCAGCCAAAATTTAATACTACTCCGTTGGTACCTAGAATGTATGTGCAGAATCTTAGCTTTTTATTCTCATGCCATGTTATTTTTAGCCAGTTTATTCGATCTGTTCGTTTTCTTATAATAATAATTTGATGAAACAGTTTGATATATTGTTTTGATGATAATGATAATGATAATGCCACTGAATTCAATCTCTTTTGTATATTTTATTCTTTTAAGGCATTCATCTTTTATGAAGGTAGATTCGTTATGCAATCTCCGAGATAAGCTATAAAAATTTCAATATCAACTCTCTTAACATATTCTCTTTTAAATATTCTTTCAGATTCATGTTATGTATTTTATATTCAATTAAGGTTATGGGATTGGAATTATGTCATAACAGTCGTCAATTTACTATTTCAGGGCACACTACAATGTGATTTTGAAGGATATGGAGGTTGATGGGGAGTCCATACAACTCCCTATGGATTTATTTGATTCTGGAAATGGGAGAGGAACAATAATCGATAGCGGTACAACCTTGGCTTATCTTCCGGCTCCAGTTTATGACCAGCTAGTAACAAAGGTAAGTGTGACTTCAGAGTTAAACGAATCAATTTTTTTTTACACTTGAATCCTCATGATTGTTCTTTGTGATAATAGATTTTGGCTCGGCAGCCTGGACTGAAATTGCTTCTCGTTGAAGAACAATTTACTTGTTTTCATTATTCTGACAAGTATGATACTTATCTTTGTAACTTAATTTTATTTTGTATAAAAAATTTGCAGTCCTCTTTTATTTTGATATAAGTACCATGTACCAATATTAATGTGTGACATTATTTTCTTTTTGATGTCATTATTGTTAGATTGAATATGTATACCGTGCAGTTTATAGGAGACTAGTGTTCAATTTCTTGGTTGATTAGTCCATAAAGACTTAAGTTTCTTTAATTCAATAAGGCAACAAGCTCACATTTATTATATGGCATGTGCAGCTCTTAACTTGTGGATAATTGTAATTTTGCAGTTTTGACGAAGAATTTCCAACTGTCAAGTTTTACTTTGCGGGGCTTTCTCTGACCGTTTATGCTCACGACTACCTCTTCCTGTATAAAGTGAGTATGAACTTAAATTCATCTCGTTTCGGGAATTCATCTCCCGCTCCTGGAAATTTATCTTCTGTACACTGTTGACTACAATGATGATTCATATTGCAATTTGAGGAGTTTAATTGTTGGTTATTCCTTATGGATAGTTTTACAGTGAGATTTGTTTTATATAATGCTACTTTTTATTTCAAAAACTTGGATTTTGGTGTTATAAAAAAGATGTTTCTTGATATTATTTTTTCTCTTTATTTTCCAGAATGATATATACTGTATTGGCTGGCAGAAAAGTAACACACAGACTAAAGATGGAAAAGACCTGATTCTTCTTGGAGGTAAAGTTTCAAATGAAATTTCAATTATAATTTAATCTATTGACTCTAGGGGAGACTTAGTATAAGGCATGATCTGTTCATTTTGACCCTGTTTACTGTTTCTGATGTGTTTTATGTTAAATTAATAACTTTCGCATAGTTATGTTTGTATCCTGTACCTTCACTGCACTGTGGTAAAATATGTTGAATTAAATATAACTAACACGTGACTTAACTGGTGCTAATTTTAAACTTACAATTCTAATAACTTTGGATGACTATATCTTTTATTAACATCAATATATTTCCAATTGCAGATTTGGTGCTGTCAAACAAATTAGTTGTATATGATCTTGAAAATATGGCTATTGGATGGACCGATTTCAATTGTGAGTTCCCCGCTTATTTATTTTCTATTTGCTACAATCCAAGGTTGTTTCTTTCCTGTTTTTGATGTCTTTTTCTCTCTCCGCCTTCTGTGAGTCGTTTTCATGTTTCGTGTAAATGTTTTGAGATTCATGAAAGAAAGGTTGCGACTAACTTAAGAGAGTTTGGCCAAAATAGAAGTGAAACGCTAATTCATTTCTTGAAAGTGTAGATGTCGAACAATTTGGTCTCAGGAATTAAATAAATTTTCAAAATTATTTCTAAAATTGAAAAAATCTTTAATTACATTAGTCTCTTTAGGATGATTCCAAGAGCTAAATTGACTAACCCAAAATGCCTGATGTGACATAATATTTTTTATTTCTTTAATCATTTTGAAATTTTGTTAATTTTAGTGACCAAATTCGTTCACTGCTATAACTTTTCCAGCTAAAATGACAATTCACTCCAAAAATAGGCTTAATTTGTGTTAGCTTCTTTCATTTATGACCGTTATATTATGAATTTGTTAATACTTATGTGTACATAGAATGACTTGGCATTTTCTTGTTGATTCTTTAGGCTCTTCCAGCATTAAAGTGAAGGATGAAAAGAGTGGGTCTGTATATACAGTGGCAGCACACGATCTTTCTTCAGCTTCCACCGTGTTAATTGGAAGAATATTGACATTCTTTTTGTTGCTTATTGCCATGCTAAGCACTTAAATGAATAGTTTTACTATATATTTATATATATATGAGGGGTGACATTTATTTCATTTTACTGTAACATAATTCTTTGATTGTTGTGCTTTTTGCTGCATAACTGCATATATTTTAAACCATTTCTCGTATAGAGTGAAATATAACCGAGAAAAGGCAAGAGCATAACATCAGAGTTCTTGAGTTATTTTTGTTTTTGCTTCACTTTTAAGTGAGCCATAAGTTGTGTGATTAATTTTCTAATGGATGCAATGTCATCAGAAAACAAGTGCAAATCAAACTATTGGTTTTATGATTTCCAGCAAATATAATTGGAACCAATTCTGTTATTACGTATTGCTTTGATTTTTGTGGAGTACTCAGAAATTAAAATCATAGACCAGTAAGTATAAAAGAGTCTTTGGAGTCTATGACATTTTCACAAAATTTATCCGTAAGAAATAAGCCTTATCTTTGTTATAACAAAATAGATAAAATTACATTTATAGTCCTTTAAGTTTAACGTATTTCTTATTTAGATCATTTAAACTTATTTTATTTCAACTGTCATATAAGGTACATTTTATTTGCACCCTTAGTCTTTTATTTCAATTTCGATAATAATTAATTCAATTGAAAACTTTCGATAATTTGAGACTCTCTCAAATGCTGCAACAATATATCTCTCATACTAATTATTTAAAGTTATACATGCTTTTAAAGTTATACATGCTTGTTCGTAATATAGCACAATAATCAAATAGTCATTTGTATATTTGTTGTACCAAAACATGAATTTATACACAGTTAGAACAACATACTATATTATAACTTTGACAGAACAACATTATGATTATAAGCTGATAATTACACATTATACTGATAGATATTCATGAATAAAAAGATGTAAACTGCAGATCATAACAAGGGAGGCATGTTTTTCTTACAAAGTTATCCTCAGAACTTGTACCACAAAATAAAGAACTGCCAGGAGTAGTGCAATCTGGTATACATCTTGTTGAAAGCTGTCGTCCCTTTGGAAGAACTGAATATAAGAACAAACCAACAATCAACTCATCCAATAAAATGTCCAAAATTCCAAATAATACATAAAGAACAACTTTCTATGGCTATCTTTATTATCATGGTGAATTTTGCCGATAAAAATGACACTTTTAAGTTAAAACAAGCGACACAGCAAACCTGTAAGTTGATATATCATCTCAATAATTCAAGTTTCAAGTCATGAGTCAAATGACAAACGAAGAGGTCGGCTATACAGAGTTTACAAAAAAAAGTGGTTGACCCAAAATTTAGTTAATATTCAGTAGAATAAATTGGGGTTTGTCGTAGTGAATAAGGATTTATCATAATGAATCTGGATTCAAGATGAGATTTGTGTCCAATATAGATACACACTAAAGATTCATATCAATTAGATTCAGTTTTATATTGAATCGAAATACGACTTGCATGTAATGTAAGACACTAATAACCATGATTCATACCATCACGTAATAATGGTAAAAAAATGTAAAGAAATAAACTGGGAGAATGGAACGCCTTGCCTGATTTATTGATTCATTAAATAAACCAAAATGCACTCAAGATTAAAAAGGATAGGATGATGAAGCCATACATTTAAGATTCTTCTACTTCTACAGAACAGAACTCACCTTGGTTGGATCACCAGAAGGATCTGGATAAATATCCATGTCCTCTTTTTTGGTTGAAAAATTAGCACTAAAATTCTTGGCACTATTAGCTAAATCTTTTACAGATTCAACAGTAGCAAACAGAATGCGCGATGTCCAGAAAAACGCCCGAGCACTAGCAGATGAAGCTGACAGGTCCCATAATTCTTCATGCTGAATGACTTGTCCACTAATTTGGTTAAGAGTGAATTTTGAAGTGACTCTAAGTATGAGATCTCCTCCTACCCCAGCAAGAACAGATTTAAGCTTCCCTCTAATCGTCCACTTGATGCTTAAAACACTTGTTGACAGCATAGCCATTTCCTGCACAGTCTGTGACCAACCAAATAGAATTTCACGACAAGCCTACCTTCTTTTTTAACGAATTTATTTCAAATGTTAATTAGTAAAATAGAAATTTAATAGAATGATAAAAATACATGAATATTTCACTAAAAAATCCACTCAAATACAGTGAATTTTGTTGAATTGAAACTAGTTAAATAACTTCAACACACAACACTTCTTAGATAATTAGCTCAAATGGAAGTTTTTATAGGAATGGATGGAATATCTGAGAAGGAAATAAGTTTTGAAATTGAAGACACCAGATTGATCAGTGGCAAAAATAGACACTACGAAGAACATAGCTGATGCAAATGCAATGTTGTCAATCGTGGATCATGGAAAATAAAAGTTTGTTCAAATTCCACTATGTTGCAATACTATAGGCTCTTCTATGGTCATTATTTGAAATACATTGTACTATATAGCGCATCGCATAACGTGAACACTCTAAGTTTGTTCAAATTCCGCCACTCTATAGCGCTATAAGCCCCACTATTTAACAACAGTGAGCTGATGTATATCGAGCCCATCAAATTGAAAAGGAAAAACTTATGCACTTGAAGTTTTAACATTTTCTATCTACTCAAGCATTGATCAAACAGTTTATGATAAGAGGAAATCACATAATCCCTGTTGTTTCATAGATTAATTGCTTCCTTAGGAGCAGGACTCATAATTTAAACTCACCGCAGAAGGGTTGTCTAATGCAATGACTGCCCATAAGGGTCTCTTATACTTCTCCCGACCAGTAAAACTCCTGATAGGGTCCTGTAAACAGTAACAATATCATACACATGCATAACACAACATAAAAGATTAAAAATCCAAATAGGGAAACAAACTAATTTCCTTTGTTACGTTACAAAGAAAAACCATAATAGGAAAATCATGTTGTTTTCTTGATAAACATAACAAAGTCATTAAGTACCTTGTAAGTGACAGAAACAGCATAGGTTCCAAGTGCTCGATTTCCACTCCTTAGCTCAAGTATATCGCGAGCAAGTTGTCTTGCAGTGGATTCTACCAAAGGACTACTGTTGCACTCAAACTCATTGCAAAGCTCACCAAAGTTCATACTATCAACCATTTTATCAGCATCTGAATATGTTGTTTCAGTTGTGGCATCTGATGACAGTTCAGTCCTATCAGCATCATTGGCAACTGCAAAACCCATGCCATTTAACATTTAACCACTTTGTAAGTTCCTAATTATGGCATAACTTATATGACAAACACTAATTTAATAAGAGTTTAATTTTGATGCACTATCAGAGTACATCACAACTAATTATGAGTGACTAATTTAAAAGTAGTTATGATATAATAAAAGTCAATCATTTCTAATGATCTCACTGTTGTGTATATGAATTGTTTTACACTTTGTATTGTATAATAGATTATATATTGAACAATCAATATAGTAGAATAATATATTTGTGTGAGAAAGAGAGAAAAGAGAAGAAATGAAACCTCGCAAAGAAGAAGAGTGGTTGTGGTGATGACGGAAGGATAAGGGTGAACATGTCCGTATATTGGATGTATTCCGGTGGAGTGCGGCGGAGCAAAAAGAAGAAGAAATTGCGGCAGTGAGATTCATGTCTCCCCATTCCGAGGCGGAAGAAGTATTGTTTAGGAATACAAACTAAATATGTTGAGAAACGAGAGCCTCTTCTTTTTCTTTTTTCCATGCTTATATTTTTGGATAAGGTTAATGTGGCCCCCTCCTTTTATTTCTTAATTAATTACTATATTTTCTTACACATAATATTACTATTAATTTCGTTCATAATATTAATCATTTAGTCAATTAAATTGGTGTTTTATGGTGTTAAAATTTATTATTAGATATATTCGATAGTCTAAGGTAGAGGGTTTTTTCGGAACTTAAATATAAGTTGTAAATTTGATGACTAATCTTAATTTACATACTTTATTAATTAAATTACTTTATCAAAATAAAAATATTTATTATTTTCAATTAACTAATTTAAAAAAAATATGATATAGATAATTTAGAATTAATATGTAGACATGAAAATAAAAAATAAAGTTCAATAAATACAAATAAAAGATACTGTCAATTGTTTATTGTTTATTGCAAATATTTAATTATTATCCAATAAATGTTTAACATGTGCACATATATATATATATATAGATATAAGTATATAAAAATAAAATTCAATAATAAATATTTAATTGTTAATTGTAAATAAATCTCAGTGAATAAAATTAACGTGGAAAATTAATTATTCTATCCCAAATATATTATTAAGTGCAACGACTAAATTTTTCATACGAATGAAGCCAAAATATGTACAATGCATATGAAACTAAAAATTATAATTTTTAAATATTTAAATATTTATAATTTTAAAACAACTTTTAAATAAAATTTTAATTAAATTATGACTTTAATCTAGACTCAAGACGTGACCCGACTCATGACATTGAATGATTGATGAACAAATTCGGATACACTTTAGACTTTGAACATTTACCTGTTATCTAGAAAACATCACCCTTACATAGTGACATAAAACTTAGTAACATAGATTTAATAAAAACAATTATTGAAGTTTCACAGTCATGCCGATGTGCTAAGCATGGAATATCCTTTCGACAAACTATATTTCAAATTAATATAATACTATTTATTCGTAAGCTATATTCAAATACCTCTTCTAACTCTAACCTCAAATCTTTCAAACACTTTAAACCACTAGACAAAGAGTTCATCTACCTAAAATAAACCCTATAAATAAGTTATATAAATAAATAATATATATATATATATATATATATATGTATATAGATATTTTAAGATGACTACTACATATAAACTCATCATACAAAACACTTTACTTCATAAAATGACGAAAATTTATAAATTTAATATAAACTTATAAAAATTTACAATAACAACGTAATAGGAATAAGCTTTTTAATCCAATTAATTTCACTCAAAACCAATTCCTATTATTTATGTTACAATCATCTTAATTTAGCTATGTCATAACTTTTTTCTGCAGAAACACTATAACTTTGATAATTTAATTAAAATATCAAACGATATTTGATTTAAATAAATGATAACATTTTGGAAAGCCTAATATGTCTAGTTTAAAAAAAAAATTATTATGTGTACTAGACATTCCATTATTACAATTTAATAAAATAAGATATACATATACAAAAATAGAACAATAGATTATTTTCCAACTTGTAACTCAATTTTCTCTATCAATTCTCAATAAAAATTAGTGAAACAAGTGCCTATTTCGTAGAAAAGTAAGTCTATATTCTAAGGGGATAGAAATCAACTCAAAACACTATCTATGGAGAAAGTTATGAATAAAATATCAAAGGATATCTATACAGGTTCAAAGACAACATTATACTATTTTCACTTCAAAATTTATATTTTCAAGTTCATATATGATCAACTAAGTAAAATAGATTCAAAATTCAGCATAAAACCAAATAATTACCAATACTAAACAATCAGAGTCTCATCACAAATCCAACCACAACAATAATAAAACCACAACTCTTCATAATAATTAATATAAACACTTAACATGCATTATTAATAATCAATGATACTAAATCAAATAGGATTATTCCAATACCTAAATATACAAATCATGAACATATATTAGGAACATGCAACCAATATCTCTAAGTACACCTGAGAGAGATTTTAAAAGGATTTTCTATATTACCTTAAAAAAATATTTGTGACCCCTAAAATTGAATTATAATTCCTTCTTATACAAGTGAAACCTTACCTCCTCTTTACGTTTCCATCTTCCTTCTCAACATGCAAAAATTCTGAACTTCTTCTCCTATATTGAAACTCTAGCTTTCCTTTTCTTCTTTCTCATAATTTTTCATTTCACTATCCCTCCTGGTCCACTTTTACTCTAATATAGGTGTGATGGTTGTTTCTATGATGAGATGATGAAATGAGGGAGTTTGAGAAGGACATCTCAATGTAGTTAGTGTTCCTCACTATTTCTATTTCTATTTCTATTTCTATTTTCTTTTAATTTGTTTGTTGGAAGATTGGTAGGTGCACCACTCCTAAGTTCATTGTACCTTATATTAAGCTCCCAACAATATTTTAGTTGTCACTATTCACTCATATTTTTCTTATGCAAATTAATTATACCTTATCCTATAAAACTAATTATTCTTTTTATTATAATTATTCTACTAACTATAAAAATAATTTTAAATTGCATTAAAAAAAATACTGAAGTTTAAATATTTACTATTTGAATTTTCAATTGGTTATCCTATCACTAGATTATAATTGTATGCGATTTTATAATGATGTAATTTAAGCTATATAATAATACTATGAGTTATACTCGGACGAAAGCTTAAACCATTGCATTTAAAAAAAAAAAATTATTATGCTTTTAGTTGTTTTAAGCAAAGTTAACCTGAAGAAGTTTGGGTGAATGATGATAATGTCACATGGTCTCAACTCTTTAGCATTGATTCTTTTGCTTTGTTATGTTTCTTTAACTTTGTAAAGCAATGTCTTTCTTTATACTGTTTTTAATTATTCCACTATTGCATAAGAAAGCATTGATATTTACATTGTTTTATTTACTAGTTACAGTAACATGAAGTAATATGGATCGAGAAAAGAACAAGATGGGAACTGAACATAATATGGATCAAGAAGAGTGCAAGATGGGCACTTGAGTATAATATGAATCAAGAAGAGAGCAAGATGCGCACTGAGCAACATATGGATCAAGAACAGAGCAATATGAGCACTAAGAAAACTTACCATATGAAAAAGCAAATGAAAAAGCATGAGTAGTCCCTTTCTTTTGTTCTTATAGATAACTACTTAATTAACTGTGAATCACACAACAATGCTTCACTCTTCAATAGAGTCTTCATGGGGTCATGATTCAACCAACCAAGGTTCCATTTTTCTCTCTTCAGATGATTCCATTTCTCTTATAAATAAAAACCCATCTCCAAATTTTCCAACTTTGTACCATACAACAAGAGTTTTCACCAGCAATGGGAGCTACAGGTTCCACATGAAGGAAAATGATACCCATTTGGTTCGTTTTCACTTCTTTCCCTTTAAAGCTCAAAGCTTTGACATGAAATCCGCTAAATTCCTTATAAAATCAACAACAACAACAACAGTTTACTAGCTTAATATATATATATATATATATATATATATATATATATATATATATTTTAAGATGACTAATCCTGATAAACGCATAATACTGAACGGTCTATTTTATAAAATGACAAAAATTTATAAATTTAATATAAACTTATAAAAATTTACAATAACAACGTAATAAAAATAAGCATTTCAATCCAATTAATTTTACTTAAAATCGATTCCTATTGACTTAAGCTTTTAGTGTGGGTAAATCTTACAATTTTATAGTGACTTAAGCTTACATAATTTATTCCTAAATTCTGATCAGCAAAATTCACAAATCAATTTGAGTTAAAGGATGAATAAAAAAGAAAACAAGTCTTTCCAATAACACTCATAAAATTAGATAATCAAATATAAGAAATATTTTAACTACACCTCTACAATTAATTTATATTATAATTTTTCTAAATCTCAACAATAGACTTTTATCTTTTCAACTTACCCTCACCTCTCGCTCCTTCCATCTTCACTCTTTCAGTTTTCTTATTCCTCGAGTCATTTTCGTAAGATATTTTATTTGCCTTAAAAGTTGTATTTATCGAAGTTGTAAAAGTGATTTTTTAAGTCAATAAATAAGTGATTTATTTAAAAGCCTTAAAAGTGATATTGTTTTCCTACAAAAATATAACATTTGATTGTCAATATTTTGCAATCACTTCACATCTCATAACAAAAATTGCAATTTTTCCTTTGTCCAATCTCTTTACGAGACTTTATAATCTTAGCAATAAATCTACTTATTTTATTTTTCAACTTTTTAACCCGACTCAATATATCTTCACGCGTAAAAATTATTTTAGAATAAGAATATATATAAATAAATTCGTATATTCTTGTGTACAAAATATCTTAAAATAGAAATATACATAAACAAATTTTTAATTTGAAGTGCAAAATGTGAT
>JBBPBT010000151.1:12295774-12309909 GCA_037974875.1 Cicer bijugum | reverse complement strand
TAAAAAGATCAATCTATAAAATTTAATAAACCTTTTTAAAAACTTAAAAATATCTATTTAAATAAATAAATTATCTAAAAAATTTAAACTTGACTTTGTTTAAACAAATCAAGTCTTAAATAAGTTAGATTATCGGTCTGACAATCTAACTTACATCCCTTTGCATCTTTACATGTTTATCCATTAAATTAATCATTTAGTTTATAGAATTAAAAATATAAAATGAATTTATGATGATAAAAAAAATAAACTATTGACGCTTCTTAAAAAAGGGGACAACGTAGAATTACACACCCTAAAAGACACTTAAGATATCTTTTGACTTTGTTGTTCCAATTATTTTATCAATAACACATAATTAAAACAAATTAAGCTCTAAGCGCTACAGCAGTAGAGTCATTAGCAAACAAACAAAATCAAACTAAACTGAGGAGCAAATTGATTTCAAGAAACATGGGATTGATTCACAACCAATATCTGCATTAGTTCCTTTGTTTCAAGGTTTTATCATTTTCCAACTGTAAGACATAAATTAATGAATGTACTCAACTAAGGGAACTCGCTGCTTTCAACATAAGCCAACAAATATGTCTTAAACTGAATTATTAGCTTTCAGACCGAAGATCAAGTGTCTAATTTCCAACTTGTTGACAACAATACTATTACCGAGACGGAAGTGTAACTCACCCAAAATTCACAAATCTTTCATCTCAATCTCCATCAACAGGACTGATTTTTCGCCTTTGTTGGCAACTCAACATCACCAAGAATATGAGTACAATCATAATGGATATACCTCGCCTTAATTTAAGTTTTAGATCCAAATAAGCCATGATTGAATTCGTTTGTGTTATTTGTGCATTAATGTTTGATTAATCCGTAACTAACTGGTCACTTTTCATCTATTCATACCCAACCAATATATTTTTATGCAATGCTTAGCGGATTATGTTTGGATATATTATTAACTGCAGGTAATGCCTTGTGATAAATGAGTGTTAACACAACTATAACTAATAAATATTAACTTTTTTTACCGACACCAATACCAAATAAGTAACACTTGAAACATATAAGACACGTTTATATAACAATTTTTGTATTACAATATTGTGCACAAGTAAGCTAATGATTTCAGGTACGTTTGCCAATTCCACTGCACGCTTTGCGCAAACACCAAATCAGACAAACAATTAGTTTATGTTAATTAAACTTGAGATGCAGAGGTAAAAACACATTTCACCATCAAATGGATCTCATCTCTTTTCTAGTACGATTCATATAGCATTATCTTTTTTTTCCCTTGTAAGGCATTAGCATCCTCACATTTGACAAAGCTAGTAAACAGAACCATGAAAATTTGAAGAAACGATAATGTCACCATCAATGAAGAGTGAAGCCATTATAATAAAGTTGAACACTCAAAATACAGTAATACACCCATGTAACATAATCTCTCATGCGTACGGAAAACATGCAAGCACCACGATACACGAGGGCACGATGATTTGAACAAAGTCTACAAGGAAATAGATTATTAGTACCAGGCATATCAAATTTATGAGAATTCGATTCTAAGAAAGGGGATAGGTAATGGTAAACGAGCTAAAGACAATTAATATCTTCGGCCCTGAACCTTGCTACATTCATTCCTCCTCTTCAGCCTCCTCCAGCCAATTAACGAAGGGTTCGAGTGCCTTGACAAAGGTTTGCCTGAACCAGTTCCAAATAAGCAAATGTAAGTAACAAGTATAGTGGCAAGATTGATGACAAAGTAAGGAGAAAACCTTGTTTGAAATTTGCTTATTGCGTAAAAAAAAAGTTCACAAAAACTGCATACCTTCCTTTAGGGTTTGTTCCTTTACGGAACCAATGAAGAATGGTATCCTCAGCCAGCACATCCTGTTCATAAAGAGATCTAATAATCTCAGGGAATAGTTTCATCAGTTTAGCATCCTCATAGCATTGCATCTGAACTTTGTACATCAGTTCCAGCTCAAGTTTTCCACTGGTGCAGAATGTATTCAGCAGTTCTGCCCAAGTTTTTACCTTTATCGTAAACAAAGTGATGTCATCAACAACTTTAACAAAGTAAAACGCTGCACATATTGGCATGAAAACTAGGTGGTTTTCTTCATAGGCAATCAGATGGAAAATCCATTCACTAAAAATTAACATAATCATATAGTCAAACTGCACAATTAGAGCTATCTAATAACCCTACCCAACAACCAATAACATGTTAAGTTAACCCCATCCATAATCATGCACAAAACATCAGCAAACCACTGAATGCGTTAGGTAAGGACACCATATTTTGGTTGAGGACACCAGATAACTTGACTCAACATAAACATGAATTTTCTATACATTAGCTCCTAATCAAATAGCAAACCAATATAAGCGAGATTTAGAATAAAAAGGTAAAAATCTCAATGCAGGCAAATAAAAATTGGCATTGATGCAAAATAACTAAAAGATACCTTGCGCAGGGCTGCATTTGCATTCTGTTGCTGATTTTTCCCTGACCACTGAACAGCATCCATTAAGACATCCCATAGGACACGCACAATCTCAGTGTCAGGCAACTTAGCATCTCTAACACGAAGCTTGACAGTCTCAATGACTTCAGATATATCAGCCTCCTCTGTTATCTGTGCTGTTAAAGCAGACTTCATTTCCTTCAGTGTCACTTCAAATATTTTCTTTTCATTATACTCCACCAAGGCGGTTAGTCCTTCCTTACTACAAAGTTGACAATGAATGAACAGATATAAGTTGCATCATAGTTAACAGAGTAATAAGAAATGATAAAACAGTCTTCCTGTCTTAATAAATATCAAACTATGAAAAATGTCAAATAGAATAACAATTCAATTAGTTTAAACTTGCATGTCTGCCAACCTAAAAGGATACTACTTAAGATTGCACAGATCAAGTACCCAAATATTACATTAAAATTAGTCTAAAAAATAAACCATTCACAAAAAAGTTCTCCAAGGCTGCTGGAATAGTCAAAAGCAAAATAAAAGAGAAGAGCTATTGGCCTAGACAGCTAAAATCAACCATGATATAATAAACATTTTGAAGTATTATCTATAAAGATGTGTCCTTGTCGCTAGCAAAGTAAGATTTACCTGAAATGTTCAGAGAAAGACTCGTTAGATCTTTTTGCAGGGGGGAAAAAGACCAAAAGATTATCCTCTATTTTTCCCCGCTTCAGAATTGCAATTAGATCATCAAGACTGTTGTCAATCAAATACTCCTTAAAGAAGTCAGTTATAAATGTCAGAACTAGCCCTTTGGCCACAAGGTTATCTTTAAGAAGTGGTTGGAACACAGTCTCCGGTGGGAGACCAGAAAGCTTCTGGGAGAAAGCAAGTGCTGTGAAGATTGCCAACTTTTTCCTCTCATTTTCCTCGAAAAGCTCCAAGGACTGAAGAAATCTTCGCATGACATTTTCAAGGTTCTTGATGAGGAAGGGCCTTCTACGCAAAACCTTCTGTATGTAGATCACAGATGGTAAGATAACTTCACGCGTTGCCTCATACTCTATTATAGAATAAGGATGCCGTTCCCCCTCATCAGGCTTGGTAGTTCCAGGTTGTGTCCGGCCCCCAGTGAAAATAACCTACAGTAATGAAACATCGAGCAGTAACCGACCCGTAAGACATTAATCAACTGACAGTAGAAAATCACTAGGCATCAAGGATGATTGCCTAACTGATACTTCGATATTTAGTCAATGGAGTAAGAAAATTAAATGTATTCAATGGCTTATTTTGTCCAAAACCTTAGAATATGATCATTGGTCAATTTTATAGGTAATAAATTTAAAAAATTTAGCCTTTAAGAAAAAAATGGCACATGACGCTGAAGACTGATCCCTGGAAGAATGGTATACAAGGAGTAAAGAAATTCTTCTTTTTTTTTTAAATCAAATAAAATATATGAACATGGCTTCAGGTTATGGGCTTATGGCAATGCCTAGAAGGTTTCTATAAATAGGAACATATCAAAGAGAGGGAGAAATAAATTAATAAACAAATGTTAATGCAAAAAACTTCAGGTTTTCAAATAGCAGACACCATTTAAGAAAGCCAAACTCTAATATCTATATAGTACAACTATAAAGATACCATAAAAGAATGGTTCCATAATAACATGATTTATGCGTCTAATTCTCCTATAATTATATTTAAATGTGTCAAAAACAGATTATGCAATGCATATTTCCTGCTGGTTTAGGAAGCTTGCCTCAAAAAAGGTGTCACCGTATCTTGAGAAGTTGAGGTCAGAAGATTCAATGCTTTTAGCAATAAGTTCCTGTAAACATAAATATTAAATCAGTTTCGCAATACAATCAAAGCATGACAGTGTGTGCAATACAAACGATAAACAAATGATTTGGATGTAAAATGCAATGATAATATACCAGATCCCCAGCATTATCCAAATAAATCTGGACCACTGCATCAGCAAATGCTGCAGGGTCCAGAGGCGCTGCAATGTTCCGTTTGCGGGTCTTAATCCGCGTGCCACTGGTGATTAATAAAAACAAAATATAAGAATCTCATAACAGAATAGGCAAAGATAAGCTCCATGGAATAACTAGAAACTGATGTACAAACATGCCAACTGAAAAATTACATAAAGATTAATGCATAATAGTTAGCTCAGATGTAGAAGAAAAAAAGTCTTCTGCACTTTGCATAATAGGGTGCAAAAAAAACCTAAGCTATTCGCAGAGAACAAAGAACTAAGTGGGTTCCCTGTGTTATCTGAAGGCGATGGAAGTGGAATGTATATTATGAGTGGACTGTCATCATTAACAAGTAGTTCATAAAGCTGACCTGCCTCTATTAGTAACACTATTGATACTGATATTAGGAAAATTAAAGAAACAGCTTTTAATTTTCCTTCCTTTAAAATGGCATAAAAAGAACAAGGCAACGGAGAAAAAGACTAACCCGAGAGTGGGTTTCTCCTTGGAGCTGCATGAAAAACAACAAAAATTAGAAACTGAACATGAAAAGTTAAAAATTAAACAATAATCAACATAAATGTTTATTGATTAAACAGATTTCAGTAAATAACAATAAAAATAAAACTAAATTCATGAACTGAAGTGAAAATCCATTAACACCAATCGTAACCTAAACATAAATCATTAAAAAGAAAGGAACAAACATCAAAAGAATACTTTTTTAGGTTTAACCGGAAGGGATGAAAAGAGATTCTGGATCTAAGAAAACCTAATAGACGATAATTTTGTAGATCTACAAAAACCTAATCGACTGAAAGGAATAAAAAAAATAGCTTTTTTCCGCAAAACAGATGGGAAATTCTGACAGAGACGCATAGCCAAGGCTTAGGTCGGCGAAACAGAAAACCAAATCAAACAAAATAAAAAAAGAATAATAATAACAACAAATTAAAAGAAAAAAAGAGTATAATACGATACCTCATAAACTAAGACGATTTGGGATCGGAAGAACGCGAGTCTTAACTGGGTGATTGTTTGGGGAGAGAAGAAGTAGTAAAGATGGAGATTAAAACAAAAAAAAACAGAGAAGAAGAGGAAGAAAAGGGAACAGAACTGAGTTCGGTTACGAACGCTCAGATATTTATCATCTGAGTAAAATATATATTATTATTTTTTCCATAAATTCTCTCCGTCCTTTACAAAGCCTCTCAGAATCGAACCCGTTAAACCTAATCCATTGATAAAATATATAGTATAATTAATAATTAAATCATTTTTTATTTTTATAAAATTTTGTTTTTAATCTGTTTAAACAAAAAATTACATTTTTTTAATCCTATTATACGGTTATTTTTAGTCTTTGTTAAATATCAAAAGTATATTTTTGAAAAAAAAAAATTATATATTTTTGCAACACTTTAACAAGTTGATTCACAAAAAATTAATTCAAATCTGGATTTTTATATATTTATTTTAAGAATTTTTATCTTCAAAATATCATATCTGAAAAATTTATATTTAATTTAATTTAAATTAATTTAAAATTTTATAAATAAATTTTTAATAATATTTTAAACATATTTATAAAATATTATTCTAATATTGAAGAATGTTTTCTTCTACTAAACACTTACAGCCTATATAATAACTTTTGAAAATTAAAAAATATAATTTTGTTGTAGTTTTATTCTTCTTATTTTAATTAAATAATAAAATTAGTCTCTTCATTTTATTTTTTTTCCAATTTTAGTTCCTAAAATTTGATAAAATGTTATTTTATTTGTTTATTTAAGTCACGTTATGGTTCAAGATCTCGTAATGATCAATTGTACTTGAAATATATTATCTTAAATGGTGTATACAGCTTTAAAAAATCAAATTTCATCAAATTTTGTAACAAAAATTTGTTTGGGAACTAAAATTGGAGAAAAATAAAAGGGAGAACTAGCGATTCAGCTAAAATAGAAAAATCAAAATTGTAATTAAACCTATAATTTTTTTTAGCCAAAGTAAATTAAAATTTGATATAGACTAAATAAATTTTTATGTAATAAGAAAAAATATGAAATAGATTTTTAAATTTTTTTGAACAAATAATTTGTCAAAAAAATAAAAATAATATTATTATATTATAAAATAAAATAAAATAAACTGCTTCAGTTTATAAGAAAAAAGTACTATTGAATGTTAGCATTGGTATTGATATAATGAGAAAAGTACGTGTGCATTATTAAGGTAAAACAATTTTAGTTGACATTGCATCCAATAACAATTATGTATTATGCCACTTCACCTTGTTTTAAAAATATGACATAAAAAGTTATTTTATGCTATTATTAGTGTAAAACTATAATAATGCATATTTACTAAATTCAATAATATTATACTTAGTTAAACATATTTACTATATTATTATTAATTAATTAATCAATAAACTTAGTTGTACTCATTTGAAATTAATTCAATACTTATGGGAATATTTTACCAGCGATGCTGAACAAAACCAAAAAACATTACTTCAGGGAATTTTCTCTCGCGAGTAGAAATTTCCAAAAGTGTAGTTCTATTAGTGTTTTTTTATCTTTTGTGAACAAATAAGAAGACTTGAATAAATAATCACCATATTTTAGAGAACTGGACCGTTTTTTTTCTATTTACACTTTTCACTCCCTCATCTCTACTGAAAATATCATTTTGCTATTTTTTAGTGCTTATAAAACGCTTAAAAATATTATCACTTTATTATTTATCTTTTCTTTTAAAAATTACAAAATTTATCTTATCATTTGAAAATTTTCAAACTTTTGAAATATAAAAAAGTGACTTTTTTTAATATTTTTGAAACTTTTGATAAATATAAAAGATTAGAAACATAATTTTCCATTATTTTTTAAAAATTTTAAAAAAATTTAGAAATCTGTAACTTTCGAAATGTATTTTTCCATAATTCATCGAAACTTTCAAAAGTTTTGATCAACTTAAAATCTTCGAAATACAATTTCTTAGATTTTCAAAGGTTTTTATAAGTTCAAAACTTTCGAAACACAAATTTCCAGAAAACATCAAAATGTTCGAAACTTTAAAATTATCAAAGTAATACAATTTCGATTTTTAAAAAATTCAAAACTTTCGAAAGTTTCAATTTAAATAAAAAAAAATTAAAATGTAAATAATTATTTTAATAATAATAAAAATTTGTATTTAAAAAATGGATTTATAATATTATTATTAATTAAAGTTAGTTTACTTTTTTAAATTAGGTATGAGTAGAGTTGATGTTATTGCTTCAAGAACGATTATAGATTTTACAGAAAAATTCACCATCAATTAGCTATTATTACTGATAATTCACCACTGATTAAATTTTAATTATAGATATATATTGATATTCTATTTGAAACATATTTTGTACGTATTTCCCTCTCGATAAATTGTATTTGAATGGACAAAATATATTGGAAGGCAAAATGGAATTTTAATTGTTACCATTCGATCTGATAAAGCAACCGAAAAGAGACAAAGAATAAACAAATTAATTTTGGAATGCGAATGATGTGGAATATATAAATCAAAATCAACAGTAACGTGTTCTCACAAGGAAAATTTTCCGTTTAAACTCATATGTATACCGTTGAGTATCGATGAAGGATGGAAAATTAGTGTTCGTTGTGGAACACACAATTATGATTTAATGGATACTTTAACCGATCAACTATATTTGGGTCGTTTAAACGAAGAAGATAGGAAATTTGTTAATGACATGATAAAGTATAAGTTTGCACCAAAATTCATTTTGAATATTTTGAAAGAACAAAATAAAGACCATCTCACAATTCCTAGTCAAATATATAAAGCAAGGAATACTTATTGATCATCGTTGAAATGTTTGTACATAGAAATACAATATTTATTGAAGTTAATACAAAAAGAAAATTATGTTAATTGGATAAGAAGATGGGAAAATTCAGATGCTCTTAGAGATATATTATGGACGCATCTTGATTATATAAAGTTGCTAAACATATTTCCTTTTGTTTTGATGTATGATAGTACGTACAAAACAAATATATATTGGTTACCATTACTTGAAATCGTCAGTGTCACATGTATTAGTTTGACATTTTCGGTTGGATTTGCTTATTTAGAACAAAAGCGACAAGATAACTTCATATTGACATTTGAAAAGGTAAATTGTACGTCTTTGATAAATTAATTTATAGCGTTATTGTGACTGATAGAGATCTTGGCATGATGAATGATATTAGTGTTGTATTTCCTACTTCAATTCATTTATTGTATCGTTTTCGTATCGGGAAAAATATTGGGGCAAGAAACAAACAATATGTGAAAAAGGATAGACAAGATTAAATATTGGATTTGTGGAAAAAAATTGTATATTCGACTAATATGGAGAAGAATGATAATCACTCGTAACACTTTGAGCTAGTGTGTGCCGATATTATCCTTTTCGTTTATTATGTGAAAGATTCGTGTTTGTAACCTTACAAATAAATATTTGTCATGGTTTGGACCAATATAGTGATGCATTTGGGAAACACAACATCTAACAAGTATTTTTAAATTATGATTTATTTTGTTTTAGAAAATATAATTTACTAATTTATGTGATTTGTTTTAATTTGTGTTATTTAATTTATTTATAGAGTTGAGTCTGCTCATTGGAGATTGAAAAACATGTTACAAACTAATTTTGATTACTTGTGTAGAAGTTGAGATGTTGTGAATGTGATGTTGAAGAACCAAATATGTATAATTAAATAGTCTTTTTATAAAACCATCCTCGATGTTGAGCACGAGTATAATTCACCATTTTTTTTTCAAAGTCTACATCATTGTGTATCGAGAAAATGTTTTAAAAAAATTGACAAACAGTTAAAAATGGTGAAAATTGTAGGTACTGACAAAACAAAGTGTGGTTGCTCAATCATAACAACTCATGGATTACCATGTGCTTCTGATTTGACAAATTTACATATAACTGATAATGTTACCTCTTTAGATGGGATTAATATTTTTTTGAGAGAATTAAGCATTGAGCATGAATTGAAGGATGAATAATCTTTATAAGAATATGACTTTTTAGAATAGGTGAAAGCAATGAAAGCGTACATAAAGAAACAAACTATTGTTGGTCAAAGGATATTCAGGGCAAATGTGTGTGAACTTGTATTTCCATATACAACATCAATACTTGCACCACCAGATAAGGAAAAAACCAAGGAAACTAGTAAAAATAATTTGATACTCCTCATGATCCTTCATATTGGGAGTATGTTGATGTCTCTCAAGAATTTACAAAACAACCATCTCAACGTTCTAGAAATCAATCAGCACAATGTTATGCAAGACAACCATATAAGATACTTTTTCCTACTTTTATACATTAATATATTGAGGACATAATAGATGTTGTGCCTGATGAAAATTGTGTGTTTCACGCAATTGCAACATTGTTAGGTTGGACTGAAGAATCTTTGCATTTAGTTCAAACCCAATTGGATAAAGAGATCAATCTACATAAAGACCTTTATTCAATTGTTTTCGATGACAATGTTGAATTAGTGTGGAACTCATTAAAAATTTCAAGATTGGGTGCTCAAAGAAAAGATAAGTGGACTATACCAAACTTGAGTTACGTAATAGCAACACAATATCATGTCATATTGGTGTCGTTGTCTAATAATCTGAATACAACATTATTTTCGCTAAACAAAACATCATTATAATATCATTCTCTTATCTCTTTACTAGCTATTGAATTTGTCAATGAAAATCATTAGGTACATATAAACTTTATGACTAGTATTATTGGTTAATAAATCAATGTAATATTTTATTGTTTAGATCAAATTGAAGTATGATTGTCATTTGTCGCCTACCTTACAAAAATGGTGAGACTTTTGTATTGAGTGTGCAAATACATGGGAAATAGTTTATCCATGGCATATTAAGCATTGTGAATACATTGATCCATCATTTATCAAATCATCTTATATTTCATTAAATGAATATTAGAATATATGTTTGAACATTTTATCAATTACTTATTAGAATGTATTATACAAAGTTGAATGTATGTATTTTTTGTTAACGAGTTAAAGTTGAACATGCAGACTAACTCGAAATAAAAATTCATAAATAACAGAATCATACATACATAACTCATGTTCAATATTTATCATACATAACACAATCATACACAACACAATAACTGTATGTGGAGGGAGGATCAATTAATGTGAAACATTTAAGTACCAGCATCGTAGTCTGCAATGACTTCTTCAAGAAAAGATGCTACATATTATAGGCTCCGAAAGACCGCTATAGATGATCTCATAGTAGTATGTCAAACTGTCACGCGAAACGTCACACATAATGCAATTAATACAACCAAAATGTCGAAGAAATCGTTCCGACAGATATGGGAGTGAGACTCCATCAAATTGAAGGTATCCAGAGAATATCAAAGTCGATGCAAACAAATGTTTAGCTTGATCATCATTATATGGTGTAAACACTACATTCTCGAGCAACAACACATCAAATCTTTGTCGATAAGTCATCAATCTACCTTCAACAACGTATTTTGTATTCCACTTGCATGCTCTTGGAAGATGTGCAAGAACCACTCATTTATCACTCCACTTACAGATCTTAGGGAAGTGCTCGTAAATCCAACACTACACCAAAACTAAATAAATAAATAACACAACTTAATAAATAAATAACATAACTTGATAAATAAATAACACAAATTAATATATAAATAACACAAATAAATAAATAAATGACTACTTATATATCTTTAATATGGTCATGTGACATCTCAATTGTCGAGTGTCGTAGTCAACTCTATCTCCAAGATCCTCTCCATACGCGTATGTGTTTTGCTAGCGAAATAGTGCTACCAACTAAATGCAACATGTACGTTATAGCTGCACACTCAAACATGTTAGTTTGAATGATACGACTATATAAATCACGCAAGTTTTAGTTTGCTAGAAACTTTCGAAAATTTATGGGATCCGGAAAAAATACTATTTTGAAAGTTTTACGTTGATAGAAACTTCTGAATATTTGGAAATTTTTGGTTTCGAAAATTTCAAATTTTCGATGGAGTCTTATGTTTGTGTTTTAAAGGTTTCAAATGTTTGAAGGTTCGCAAATATGTGATTCGGACAATTGAAAGTTTTGAATGAAAGGGTGAAAAAAGGGAAGTTAATTTGTTTTAAGGTTTTAATAGATAACAACAGGGACAAAATGGTATTTTCAACGAGGATGCAGAGTGAGAAGTGCACGTGGAAGTGCATAATACAATTCTCCATATTTTATTATTATTCAATTCAAACTTTGTTAAGATGCAGTATAAGGTCAAAAAAAGACCACCTAAGAGGCTCAATGACGCCTGAAAATAAAAACTTACATTATTAAAACTCCACAAAAGTTCACAAAAAAACTAGTATATAGATTCCAACTCAGTATATTTTATGCACACAATATCCAATTTTTTACATCCTAAAGTCATATAGCATATTAACTATACAAGTCTCAAATTCGCACACATCTTAATTATTTAGAGTCTACTTTCGAATATTCACTTTATCTATTATCTCCACACTTGTTGACACCTTAACAAAATTTGAATTATCCCATTTAAAATTCAAGTCAAGCATTCCACCAACCTATCTTACATACAAAGCAACTACATTATTATCATTTTTAATGATTTTTTTAAATTACATTCAATTTTATCATTCATCCCCATTTAAAATCTTATCACCATCGAATAAACAATAACTTGTTAAGACTTACCTGGTGAAGATAAGAGCTCTTTTACTTAACCTTTTTCATTCTATAGGTATGAGCAATGCATTATTCTCCTTTTGTTGAAAGAAGAGCTATGTTATTTTTAGATCTCCCCGTTTTTCACCTACTAATTATGACTATACATTAATTTTTGAAGTTTTTTTTTCACCGCTTAATATTTTATAGATTTGAAAATTGTGATGTGTATTTTGATTAAAAAAACACATTTAAATTAACTAATTTAAATCTATCTTTTAGAAAATTTTAATAACATTGAGGAAGAAATGATCTAAAATATATATGAATAAAGAACATTTTGGACATAAGTTAGGTCCAAAATATCGTTATTCACGCACGCATCCTGCACAAGAGTATTCTACCTTGCACCCTCACACCTAAACCTACCACCCCTCAATCAATGTGAAAAGACAATTTTACCATTTTAATCATTTATAATAAGTTTCAAGATTGATAGTGTTGGAAGTTTCAAATTTTCGGAAGTTTTAAATTTTTGAAATAATGATTACATTTAGAAAATTTGGAAAGTTTCGAAAGTTTCCAAATATGAAAATTTTCAAATGTTTCTAAATCTGAAACATTTCGAAAGTTTCTAAATCTGAAACATTTCGAAAGTTTCCAAATATGAAAACTTTTGAAATTTTTTCTATTTCAAAAGTTTCACATTGCTCGAAAACTTTCAAAAGTCGGAAAAAATTTATGTCGAAGGTATGAAAAATTCGAGTGCCACTTACTTTTATTATATTTTAAAAATTTAAAAATATTCGAAAATTATGATGAATTATTTAAAGTTTTAAAATAGGAGTTTAAAAAAGTTGAAGGATGTTTTTAAAGGATTAAAAGAATAAAATTATATTTTTTTATGTTAATTAAGGGAGTAGCATGTTTAAGTGTGGGGTACATAGTAGAATACTCCTTGCACGAGAACATGTCCGTCCACAAACTCCATTGGGCCGGGCCACCGTTAGCGCAGCCCAGTTCGCCATATATTCGGGCTTCACCATTAGAATCACGTGCACCAGCACCATTACATACAAGTCAACATTTACACCCTCTCTCCATGTTTTGTTTTTATATAAGTAAAGGGGAAATCAGTCCTCATTTTTCACGAGTTCCAATAAATAAATAAATAAAAGCAAAGCATTATTTTCCGAATTAAACATCAGCTGATAGTTATTTACCATAAAAAAATCACTCATTAGTCTTGAAAAAAATAAAAAAATCCGCCATTATTCGTTACTTTATCAAACACGTTTGCCTCGCGCACCAGCTAAAATGATTCACGAGCACAAAGGAAAGAACGGTGATTTAGTGCATTTTCTATGCTATCTAACTAAATTGAAGCTATATATTTATATGATTTATAATTTGAGTTTAAATGTTTTACATGATTTTTTTTATTAAATTCACTTTTACGTTTCAACGTGAATATATATTTAAATATAAATTAATTTGTATTCAATTTTTTAATTAAAATTATTTATATATATATATTCGATAACTGTTTACTGTATTTATTTTGTTTCAGAATAAATGTTAAATTTATAAAAATATTTTGTCTCAAAAAAATTACTGTTTTAAATTTTTAACTATATTTTCAAATTAATATTATGTATATCGTTTACAATTTATTATTTTTAATTTTATATTTATGATAATTAAAATATATTAATAATTAATAAAAATAATTTAATAAAATTATTAATTTTCTTTTTATTTTATATAAAATAAACATCGACAATATTTATTTTGAAATATATGAAAAACATTAATACAAAGAGATAAAATCCTAAATATGTTATCA